>CM073452.1:37627494-38233209 GCA_037074485.1 Delonix regia
GTTCTCTTGAAGCTTGCTATCCTTTTCTATCATGCTCATATATATTATTACATGTGTCTATATATATATATATGTATATATATAGATGCATATAGGTGTATATATATTACTATTATCTTTGTGTCAATACGAGATTAATTTTTAGCTTTATAAACAAAGTTCTAAGAAAGTCATCGAGTGAGAATATTATTCTCCTTGGGTGTTTGGGATCGTGTAAGATTCTGATCTCCTTAGATCCCAGAAAAGAATTAAAAATTAATACATACTTGCTATAAATAATAATAATACAAATAATAACAATAATAATAATAATTGAATATTTTCTTTAATTAAATATTCTCCATTATTTACGAAATCATCGTGTGAGAATATTGTTCTCCTCGATTGCATGGGATTATGTGAGATTTTAATCTCCTTAGATCCCTAAAATTAGTACACATTTGTTTTCTTTAAATAATGATAATTAAATATTTACTTTAATTAAATATTCCCCATTATTTACGAAATCATCATGTGAGAATATTGTTCTCCTCGATTGCATGGGATATGTGAGGTTTTAACCTCCTTAGATCCCTAAAATTAGTACACATTTGTTTTCTTTAAATAATGATAATTAAATATTTCCCGTTATTTATGAAATTATTGTGTGAGAATATTGTTCTCCTCGAATGCTTAGGGTTGTGTGAGATTTGAATCTCCTTAGATCCTCAAAATTAGTACATATTCACTTTAAAATAAAAATAACAATAATGATAATAATGCAAAAATAAATATCTTAATTAAATATTTTTATCACGTTATTTACAAGATGATTAAATTCATTGTTCATAATCATTTCATTTAAATTTCAAAATAAAGATTAAGATCCAAAATCAAACAAAATTAAAACCATGAAGAGGTCGAGAGGGCTAAATTAATCAGGTTGTCATGAATTAAAATACACAAACTAAATCCCAATTCCGTTTTGTTTACGAAAATTTGCTTAATTTAGACCTTCCTATTCTCATCACAAAATTTAAAAATCATCAACCAATAAACATGCCTTTTTGGTCGAACTACGTGGACTTTGATCCCTATCGTAGGGTACATAGTCCCTAGGCTTTCATCTTAGGTCAAGTTTGCCCTTTGTAAATATCTATCTGTCTGCTTTCATTCTTGCTATTTTGTCTCTTCTATTTAATGGGCATGTATGTCAATAAAAGGGGAATTGAAATAAATTTAAAAGTCATATTCTATTTCAGTTGACTAGTTTAAGGTAACCATCCTTATGGATGGGTGATGTGGGGTGCCTAACACCTTCTCCACACTCAAATAGATTCCCAAACTCATCTTTGATTTCATAGACCATATTGCCATTTTATTTTTATTTTTATTTTAAATTGGTTTCCCAAAGTTTTCTGTTAAAAATTTTGGTGGTGACTCCAAATAAATTGATTTTCAAGATTCATTTCTGGGAATCAAATTTAAATGCTTTTTATTTTATTCCGCCGAAAGGTCAGTTACGAAAATTATACTTTGATTATAGGAACCATAATATAAGAGACAAAATGCTTTGCATGTGACTCCTATCTACCTACTTTTCTTTAGCTTCATTCATTTATTACCTAATTTTTGACATTAATGGTTCTCATTATAATATACCCTATCTCCTAACTATATATTTTCCTTGTTTGAAATGATTATAATATAGGAAAAAATCACAATTATATTGAAGAGTAAAATATATGAAATCCATAAATTCCTTAGTTAGACACACTGATTTATAATGAACATCCACTTTTGTAAATGCTCCACTCAAATTTTTGCACACCATCACCTCTTATAAAATTGTTAGAAAAAATATTCAAATAATGCCATTGCTTTTTAATTTATAAAGTACATTATTGTAGACTTTCTGGAAAGGGATAGGCTAATAGGAAGTGGTGAATTCATTCCCTTGGTTGCACATCGGCTCCATACTTGTTTGTTGCTTGTAGTAATTTGAGAAACATTGGCTTTAAAAGTAGGTGTTTCAAGAATGGGTATGATCAAGTTGTCATAGTAATTCTTCCCCACATCATCAACAATGTTCTTTCAACACTCTTGAGTGAGGGTTGCATTGCGATGCTCTATAGCAAAGAATGTAAGAAGACCACAATGTCTTATAAACTTTTGTGAACAACTAATCAAATAATCGTAAACTCTAGGGGCTTCTTTTGGTGGTTTTTGGAAGGATGGTGTTACCCTATCTGCATATATGGGACCATCATTTGATGTGATTCCAGGGGTGACACAAAAGGCTCCCACAACAAGAAGTAACATTGTCATGACAACCATGTACTTCGAAGGTGCCATTATTTCTCTTGGATGATGACACCTAGGTGAAGGAAATGAGTTTGCCTTTTCTGCAGATGCAATTTGTAAGGATGATGTATTTATAGGATTAGTAGGAAAACAATTGTTCACCTTTTTGAACTTATTGAAATCAATAATAGAAACTATTTCCATAACAATATTTTAATGTATCAATTTTATGTTTTAAACATTGGTCCACCGTTACAATTTTCTTGCTTTATCTTGTTTATCATTTGCAATGTTGGAAAGAAAGTTACATTTTGGAAACTCCTTATTTGATACTTTGATGTTATTCTTATTGGATGGTTGTAACTATAGGTATAGGTGTATGCTTTCAAGGACAAAGTGGAAAATAGAGAAGAAATTTTATTTGTGATGTACCAAAAAAAATCATAAGAGTAGCTAGAATTGAAATCAATTTATATATATATATATATATATATCATATTCTCCATAGATTTGGGGATCCTTAAATTACTTTAGTTTATGGTTCATCTTCCTAGTGGCTCATACTGCAAATGTGGTGCAACTTTTAGCAAAAGGAATTGGACATCTAACATTTATGCTGTCATAAATCTTGTACTATGACAATTAGAACAAAAATTATTTGGTGTTAGACTTCCAACAACAATATTTTAATTTCAAGTGTTCTAAGTACCCTTAAAAAATAGTTGCAATTCATGGCTTGGCCATGGACATCACTTAGGTCAATTTAAGAGGATTCCATGTGTTGACAACTAGATGTGTCAAATAATGTTCAAAACTCTCCCAACAATGTCTTCCGCATGCAAAATGACAAATTATGGATACTATGAAATATGAGACAAATTGTATTCCATATGCACATTCAGGATTTAAAGAGTATTTCTATATAGTTCATTTGATAATTGCATTCCTTAAATTAAATCTTCCAATCTAACAACTTGTTTTGAGCCATGACATGGAATCAGTAGATTTTGGGCTAGACAATTTGCATAAACATCACTTAAACATTAGACACATCAATCCATGATGTAATAAGTATGAGTGATTACTGTCTACAAACTATTCTGGCAATGTTGAACTCATTGTTTCCTTTTCAGATAATATTGGTTCACATTACACTTTACATTATTTCTTGAAATAATTATTAATTTTCCCAATGTTAAATTGATGCTACTCCTAAGATATTGTATTCATTTTCTTGCACTAATGTTATCATTTCTCTTGTACAATGAATTCTTACTACGAAATAGTGTGGCAATATGCTTCCAATAGAGACAATTATATATCACCTAGGTTGGGAAATCAATAAAAATTTGCTAATAACCAAATTTTCTTCAACCTTGGCCACGATAATTAGTTAATTTTATTTTAAATTATCTAATTTGAAAACTTATCAAGTTGATATGCAAAATTAAATCTTGAAACTCACCCAATAACTTTAATATATAATATAGATGGAGGAACTAGTGCTGATTGAGTTTTTCACTCAATATAAGCATTATTTATTTTTAAATTTGAAAAAATTAAGGAAACTTAAGGGAACCATAAAATAAGAGACAAAATGCTTTGCATGCGAACGCATAGCTACAAAAGAGAATTTTTGGTCAACTAATTTTATGATTTAATATCCTTAATTAGATTTAGTTATATGCTATATATAGTGAGCATAGACAAAAGAATTAACAATATTAGGAATAGTTAAAATACTTAGACATTCTAGAGAAATGAACACAAAAAAAAAAAAAAAAGGGTTTTAATATATCATTGGGACTTCAATCTACTTATATTTCTTTAGCTTCATCCATTTATTGCCTAATTTGTGACATTAATGGTTCTCATTATAATATACCCTATTGCTCAACTATATATTTTCCTTGTTTGAAATGAATATTGTGTTTCTTGGGAATAATGATTTATAATGAACATCCATTTTTGTAAATATTCCTCCCTAATTTTTGTACACCATCTTCTCTTATAATATAGATAGAAAAAATTCAAAAAATGGCATTGATTTGCAATTTATGAAATACATTATTATAGACTTCATGGGAAGGGATAAGCTAATAGGAAGGTGGTGAAATCTTTGCTATGGATGAACATTGGTTCCATAATCGTTTATTGCTTGCAGCGATTTGGGAAATGTTAACTTTAAATGTAGGTGTTTCAAGAATAGGTATGATCAAGTTGTCGCAGCAATTCTTCCCCACTTTGTCAACAATGTTTTACCAACACTCCTGAGTGAGAGTTGCATTGCGATAAACTATAGTAGAGAATGTAAGGAAACCACAATCTTTAATAAACTTCCATGAACAACTAATAAGATATTCATAAAATCCAGGAGCTTCTTTTGGTGGTTTTGGAAAGGACAATGTTACACCATCTACGTTCATGGGACCATCAATTGATGTGATTCTTGGGGCGACACAAAAGGCACTCACAACGAGAAGTAGCATTGTCACAACAACCATTTGCTTTGGAGATGCCATTATTTCTCTTAGATGATGATGCCTAGGTAAAGGAAATAAGTTTGTCTTTTCTACAAAAGCAATTTGTAAGGATGATGCATTTATAAGATTAGCAAGAAGGCAGTTGTTCTCCGTTTTTAGCCTATTAAAACTGATAACGAAAACTTTTTTCATAACATTCTTTTGATGTATAAGTTTTATGTTCTAAACCTTGGCCCACCATTATAAATTTATTGCTTTATCTTGTTTTACTATTCCAAACATATTTAGGAAACTCATTATTTAATACTTTGAACTTTTTCAAACTAGACAATTGCAACATTAGTTAGAGGTGTATGCTTTCAAGGATAAAGTGGAAAATAGAGAAGAAGCTTTATTTGTTAAGTCAGGTTAAAAAAAAATCACATGAACACTTCATTTGTATTAGTTTTAGATTTTTTTTTTGACCAAGTTCCAATGTTCTTTAGTATATTCTCCATAGATTTTGGAATCTTTTTGTTTATAGGTTGTAGGAGTAAGTGTTTGTTTACACATGCGTGCGCGCACACACACACACACACATATATATATATATATATATATAGCATTGTAAAGAACATAAAAACAACTTTTGACGAGAAGCATAGATTCAAGCAAAAAAAGAAAAGACAAGAATGCTAGATTGAAAAACTTTTACTACGTTTCATCTTCCTAGCGGCTTGTATGCAGATTTAGTGCAAATTTTAGCAAAAGGTGATAAATATCTAGCATTTATTTTGTCACAACTCTTGTACAATAAATAGTGCAATAGTAATTTTTTGGTATTAAACTTCCAACAATGGTATTTTAATTTCAAGTGTTTTAAGAATGTATGTCAATTTAAACCTGATTCTAATTTTGAAAATTAGATGTGCCAAATAATGCTTAAAACTCTCTTAACAATGCCTTTTACATCCAAAATAGTTTAAAGTATTAGAATTTATTTTCTTATTCTTCTCAAGATTATTAATTAATTGTCATTGACAAAATATTTACATGACTAATGGTAATAACACTTATTTTGAGATAATCTTGGTTCACAATACACTTTACTGTTTCATATAATAATTATTCACCCATTGTTAAAATAATGCCACTCTTAAAATTTTGAATTGAGTTTTCAACACTGATGGTGTCATTTTTCTCATACAACAAGAACTTGGTACGAAATAGTTTGGTAATATTCTTTGAGCAAAGGCAAGTATACATCACATAGGTCAGGAACCCAATAGAAATTTGTCAAGAACCAAATTTTGTTGACCATGTGTGAACACTCCACCCAAAAAGATAATAATAAAATTAAATATTGATTAATTTATTGATTGATTAGTTTGTTAACAATAGTTGAATGGAAATGAAATTGGAAAATTAAAATACCAGCTAAGAAAATATTAAAACCAAAGAGTAATAAGAAATTAAAAATTTTAAAAGAGGTTAAGAGTAACAAAAGACAAAAACAAAAAACAAAAAAAAGCAAATAGAAGAAAACCAAGAATAAAAAGTGGAAAATAAAAAAGATATAAAAACAAGGGAAGAACACAAAGCAAGTAGGAATAGAAAAACATAAGAAGAAGTGGTGAATGAGAGAGAGACGTTAAGGACATATGAGTTGCAGTGAGAAAGAAGAAATAAGAAGCACAATGGGGGGAGGAAATCCTATAGATTCACTTCTGTTATGGCTCACATAAACAAATGTATTAGAAGTGCTGTGTGGGTAGAAAAGATATAGAGAATATGAGAGTGCAAGAGAGAGAGGGAGGAGAAGAGGGAAATAGAAAACAAAGAAATAGAGAGGTTATGAAGGAGGAAAAAAGATAGAAGCTTGAAGAAGAAGAAGAATAAGAATGAAAGAATGGGGAAGTAAGGATGTGTGGTGGAAGATGAACAAAACCTCTGTTTTACATACTAAGAGCAGTGTGAACACCCCATCCCTAATTACTTAATTATTTAATTAATTGATACACCAATTAATTAATAATTAAGCAAATTAAAAAAATTAATTAAAGATGACAAAGCTTCAAATGACATTTTAATTAGGGACAATTTGAAATTGAAATAAATGACGGAGACAATTAAATAAACTCAAAAACCTAAAAAAAAAAATAGCTAATTAAAATAATTATAAAAATCAAAGCAAAATTACAAAAAAATAAAAATATATATGATAGAAATAAAAAATTAAAAATTCAAAAAAAAATTAATTAATAATTATGGTAATAGTAATAAGTAAAAAAATAAAATAAAAAAATAAAAAGGTAATACAGTTGCAAACACAAATTGGAGACTACATCATATTGCATTGTATGAGCTACAGGAAAAGGCACGAGTGAGCCATCCTTCTTGCGAGGATGATGGAGGAGCTTTATAGACTAGTGGAAGTGGCAAGAGCAAAACACAACATATAATAATGATGGAGGGATGGTGAAGGGGAACCAAAAGCAACCCACAGCCCCTTTACATGCTGGTGGAAGTGACAGGGGCAAATGGAGTCCTTTATAAAAAGATGGAAGAGGAAGAAAGAGAAAAGAGGATGGTTGAAAAGGAGAAATAGAGGGAGAGCATTATGAAAAGAGTGACGAGGAACTGAGCTGAGGAGAGCGATGAGAAACCGAGGGAAAAAGAGTGAAGAGCAACCAAACTGAGAAGAGAAGAGTGAGGAACCGAGAGGACAAATCGAGAAGCTTAGGGAGGAAGGGATTGAGCTATAGAGGAGAGAAAAAAAAAAGAGAGGAACCAAGAGGGGAAGAAGAAGTGAGGGACTATGGCTGGAGGAGGAAGAAGAAGAGAGAGGAGGTGAGGTGCCGAGAAGAGAAGGGAAGTTGCTGAGAAGAAGAGGAAGCAGAGAGGAGAGAGGGAGTGAAGGACTGTGGTGAGGAGAAAGAGCAGGACTGAGAAACACATGCACAAGCAGAGACAAAAATAGGGTGACGTGACGAGCAAAAAGGTGAACGCAGTGACGAGCATAAATGAAAGGACTGTGACAAGTTGAACCAAAGCATTGAGATGAGCAAAATCAAGTTAAAGCAAAGAAGCAAAGCAACTTAAGAAGGAAGAACACCTTCCCCTATTTCGAGTAGAGTGAATAGGGGCGAATAGAGGTGAGCAAACTGTGAAAAGAGGAAGAGAGGAGAGAGAGAGAGAGGGAAGAGATAGAGACACCACGAACTGAGGAGAGCGAGAGATGGAGGCTAGGCTAAGAAGAGAAGGAGAAGACGAGGAGGAGAGCTTGTGGTAGAGTTGAACTGAGGGTGCCGAGCCACAGGAAGAAGAAGAGAGGAGAGAGAGAAAAAGGAGAGAGAAACTTTACGGGTTCATTACGAACTGAAGAGAGAGAGAGAATAGCAGAGACGCTGGCCGAGGAGAAGCCGAGACCGGAAGAAGAAGGAAGGAGTCAGGTACAACATGCTTCCATGAAAGCCTTCACGTTCACGTTTAGTAAAACCGATGCCATATCATGTCTTATTTGTTCATGTTGTTTCATTTTTTTTTCTCATCTTTGTTTTTTTGTTTTAACTTTATTACTTTACTTGTTTTTATATATGCCAGTGTGAGATTAATCTTAATCCTATAAGTGAGTTCTAAAATTATTGTGTGAGAATATTGTTCTCCTCGATTACATGGGATCATGTGAGATTTTAATCTCCTTAGATCCCTAAAATTAGTATATATTTGTTTTAAAAATAATAATAATAAAATATTTAATTTAATTAAATATTTTTCATTATTTACGAAATTATCGTGTGAGAATATTGTTTTTCTTGAATGCTTGGGACCATGTGAGATTTTAATCTCCTTAGATCCCTAAAATTAGTACATACTTATTTTAAAACAATAATAATAATAACGATAATAATGCAAAAATAAATATCTTAAAAATAAACAAAAATTAAAAAGAGAGAAACATGAAGAGATCAAGAGAGCTAGATTAATCAGGTTGTTGTAAATTAAAATATCCAAATCAAATTTCAATCCCATTTAATTTACAAAGAATTCGTTTAATTTGAACCCTCCTATTCTCATCACAAAAATTACTAATCATCAACCAATAAGATACGCCTTTTAGTCAAACTACGTGGACTTTGATCCCTATCACGGGGTACGTAGGCCCTAAGCTTTCATCCTAGGTCAAGTCTGCCCTTTGTAAATATCCATCTATTTGCTTCCATTATTGTTGTTTTTGTCTTCGCTGTTTAATGGGCATACATGTCAATAAAAGGCTAATTGAGATAAATTTATGGCCATATTCTATTTCAACTGACTAGTTTAAGAATGATCAAATTATTTTATTACTTAAGACTTGCGATAAATAACACATATAATTGTAATTATTACATTTAAGATTATATATAGAGAAGTTGTAAATATAAATGAGTTGTTATATTGGTATAAATCCTTTAAATAAGAGGTATTAATTTTTATTTCTTTATAAAAATGTCACGTTACACTAAGTATTTCTTTAAATAATAATTTTTTACTTATTAAAGAAGTTTTTTCTTTTAGCTTTTCAAGCACGGGTTGGGTAGCCCAACTTGTTTTAAAATCTAGCTTTTTTAATCAGTTTTTTTTCTGTGTTTTATTTTTTTCAGGCTGGACTCATGGGGCCAGGTAGACTTTTTAAGTTGATATGCATGTTGTTCAATAGGTGATGTTATGCTCCAACTAAGACTTGTGGTGACAAAATAATAAAAGATGACATGGATATGTACTAATGTCTTGACACGTGGATCATCTATAGTTATTGCCAGTAGTTGATTTTTATGCAATCTTTTAGCTGAATGTGGTTTATTTTTATCCAGGCTCATAATCTCCCAATTTTGAGCTTCATTCTCTATTTTTTCTATAATATTCATGGAAATTCCCATTTAAGATTTTATTTTAATGAGAAAAGTTTTGAAAATATTTGTATTAATCAGATAAAAGAAGGCCATACATTTGGGACAAGCATGAATATTTAAAATGTTCAAAAATAAATAAAATTTAGAAGCCTCATATTAAATTAATGAATATGGAAATTGAGAGTTAAGGTGGCATAAGTGTTTAAGCCTTATCAATGCAAACCAATGAGCCTAGGATTGAATCCTACTATGACCATCAGGTAATAACCTTTTTTTCTCACCTGATGCCTTTAGGAAATGACCAATATGTCCCTCATTGTTCTCTCTCTCATGTTCATTTTCTTCCTCTATTGTGCATTCCATATGTCAAAGTTAATGAAAGAAATTCTTCCCTTCCTTTCATGTTTAGTTAGGATTTGAGTGTGCCACCATAAGTTCTACCATCTCCAATATGTTTTGGATTGCCACTGGCTAGTTGAGGCATAAAAAACTCAAGAAACTCTAGCAAGTTGTAGTGCCAATGTAGGGCACAACATGGGAAGAATTTCAGCTTGATTTGTTAAGTTTTCTTGAAATTTCTTGAGGGCTTTTCTTCATAAGTGTATTTCAGATGTTTCTCTCTTAATTCTAGGACGTTACTTTATAAACATTTATTGATTATATAAATTTTCTAATTTAAAATTACCCTAAATTTCTAAACTTCTCCATTTTGTACTTTGAAGTATTCTGGTTTTTATATTCATGAAGTACTTTGATTCTTTAATTTTGAAGCATGCTAATTCTATAGATATTATGCACTATGATTCTAAGACTTTGAACTACTTTTAACTATCTCTTTAAATGAGTCTAATTATGGAATTTTAAAATTCTCATTTGTTGATTATGGGTTTATGTATGTTAAAAATTTTTTGGAGAATTCATCCAATACAAGACCCTATAGCTAAGGATAGTAGATGTTAGCCATGATGTACTATGATTTGTTGTTCTAATATGACTTGGGACGTTGCTAATATTATGATACTCTGTCTAAGGAATAAGGCCAATACTCTGATTATTCAGAGCTTAATGCTCGTGATTGATATCCAATTTGTTATGATTATGCTAGCCTTGAACTAGCTCTGATTTTTTAGATTTCTTATGGTTTTGTTGGATGTTCCCTATCATTCAACTTTGATTTGGATACCTTTATATTGCAAAGAAGTTTGATTCATTTTCATTCAAGATCTTGTTTTATATTTTCATTTAGGGTTTCATCTAAAGATTAATAAAGTTTTCCTCATTTTGTACTATTTGTGTTAATTATTAAAGGTGTTCAAATTTCAAGATATCAAATGGTTGTGAAAAGCTCTATTGTACCTAGTATGTCCATTTTTTGTGTAATCAGTATTATCTTTTTACTAAGTTTTTACTCATCCTTCATTGTTTAACATTTTTCATATAGGAGTGCCGATTTAAGGTATCCACTTATGGAATAAGAGCTTAGCAAGTGTCACTCATTTTGGTGAGACTTGCATTATTTGCAAATGCATGACTCTTCTTTTTGTTGTAAAGTTTTCATTTGTAATCTAGTGGCTCCTATGTATATAGGCAAGTTGTCCCTCTTTGTTATTATTGTGTTGATGGCTGTTTGTTGTAAATATTCATAAGAGCATAGCTCTCTTTCTTGTTGTATATAGGATGCCTTGTTGGCATTTAGGGAGCTTTGTATTTCAGTGTAGATTCTACCGAAATTGTAACATGGGGATGAAATTGATTTTTTTCTTATATATGAATATATTTTGTGTTGTCTCATTTGTTGGTAATTCTATTTGTTTAAATTGAAATATGATTTCTTGATGTGTCAAGTAGATTTATAAGGACGAGATTTATCACATTTCCTATGCCAATTATGTCATGTCCTTATTTATGGGCCTAGTGACACTTTCTCTACTTTGTATCTCCAACTCTCTTTTCATCAATTACTTTCTATCTTGTCTTCACTATCTAAATCTGCAAGTCAAAATCTCACTTTTTGAAAGTTAGGCGAAATATAGTGTATGTGCATTTCGTTATTTATATATGAGATTATATTTGTATCCAAAACGTTGTGATGGACGCTACTTAAGTTCTTTTTGAAAAAAGGGTTATGTCAAATAATGTGAAAATATAAGAGCCAAATAAATTAAAATATTTATTGAATTTTTAAATTCAATATTTTAGTCGTTCAATAAAAGTATCATATATATATATATATATATATATATGTATATACACACACACATAACCATTTTTTTATGTAAAAGACTGTATATTTAACATTTGAACGTTTGAAGTAATATAATAATTAAAGTACACTATAAAGAGAGGAGACTTAATAACTATATAAATATTCAATTTTAAAATAATTGCTATTTTATTAGTTAATTATATAAAATATGTATGCATATATATTATAACGAAATTAGGTGTAATTTGTACTAAATATTCATTTCATTATTATCTATATAAAATTTTTATGTATTAAATTAACAGTGTGATTGGGTCCTGTTAGGGTTTTATCATATTATAATACTTAAGTATATGACATATTTCATCGGAAAAAGTTATTATTTTTAATAGAAAACCCACTTTAAAGATAGAATTGATTAATAGAGTTTGGTAATAGTTTTTGTAAGTTATTGTGTAGAATTTTAAGACTGCTTCTTTATTTTTTTATAATATTGAAAATTCAAAACAATTATATCTTATTAAAAATAACATATACCGATGAAAGGTTAATTTGTAATATATAAACAATAAAGATATGAAAGTTAAAGATTCATTAAGGTTATAATTTAAATTATGAACATAACTTCAACAGAAAGAAAAATTAATAGTTTTACGTTTGAATTGATACAAAAGAGAACAATAAATTAAAAATTGAACACTTTATACAAGTATACATACATATATATATATATATATATATATATATGTCTTAAATTAGAGCTTTTATCTCAAGAAGAAATAAAAATAATATACCTTTCTTCTTGTTTTTAATTTAAATTTTAATAATAAAGATATAGTGACATAATTGTAATATTTTTTAAAAAATATATATTAATTTTTTATTTTTATATGTTAAATTTTTATTTTATAATTAAATTTAAGGTAAAGAGATCATCAAATCCCCTAAATTTCATATTAATACTCATTATTAAATTTATTTTTTAAAAATATAATTATATATAACTTGAACATACTAATTCTCAAACTATGTTATATATATTAAAATTGGATATTGTGCCAAATTAAACTTTATGTGGAATGGATCCATGCACATTATTAGCCTAAGGTATCCCTAAATTTAATCAAGACTTAATTAATGTAAAGGAATAAAATTGAAGTATGTGTTTATTGAATTTACAAGTTGATCTGTTTCTTTTTGTCTTTGAGTCAACATTTAGATCATGGATTTAGAATTAGTGACTCAAACTCTTTACTTGAAATGATTTAAGGTGTCACAATTATATATCCTAATAAATATTATAGTACTTTACTCACATTAGGAGTTATATTATGTATAAATATATGAGCACATTTGGATTTCAATATTATTTTCTTCGTTATACTTAATTCTCTAAAATTAAACAATATTACATGCTGCAATACTAATTTAGTCCTAATTAATCTGTTAACTATTTATTATAAGTTGATAATATAATTTTATATTCTTTATTATGCTTAAAGAGTTACCGAGTTTAAATTGTTAAGACTTTGAGAATAAATTTTAAATAATAGATATATAAAAAATACACTTTAAAAATATATTTTATAGAAAAACTTAATAGGGACATAATAAAAAAAAAAGTATACTAGCGGCTTTTGTTAATAATCGAACACAAAACCAAATTGATAGCTTCAATAAATAGTAGAGATTTGTCTTCTTCACAAAGTCAGATATTTGGCATATACGTCAAACACATTTTAATTTTAAAATTTATATTAATTTTTATATTATAAGTCATATTACGTATAAAAGTATAAGCATATTTGAATTTCGTATGTTTTGGTTCATAACACTTATTCTCTAATATTAAAAAAGATAATACGCTACAGTACTCATTTAATCCAAATTAATCTAGTTGAGATATATTATTATTTAATAATTATATTTTAAATTCTTTATTACGCACGTTGTTCTTATATTTATTTTTTATGCTAAAAATATTAGAAATAAAATTTATAGCTATATAAAATATAAAAATAATATCAAAATTCAATACAATATATATAAATTTTTCTAATATTAAAAATAACTTGACAATGCTCACTTTTGGTGGCCACCTTGAATAATCATCATTGAAAGTTTGACTTTTGGTGATGACTTTCATGGTTATTGCTGAAAGTTGAACTTTCAGTGGTGGCTATGAAAGGTTGCTACTAAAAGTTATGAACTTTTGGTTGCAACTTTTAACAATCATGGCTAAAGTCTAACTTTAGGTGGTCAATTCCATAATCGTTGCTAAAACTTAGGAACTTTAGTGATGACATTTAATAGTTATAATTAAAAGTTTGACTTTAGGTGATAACTTTCATAGTCAGTGTTGCGGTTCAAACTTTTAGTTATAACTATAAAATGATGCTATTGAAAGTTGAAGATCACTTTCAATGGTCTCTAAATAGTTACACCAAAAGTTTTATGAATCCACCTTAGATAGAGGAAGGCTTAAAGGGACTTTTAGTTTCAACTTTCAATGGTAGCAACTAAAAGTCAAACTTTCTGGGGTGACTTTTATAGCCACTAAGAAATGTTGTTGTTGAAAGTTTGAAACTTTTGGTAGAGACCTTGAATAGTTGTTGCTCAAAGTTTGACTTTAGATAGTCAATTTCATGGTAGCCATTGAAAGTCTAAGAGGCGTTATTGAAAAAAGTTAAACCTATGGCTACAACTTTAAAAGTTGCTGCTAAAAGTCATCATCGAAAATATTTATTTTTTGTAGCGTTCTTTAAACCAAACTTAGACATAGTTCCTTATATCTTCACTCTCTTCAATTAACACATGACAAAATCTATATAGGGTCTACCAATAATAACAAAAAAAAGAAGTGTATAACTAGGTATACTGTTATATGGAATAACCATATACTTGTAATGAGCTAAACTTTCTAAAAAGCTTTTGGGATAATATTGTTATTGTTATTTTGTTTTTCCAATGTAAAAAAATAGTGCTTCATTAATATGGATAACTACACCTTTGCAATTTTTCTCCCTTTCTCCAATTCTTTTTTTCAAAGTCATATATTAAGTTTCTTTTTAAAAAAAATTTACTTTTTCTCACGTTAGTTGTTCTAGCCTGGAATGATCCAACCACAATAACCTTGCCCAATCATTGTGTTTGTCTAATTGGGCCGGGTCCATTTTTGGGTCCAGCATAAAGGGCTAGAAAAGGTAATCAAGCAAGGTCTCGGGTTTATAACAAATCTAGTCCAACCTAATATTTGAACAACCCTAATGACAATTTAATCAACGCCACAATGGAAAACAAAAAAGTTGGCATATTTTTAAAGCAAGTCACATTGGTTCTATTGAAATGTGATGATAATAATGATTAAAATAATAGAATTAGAAATTTTATTAGACTTATAAGCAATGAAAGACTACTGAATTCTAGAACTTAGATAAATGTAAAGGGTAAATTGAGAACATTAAACCTACTAAAATTAAAAATATAAAAAGTAAATATCATATTTATGGAAGAATGAAAATGTTAAAAAGAAAAAACAATACATAAAAGGTTAAGAGATAATAATCCACCATATGATTCTCTAGATCTTTGTTAGTTTATTTTAGTTTACGATTATAGAAGTGGAAGAAGAATCATTTTCACTTCACAATTCACTAAATTAAAATTATCTATGACTAAGGATTGTATAACTTTTTAATTATAGCTCTTTTGTCTTTTCTAATTATTTTAAAGAATCGAATTAGTTAAATATGCCTTTGTTATTTGTAAAAAATAAATAATAACTCTTCATATTTTATCAATAAAATATATAATAAACTAATATATAATTTGTCATTCAAGATTATCAATTATTATTTATATTATCATTTGTGGCACAAAAATTATATTTTTCTGCAAGCAACATATATATATATATATATATATATAATTTAGGAATTATATATATTTTGTTTTAGAGAGAACCATATAAAATTATTCCTTTTTCAAAACCGACATTTGTAAAAGTTCAATACACCTAAATCCACCTCTATATAAAAGAAGTAAATCCATATACATTTTCTTTTGGAAAATTTTTGAAGGCCTTGAAGTCCCCTAAATCCACCTCTATATAAAGAACTAAAATTGTAACTAAAATAGACAAATTTAATTATAAAATTATTAAAATTTAGCCATAAAGGTTGTAAGTATATCATTTATTGAGATATAGGGAATTCTTTATTAGTTTAGATTTTAGATTAAGAGAAAAAATATTTTGAATTAAATTAGTATATCAGTATCAGAACCTAAAAATAGGGAGTGTTGACACCAGAATTGAGGTAATCCTTGCCACTTTATGCCCTACTAATAGATATAATGTACCAACAACCAACCCTATTAGACTATATTTAAATAGATGTATATATATATATATATATATAATTAGTCTAAGATTATGTGTGAAAATGTTAGACGGGAAATATGGACCTCTTGAGACATCTACAACTGGTAACTGATTTACAAAATAAAAGACAGCCCCACTCTTAACAAAATAAACAACTAGATATCAATTAGACATATAATATAGGGTGGAATCCTTCCTATTTGCTTGGAAGCAACTAAAATATGAAATTAATGTTTTACATAAACAAAATTATCATTGTCATTGTGAGCAATATAGGACTCATCAAAATGAACTAAAATATGAAATTAATGTTTTACATAAACAAAATTATCATTGTCATTGTGAGCAATATAGGACTCATCAAAATTAATACCCTCGCTATGCTCCTATGTTGTATATGGTAAGTGAAAGCTCAGTGAATAAATAACATTAATCAAACAACGAAGGGGCAAACTAGATTCAATAGAATTTTTCATAAGCATGTCATTTATCATTGAAACTTGAAACATGAATAAATAATTTTAATCAATGTAATATAAGAAGAATGTCACAATGTTCACAAAATTTTCAGTCAAGAAATACAGAACACAATGCAAAATATAAATCGAAGTGTTCTTTGCAATATAAGAAAATCATATCTCAAATAGAAGGGTATGGAACATTCTTTAGAACTATAAGAAATACAGACACTAGCTTCATACTAGCCAGTGAAATAAGAACAATAGTAATAGTAGACATGAGCAATACAACTCAAACTAATGTCAATCACTATATTGTCATTAGCTAAGCTTTAGAGTCTTGTTTTGGATAGATTCCCAAAATTCATTTACATCATAAATACATAACCAAACTATTCAAAAGCTTAGAATTAAAGAAATTTAGAAATCCATAATGAGAGTAATCTAGTAAATTTCCCCAAATCTAGCATTGGACAAATTCACACATTATTGATAAATTGTCTAAAAGTAGCATTATAATTTTCAAAAATTTAAATCATTTTTCAAAAATGCTTTTAAGTGAATGGTGCATTTATTTAATACTTTGAAGTTTTTCTAACTGGACAGTTGTAACTATAGTTAGGTATAGACATATGCTTTCAAGGATAAAGTGAAAAATAGATAAGATATTTTATTTGTCAAGTAATGTAGAAGAAAAGCACAAGAACATATGGAATTAAAAGCACTTCATCCATATGGATTTTATATATTTAATCATGATCAAGATCCATTGTTTTTTAGCATATCTCCATAGATTTTGGTATTACCAAATTACTTTGGTTTAAGGGATGTGGGAGCGAGAGTTTGTTCATGTGTGTATGTATCAATCCATAAAAAGGAATACAAAGACATCGTTTAGATGAGAAGCCTAGATTCAAAAGCTCTTATCCCTAGTAATGTGCAATTACTCTTCCCAGTAGCTTATAATGCTAGTGTGATTCCACTCATATAAAAAAGGAAATGAATATCTAGCATGTATGCTGTCAGAGATTTTGTACTAGGAGCATTGGAATAGAAATTCTTTGGTAGCACACTTCCAAAAACAGTATTTTGATTCCAAGTATTGTAAGAACCCCTAAAAAATAATTCAAGCTATTCATTGTTTGAACACAAACATCACTTACATCAATTTAAGAGGAATCTAATTTTGACAATTAGATGTGCCAAATAACATAACTCACCGGACATGGTCTTCTACATTTAAAACATTTCAAAGAACTATCATTCATTTTCTTATTCTCTTCAAGACTATTAATTACTCATTATTGTCCAATTATTTGCATGACTAATGGTAATAACAATTATAGAAACTTTCAAATATGAGACAAATGGTTTTTCATACAAAAGTGTTGTAGTAAAAGAGATGCACTTTTAGGTATTGACAAGGAATAATTAGCTTTTGGGTTAGAAAATTTACATAAACATCTCATTAAAAGGGGATGCATAAGATTAGGATCCAATAAGTATAAGTAATTACCATCTACAAACCATTTTTACAACATTCAACACATGTTTATCTTGAGATATTCTTGGTTCACATTATATTTTACATATTTTCAAATAATAATTATTTGCCCAATGTTAAAATGATGTTGCTCTTAAGAAAGTGAATTGAGTTTCTAGCACCAATGTTATCATTTCACTTGTACAACGAGTTCTTGTTGCGAAATAGTTCGACAATATTCTTGTAACAAAGGCAACTTTGAATCAGATAGGTTAAGAACCCAAAAAATTTATCTAATACCTAAATTTCATTTGACCTTTGCCACAGACATCAGTTAGTTTAATTTAAAGGAACATAATCTTGAAACCTAACATGTTGATTAGCAAAATAAAGCTTGAAACTTATCCAACAACTTTGATATATAATGTATTTGGAAGAACTAGTGTTGATTTTTTTTCACTCAGTAATAGTATTATTTGTGTATAAATGTAAAGGAATTAATGAAAAAAATTTAACATATTTGTTATCAAACCATAAAATAAGAGACAAAATGCTTTGCTTAAGCACATGTTGCAACAAAAGAAATTTTTGGCCCACTAGTTTTACAATTTAGTACTAATAGTTAGATATAGTTATGTGGTACATATTGTGAGCATAGACAAAAGAACAAATAACACTAGGAATACTACAAATACTTAAGCATCTTGAGAAAAATAAACATAAGAAATTAGTTTTAATATATTAATGGGACTCCCATCTACCCACCATTTTTTTAGTAATATCCATCTTTTGCATAATTTGTAAGATTCATGGTTCTCATTACAATAAACTCTATTTCCTAAAAATACATTTTCCTTTAAGATGATTACAACATAGAACAAAAGTACTTTTGATAGTAAAATCTATGAAATCTATAAATTGCTTACTTTGATGAACAATGTGTTTCTCAAGAACAATGATTTAAGATGAACTTTCATTTTGTAAATGCTCCTTCCCAATTTTTGAACACCATCTCCCCTATTAAAATTGTTAGAAAAAAAATTCAAAAAATTTCGTTGTTTTTATTTTAAAAATTACATTATCGTAAACTTTGTGTGAATGGATAAGCTAATAGGAAGGTGGTGAACTCATTGCTATGGATTCACATTGGTTCCATACTTGTTTATTGCTTGTAGCAATTTGGAAAATATTGGGTTTAAATGCAAGCATTTCAAGAACAAGAATGATCAAGTTGTCATAACAATTCTTCCCCCATGTGGTTGACAATGTTCCAACAACACTTCTGAGTAAAAGTTGTATTATGATGAACTATAGTAGAGAATGCAAGCAAACCACAATCTTCTATAAACTTCTATGAATAACTAATTAGATATTTGTAAAATTTAAGAGCTTCTTCAAGTGGTTTTTGATAATACAGTGCTACACCATCTGTGCTTATGGGACCATCATTGGATGTGATCCCACAGGTGACACAAAAGGCACCACAACAAGAAGTAACATTGTCATGGCAACCAAGTACTTTGGAGGTGCCATTATTTATCTTGGATGACTTGAAAAAAGATATAGGACCAAGATCTAATAGTGATTATTGTCTAAAATCCTTTTTAACAATGTTTAACACATTATTATTTTTAGATAATCTTGATTCAAATTTCACTTTACAATATTTCAAAGAATAATTACTTGTCCATTATTAAAAAGAAGTTGCTCTTGTGATATAGAATTGAGTTTCTAGTACCAATGTTATTATTTAATACTTGTCATAAAATAGTTTGACAATATTCTTCTTGCCAAGGCAATTTTTTGTCATATAGGCTGGGACCCAAAAACATTATCTAATAACCTAATTTCATTTGACCTTGGCCATGAACATTAATTAATTTAAATTTAAAGGTATCTAATCTAGAAAAATCCAACATGTTTTTATGCAAAATAAAGCTTGAACCGGTTAAGCCATCACGGTTTAATAATGATGTGAAGAATTATAGAGAACTTAAATGGACATCCATTAAAGAAATAGAAGATTCATTTATCGAATGAATTCCCTTTTGCTGCATGTTCTTAAGGGAAATTGATTATAAGGCCATCACTAGCAAAAGTTAGGATTGAATCCCTTGCCATTCTTGAATGCATTCATGGAGACATATGTGGACCTGTAGCTCCACCTTGTGGACCATTTAGATACTTTATGGTATTGGTAAATGCCTCTACTAGATGGTCACATGCTTGTCAATTATCAATGCGTAATATGACATTTGCAAGATTACCAGCTTAAATAATAAGATTGTGACCTCAATTTTTGAATTATCCTATAAAGCCAGTTTTTCTTGATAATGCTGGTGAATTTACACCCCAAGCTTTTAAAGACTATTATATGTCAATTGGGATAAGTGTGGAGCATCTCATTGCTTATGTACATGCACAAAATGGTCTTGTAGAGTCATTCATTAAATGCCTTTAGTTAATTGTTAGACCATTACTTATGAAAACAAAACTCCACACTAATGTATGGGGATATGCCATTTTACATGTAGCATTGTACGAATTAGGCTAACAACGTATCACAAGTGTTCCCCTATGTAGTTGGCTTTGGGTCAAGAGCCAAATATTTCTCATTTAAGGATTTTTAGGTGCATGGTTTACATTCCAATTGCTCTGCCACTTCGTACTAAAATGGGTCTTCAACAAAGGTTAAGAAAATATGTTGGGTATGAATCCCTCCAATCATTAAATATCTAGAACCCTAGACAGGAGATATGTTTATGGCACATTTTTCTAATTGTCATTTCAATGAAAATAATTTCCCAACATTAGGGGGAGAAAAGAAACAGTTGAAGAAACAAATTACAGGGTATGAACACCCCATCCCTAATCACTTAATTATTTAATTAATGGATACACCAATTAATTAATAATTAAAAAAATAGGAAAATTAAAAATGTCAAAACTTCAAATGATATTTTCAATTAGGGGACAATTTAGAATTAAAAATAAAGAATGGGAGATAAACTCAAAATTCAAAAAAATTAGCTAATTAAAATAATTATAATAAATCAAAGAAAGATAATAAAGAAATATAAAAATATAAAATATATTACAAAGAAAAAATCAAAAAAATCAAAAAATAAAAATTAATTAATAATAATAGTAATAATAATAAAAATTAAAAAAAAAAAAAAAGAGAAAAAGTGTTATAAGGCTGCCACCCGTGAAAACCTGAGGAAAAGTTGAAAAAGAAAGGCAAAAAGCAAAAAGAAGGAGATGAGGCAGAGGATATCAGGGCACTCACACAGTGAGAGAGGGGACAGCTCGTTGTGCAGACTGAAAAGGAGAATGAAGAGGAAAGACAGCAGAGGAGGGGGCGTGAAGTCTCCAAACAGCAACAAACTGAAGCAGAAGGAGAAACCGAGAGAGGAGGGGATAGAAACCGAGAAGCAGAAGCAGAAACCGAGAGGGGAGTGACAGCAACGAACTGAAGCAGAAACCGAGAGAGGAGGGGATAGAAACCAAGAAGCAGAAGCAAAAACCAAGAGGGGAGCGACAGCAACGAACTGAAGCAGAAACCGAGAGAGGAGGGGACCAGAAAACCGAGAAGCAGAAGTAGAAACGGAGAGAGGATAGAAGTGGAAACACAGCAAAGAGAGGAGACGTGAAGTCTTCATTAAAAAACAGCTCAGAAGGAAAAGAGGGGACTGAAGGGCACGACTGGAAAAGAGGAAAGGAGTCACAGATAGAAAAATGAACAGACCGAGAGGGAGGAAGAGCACTAAGCTTGAGTGTGAGAAGAGGTGAGAAGAACCAACGTTGCTGCCCCGGATAAACTCTGTTTTCATGCAGGAGGAACAGAGCAAAACAGAGACACTTGCAAACTTGGAGAAGAGGGAAAGGAGAAAGAAAGCTACTGCTAGAAGGAGAGAGAAAGGAGGAAAAGGGTGGATTCTGATAAGAAGTCTGACGGTTAGCTTGCCAAGGAGTGAACCATTCCCTATCTGATTGCAATTGGTGTTGGTGCTACAATCGGTGCTAGAGTCTATGTTCTTATTGGAGCAGTTGCTCGAGAGCATTCTGGACCAGCCTTGGCGTTTTCTTTTCTAATAGTTGGAATAGCAGCTGGTTTTTCAACATTTTGCTATGCAGAGCTGGCTAGTCGTTGCCCTTCTGCTGGGAGTCGGTCTCCAGAGAGAAAATCAGTAGGTGGGCTATCTCTATTTGGGAAGGATTTGCAGAACAGTAAGGCTTTGAAGAATGTCGTTGCTGGGGCTAAGAGAGGCTTTTATGTTGCTATCAATAATGGGTCTTCAAGGAAATGGGTTTTCTCTTTAAATGAGGGATCTGAAGCCATTGATGGTTTACAAGGTAAAAAGAATAATACCCAGAAGCCATGTCAATCTGCCAAACCAATCCAAGATGAGAAGCCTGAGGTTGCTGCAACAAATGAGTGCTCCCTCTGCAAAGGCACAGGTTGTGGGATGGCCACCGATTCAATCTTTCCAGAAAAACACGTTGGCCTCCAGTTTGACAAAGAACAACGATGAAGAAGCAAAGGAAAAACCTGGATCACGTGGTTGTCTCTACGTGAAAGTTAGTATGGATGGTGCTTCATATCTTAGAAAGGTTGATCTCAGAATTTACACCAACTATACGCAACTTTCTTCAGCTCTGGAGAATGTGTTCACCTGCTTCACCATCGGTCAATGTAATTCTGGTGGATTTCCTGGAAAAGATGGCCTAAGTGAGAGCTCTTTAAGGGACCTTCTTCGTGGGTCTGAATATGTTCTTACGTATGAAGATAAGGATGGAGATTGGATGCTTGTTGGTGATGTCCCATGGGAGGGCTAACAGAGGAGGAAGGTCTGAAGCAAGGAAGGAACAGAGGGAGAAAGGGTTGTTGCCTAGTGCACGAGCTCTGCAAGGTGATATACAGCAGGCACAGCATGAGGTTACATTGGCTGGTTTCAGATCTGGGAAATTTACAACATTAGTGGCCACTAATGTGGCAGCTCGGGGCTTGGACATTAATGATGTTCAATTAATTATCCAATGTGAGTCCCCACGTGATGTAGAAGCCTATATCCATCGATCTAGGCGCGTGGAAGAGCAAGAAAAGGGAGAAATAGTAAGATCTTCCTAATACTTTCATGCTAATATATATACCGGTTTTTATATATAGATAGGAATATGTATACGTGTATATTTGCCTCCTGATGCCTATTCATTTCTCATGCCATATGCTATACATGTGTTTATATATATGTGTGTACCTATATGTATGGATATAAAGGTATATATATATATATTTGCTGCCTCCTAATACATGTTTGTCGCCTCGCCATGTCTATAAATATATATATATACTATACATGTGTTTACATATATATATATATATATATGTATGTATCTGCGTATGTGTAAATATAAAGATGTACACATATATATATCCATTGTTTCTTGATGCACATGTGTTTCCTGTCATGTGTAGATATATATAATACACTATACATGTGTTCATATGTATATATATATATATTTGTGTGTGTAAACGTAAAGGTATATGTGTATATATGCATGGATGTATTTCATTTGCTTCTCGGTGATTGTCCCCTGTCAATAGGAGATTAATCTTGGCTTTATAAATAAAGTTCTAAGAAAGTCATCGGATGAGAATATTATGCTCCTCAAATGTCTTGGGATCGTGTGAGATTCAGATCTCCTTAGATCCCAAAAAATTATTAATTAAAAATTAACACATACTTGCTATAAATAATAACAATATGAAAATAATCATAATAATAATAATAATATTGATCTTAATTAAATATATATATATATATATATTTATCTGTAAAATTATCGCGTGAGAGTTTTGCTCTCCTCGATTGTATGGGATTATGTGAGATTTTAAGTCTCTTTAGATCCTCAAAATTAGTATACATTTGTTTTTTTTTAAATATATATATATATATAATAATTAAATATTGATCTTAAATCAAATATTTTTATTATGTATGAAATTATCGCGTGGGAGTTTTGCTCTCCTCGATTGTAGGGGATTATGTGAGATTTTAGTCTCCTTAGATCCCTAAAATTAGTATACATTTGTTTTACAAAAAATATATAAATGATAATTAAATATTGATCCTAAATTAAACATTTTCATTATTTATAAAATTATCGTGTGAGGATTCGGTTCTCCTTGATTGCATGAGTTCATATGAGATTTTTAATCTCCTTAGATCTTTTAAGAATTAGCACATTTGTTTTAAAAATAATAATAAGTTAACATTGACTTAATTAAATATTTCTCATTATTTACGAAATTATCGTGTGAGAATATAGTTCTCCTCAAATACTTGGGGTCGTGTGAGATTTTAATCTCTTTAGACCTCGAAATTTAATACATACTTGTTTTAAAGATAAATAATAAGAATGATGATAAATAGATAAAATGATAATAATGCAAAAATGAATATTTTAATTGAATTATTTACGAAATAAATAAGTCAGGGTTTTATAAATTTAACGAATTAGAATGCTGCATTCAAAATTTCCAAAAATGGCTTTCTGTTATATTTTGTTCTAATTTCAATCCTGATTTTAAGAAAAACAAAAAAAAAAGAAATAAAAAATAAAAAAATAAGTGAAACAAACAACCAAAATCCAAAAATTAAATAAATCTAAAAAACTCAAAAACATTCCTTTCATTATAATTACATTTCAAATTCCAAAAGAAATAGAAAAGAATATAAACTTCCCACAATCCCAAAAATCACATTCCGTAATCATTTCACTTAAATTTCAAAATAAAGATTAAAATTCCAAAAACAAACAAAAATTAAAAGGTTGAAAAATGAAGAGAGTAAGAGAGCTAGATTACTTAGTTTGCTGTATATTAAAACACACAAATCCAAATTCCAATCCTATTTTGTTTATAAAAATCTATTTAATTTGAACTCTCCTGTTCTCATCACAAAAATTATAAATTACCAACCAATAAACATGCCATTTGGTCGAACTACGTGGACTTTGATCCCTATCGTAGGATACGTAGGCCCTAGGCTCTTATCCTAGGTCAAGTCCACCCTTTGTAAATATCTATCTGTTTGCCTTCATTCTTGTTGTTTTGTCGCCTTTGTTTAACAGACATGCTTGTCGATAAAAGGGTAATTGAGGTAAATTTAAAAGCCATATTCTATTTCAGCTGACTGGTTTAAGGTAACCGTCCTCATGGACGGGTGTTGTGGGGTGCCTAATACCTTCCTCACACTCAAACAGACTCTTGAACTCATCTCTGATTTCGTAGACCATGTTGCCTTTTTCTTCTTTATTTAAATGGGTTTTCCAAAGTTTTCCGTTAAAAATTTTGGTGACGACTCCAAATAAATTGATTTTCAAGATTCGTTTTGGGAATCAATTAAAAAAAAGCTTTTATTTTATTCCACTGGAAGGTCGGTTACGACACAGGGAATGCACAATCATTGCACCAATTTGATCCTCGTACAAAGCAATGTGAACTCGAAGTTCATAGAATAATTCGTTTGCAAAATATTGTAACCAGATGTATTCACTGACCCGAAGAAAATGACAAAGTCACATATTTCAACTGCAAATGCTCCAATTCATATTGAAGTCCCTGAGGGACAACCAAATACCATACCAAATGAGTATAAATCACGCCTGAACCATCGTAGATCAATTGGTTCCAAAGATAAGAATCCTTGAAAAGAAAATAAGTAAATAAACAAAATGGTTTGACTAAGGAAACAGATATTTCAAATGATAAGGAAGGCTTAACTAATTAAAAATTTCCAGAAGAGATTCAGGTGCCTAAAAGTGGAGAAAATAATTAAATCTCAATAAGTTATGTAGATATTGGAACAATATGGAATCGATCTAGAACTATTGTCAACAATGTTTTTGCATATAATGTAGTGCTAGAAATTATAAATGAAAAACAAGGATTATGAACCAAAATTTGTCAAAAAATGTGGACGTAGAAAAGATTGGCCAAATTGGAAAGATGTGATCTAAGCTAAATTAAATTGACTTGCAAAGCATGACATTTTGGACTTGTAATCCGAACATTTGATGGTGTAAAACCAGTACAAAGCATGACTTGTGGCACATGGTTTTTGGCAAAGACCAGGAATTGATTATGAGCAGACTTACTTTTCTGTAGTAGATGCAATCACTTTTAGATGTTTGATTAGTCTAGTTGTTTATAAAAGGTTTGATATGCACCTAATGGATGGTGTTATAGCTTATGATATGGATTACTTGATAGTGATATATACATGAAAATCCATGAAGGATTTAAGATACCTGAAGCATATAATTTGAGTGACCAAGGAATATACTCAATTAAATTGCAAAGATCTTTATATGGATTAAAACAATCTAGGCGTATGTGGTACAATCACCTTAGTGAATATCTACTACAAAAGAGATAAAAAAAATGATTGTATAGTCCATGTGTTTTTATAAAGAGATCATGATCTAAATGTGTTATCATTGCAGTATATGTTAATGATTTGAACATTATCAGAACTCCTAAATGTCATTTAAAAGCAATAAAACTTTTAAAATGAGAGTTTGAGATGAAAGACCTTAAAAAGACAAAATATTTTCTTGGACTACAAATTGAACACTTAGGAGGAAGAATATTTCTTCATTAGTCAACATATATCAAAAGGATCCTAGAGCAATTTTACTTGGACAAGGCATATCTGTTAAGTACACCTATGGTGGTTAGATCACTTGAAGTGAGAAAGGATACTTGCTGACCTCAATAGGAAGGTGAAGAACTTATTGCTCTGAAAGTTCCATATCTTAGTGCTATTGGGGCACTAATGTATCTAGTTAATAACACAAGACCAGATATAGCATTTTTAGTAAATTTACTCATGAGATATAGTTTTTCACCAAGGCAAAGTCATTGGAAAGGAAACAAGCATATTTTTAGATACCTTTGATGAACAATTGATAAAGGTTTATTTTATTCAAATAAATCTAGTTCACCATTAATTGGTTATTTAGATGCTGGGTATTGGTCTGATGTACACAAAGGACAATCACAAATAGGCTATTCATTTACATTTGGTTAGCTATATCTTGGCAGTCAACAAAATAAACTATAACAGTTACTTCATCAAATCATGCATAGTTACTTGCAATTCATTAAGCAAGTCACGAATGTGTATGGTTGAGATCTATGACTTAACATACTTATAAATCATGTGGTCTATCACTCAATTAAAAGGCCCTAATGACATTGTATGAAGACAATGACGCTTGTACAGGCCAACCAAAAGAAGGATACATCAAAGGAGATAGGACTAAGCATATCTTACTTAAGTTTTTCTTCACTTATGATGTTTAAAAAGATGGTAAGATTGATATTCAACAAATTCATTCAAATGATAATCTAGTAGATTTGTTCACTAAGGGAATACCAACCACAACATTTGATAAATTGGTTCACCAGATTGGAATGCACCGATTAAGGGATCTTCAATGATGCTATAATAAGAGGGAGATACGCGTTGTCTCTTTTTTCCTTAGCCATGGTTTTGTCCCACTGGGTTTTCTTGGAAAGGTTTTTAATGAGATAGCCAATAATGCATATCAACATGCACATTTATTATGGACATTCAAGGGGGAGTGTTATAAAATATTATATGTGAATGTCCATAATATTCCTTTCAACCTTTGAATATCCCTATGAATGTGTAACCCTTCAAACTTTGAATATCCCTATGAATGTGTATATAACCTTTGGCTTTCTCCATGCACATGAATGTCACACAATCCCTTGATTTTCCCTATGTACATTAATATAGATGCACACCCTTGAGTTCCCTTACATTGTAACCCTTAAGGTCCCTAGCCTATAAATAGAGACTTTGTGAGATGATATGTACAACACTCATGAGTTGAGTAAAGAAACACTCTCTTCCCCCACATTTCTCTCTATCTCTTTCGAGTATCTTGTTCATGGAAATACTCTTATTTTCTACATATTTTATAATAGATATTGTATTATTAATTTTCCAGCACCGATGTTATCATTACTCTCGTACAATGAGTTCCCGTTGTAAAATAGTTTGGCAATATTTATCTAGTAAAGAAAATTTTACATCACCAAGGTTGGAAACCTAATTAAAATTTGCTAATATACAAAATTTGTTAAACCTTGGCCACGATAATCAATTAATTCAATTTTAAAGGTAAATAATTTAGAAACTTGCCAAGTTGATATGCAAAATAAAGCTTGAAACATAACAAATAATTATGATATATAATAGAAATAGAAGAACAATTGCTGATTAAGTTTTTCACTCAATAATAGTATAATTTACTTTTTAATTTCAAATTATTAAAGAAACAAATTTAAAAATTAATAATGAAAACTGTAAAATAAGAGTCAAAATGCTTTGTATGTGAATGCATTGCAAGAAAAGAGAATTTTTGGTCCACTAGTTTTATGATTTAATATCACTAAACAGAGATATTTATATGGTATATATTATGAGCCTAGACATAATAACGGATAATAGTAGGAATAGTCAAAGTACTTAGACATGTCAAGAAAAATAGACACAAAATGTTACCTTTTAATGTATCATAGGGACTCCTATCCACCTACATTTTTCTAGCTTCATCCATTGATTGCCTAATTTGTTACATTCATTGTTCTTATTATAATATACTTTATTTCCAAAAAATATATTTACCTTATTTAAGATGATTACAATGTAGAACAAAAGTCAATTACATCTAGGAGTAAAATCTATGAAATCCATAAATTGCATAGTTAGATGAACATCGTGTTTCATGTGAACAATGATTTATAATGAACTTTCATTTTGTGAATGCTCCTCCCTAATTTTTGTACACATCTCTTCTCATAAAATTGTTAGGAAAATTTCAAAATATTACATTGTTCTCTATTTTATAAAATACATTATTGTAGACTTTGTGGGGAGGAATAAGCTAATAGGATGGTGATAAACTCATTGCTATGGATGCACATCAGTTCCATACTTGCTTATTGCTTATAGCAATTTGGGAAATATTGGCTTTAAATGCAGGTGTTTCAAGAATGGGAATGATCAAGTTGTCATAGCAAGTCTTCCCCATGTTGTTGACAATGTTCAGACAACACTCTTAAGTGAGAGTTGCATTACGATGAACTATAACAGAGAATGTAAGGAAACCACAATTTCTTATAAACTTTCATGAACAACTAATTAGATATTCATAAAATCTTGGAGCTTCTTCAGGTGGTTTTTGAAAGGATGGTTTTACACCATTTGCACTCATGGGACCATCATTTGATGAGATTCCAAGCGTGGCATAAAAGGCAACCACAACTAGAAGAAGTATTGTCACGACAACCATGTGCTTAAGAAGTGACATTATTTCAATAGGATGGTGTCACCTAGGAGGAGGAAATGAACAAGGTTTTTTGGCAAATGCAATTGGTGTGGATGATGCATTTATAGGATTAATGACAAAGCAATTCTTCTTTATCATAAACCTACTAAAATTGATAACGAAAATTGTTTTCATAACAATCTTTTCATGTATAAGTTTTATGTTGTAAACTCTGACCATTGTTACAAATTTATTGCTTTGTCATGTTTTGTCATGGCCAACGTTGGAAAGAAAGTTTCATTTAGAAAACTCATTATTTAATATTTTGAAGTTCTTATAACTAGATGACGGCAATAATAATATTATTGTATGTTTTCAAAGATAAAATGGAAAATAGAGATTAAACTTTATTTGTTAACTAATGCAAAAAAATAATGTGAAGAGATGGAGCTAAAAGCACTTCATCATTATGGATTTTAGATTTTTTTTTTTCTAAATCAGATCCAATGTCATTTGAGAAAATATCAACTAGTCTCAGTATACTTATGTGGTAGCTGATTTAGTGTATTAGTCTGAATTAAATCATTCCTTTAATGGCCCCCACTCTTCTTTCTGAATGATTTCATTGGAACTAGTATACCAAATCTACTACCACTTAAGTGTGTTAGGGCTATCTAATATTTTCTCAAGTCATTTAGCGTATTCTTCACAGATTTTGAGATCTTTAAATTAATTTGGTTTATGAGTTGTGGGGTTGAGTGTTCATTTACATACTTAGATATGTGTGTGTGTGTGCATGTGCACACGCGTGTGTGTGTGAAAGAACACGAAGTAAACTTTTGACAAGAAGCCTGAAGTCAAGCCCAAAAGAAAACAAGGCTAAATTGGAAATCCCTTACCCTAGTAATGAATGGTTCAACTTCTTAATGGCTCGTAATAAAAATGTGGTGTAATTATTTGCTAAAGTAAATGGATATCTAGCATTTATGATGTCATAACTCTTGTACAATAAACATTGTAAGAGAAATTTTTTGGTATTAAGCTTCCAATGATAATATTTTAATTTATAGTGTTCTAAGAATCCAGAAAAAATTGTTTATGTAATCATGGCCTGACCATAGACATCGCTTACATTAATTTTAAAGGAATCCAACTCTAACAATTAGATGTGCCAAATAACACTTGAAAGTCACTTAATGATGTCATTTACATCCAAAACAATTTGCACTAGTGTTTATTTTCTTATTCTCATCAAGACAATTAATTACTAGTGTTTGTCAAATTATTTGCATGACTAAGGCTAGTAACACTAACGGATATTGTGAAATATGAGACAAAATGTTTTTCATACACTTGTTACACAGTTAAAGAGACAATTGCATTCCTCAAAATTAAATCTTGGAATCTAATACTTGTTTTGAGCATCGACATAGAATTAATAGCTTTTGGGTTAGACAATTTACAAGAACATCTCATTAGAAGTAGATGTATAAGACCTAGATCTAATAGGTATAAGTAATTACCATATACAAGCCATTTTAGCAACATTCAACATTTGTCTATTATGAGATAATCTTGGTTCATATTACACTTTACTATTTCAAATAATAATTATTCACCCAATGTTAAAATGATGCTACTCTTAAGATTTTGGATTGATTTTTTAGCACTGGTGTTATTATTTCTCTCGTATGAGTTCTTGTAGGGAAATAGTTTGACAATATTCTTCTAGCAAAGGCAATTTTATATGACATAGGTTGGGAACACAATAAAAATTTGCTAATAACAAATTTCATTTGATCTTAGTTTGGAACATCAGTTACTTGAATTTTAAAGGTATCTAACACAAAAAACCATCAAGTTAATATGCAAATAAAGCTAGAAACTTACTTAAAAACTTCAATATATAATACAACTAGAAAAACTACTGCTAATTTTTTTCCTACTCTATTATAGTAATATTTATTCTTAAACTTGAAAGTATTAAGGAAAGAAATTTGAACATTAATTTGGTAATCATAACGTAAGAGACAAAATGCTTTGTGTGTCCATACATTGTAGTAAAAGAAAATTTTTGGTCCACTGGGTTTATGATTTATACCACTAACTAGATATAGTTATGTGGTATATATTGTGAGTGCAGATAAAATTATTAATAACATTAGGAATTGTCAAGATACTTGAACATCTCTAATACATCAATGGAACTCTTATCAACCTATTGTTTTCTAGCTTTGTCCTGCTATTGCCTAATTTGTGACATTTATAGTCCCTGTGAACACCCCACCCAAATTAACAATAATAATAACCACAATAATAATAATAAATAGAATTAAAAAATTCAAAAAAATATAAAATAATAAAATAATAATAACAATTAATCAAAACAAATTGCAAAAGGCAAACAAAATAAAAGTAATATGGAAAAAACCAAACATAAGAACCAAAAATAATAAAAAGGAAAATTCAAGATGTATGTTTGAAGAAGAGACATGGCAATCATCTTGCAAAGAAATAAAATGAACAAAGCCACATATTTGAAATGGAATTGCAAGACACTCTCACTTGCTCACACTCACACACTCTCACATGCTCACTTGCTCCCATATGCTCACTTGCCCTCACACACATGACACACATCACTCTCACATGCTCACTTGCTCCCCACATGCTCATTTGCCCTCACACACATGACACACATCACTCTCACACACTCACACTCTCATTCATGGACACATCACTCTCACACTCCCACATGCTCATTTGCTCCCATATGCTCATTTGCTCTCACACACATGACACACATCACTCTCACACACTCACACTCTCACTCACGGACACACCTCCTCACACACTCACAGTCACACTCTCATACACTCTCACCCACGGACACACACACTCACCACATGCATGCACCCATGCACACACATGCACAAGAGGACAAGGGGGACAAAAAAGCAGGTGGGAGTGGTTCTGTAACATGGCAGAAAGTGGGGTGGCTGGAGCAGTGAGAGAAGAGTGTGGCGTGGCTGGAGATGGCAGCAAAAGGAGGGGACCGTGTGCAGCAAAGTGGTGGCTGGAAGTTGCAGAAAAAGCAAGGGAAAAAGGGAGCAACATGGCAGAAAAAGGGAGGTGGCGTTGGAGTATAAAGAAGAGGAAGCAAACTGAGAGAAAAGGAGAAAAAACACTGGAGAGAAAGGAGGCCTCGGCTGAGAAGAAAAGAAAGCTGGAGAAGAGAAGAGAGGAAGGAAAACGGAAGAGGAACCACGCTGAAAAGGGAGAGCCACGTGACCAAGAAGGGAAGAGGAGCTGAAGAAGAAAGGAAGAGCAACGAAACCAGCAACAAACCGAGAGGAACAACGCTGAAGGAAAGAAGAGAATGGAGTCAGCAACATGAGGGAGAAACCAAGTTGAACGAAGCAAGGAAGCAAGGCAGCCACGTGAGGAAAGAACAGCAGGGAAAATGAACCAGAAACGAGGCAGAAATCGAGAGCTGAACGAAGCTGTCCAACATGCAGAAAAATCGTGGAGCAACGTCCCAAATTCTGGAGTGAAAAGGTGCTGAAGTTTAGACCATCCAAGGAGCAGAAAAATAGAGAGTTGGATGCCAAAATGATGTGCAGAAACAAGGAAGTCTGAATCCAAAACAAAGTGGCAACAAAGGGAGGGATAGAAGCTGAACCATGGAGGAGAAAAAACTCTGTTTTGAGCTAAAAAAACAGAGGTGAACAGAGGAGAGCTTAGAGAGCACAAGGAAGAAGAGGAAGTGTGGAGAAGAAGAGAAGCTTTCAGCCTCCATCTTCCAGTCGAGAAGTAGAGACACTTTCTGCAAAGTTTCCAGCGCTGGAGCCAACCAAAAAACTCCAACGAAGCTGTCCGTTTCTGCACTTCCAGCCGAGACCAGCCACTTTGGGGGGCTGTTGGAGGTTCATCTTCCATTGTTGGGTGAGGAGGAGAAGATCCTTCTTCATTGGAGCACAAGGGAGGAGCTGAAAACGCCAGGTATGGCTGCACATTCTTGACTTGGCCGAGAATTCTGCACTTCGTTACTGTTCACTCGATTTCCTTCAATACTGTTCACTCGATTTCCTTCAATACAATCTCATGCATGTGCACTGTTCACGCACTCTAATATGCAATGCTACTATTCATGTGTTTAAATTTGTTTATTTTTGTTCATTATAATTGTTTAGACATTAGCTTTGATTAATTATGGCTATTACATACAAAATTAGCATGTGAGAATTTTGTTGTTCTTGATTGCCGGGGGTTATGTGAGTTTTTTTTTCATCTCCTTAAATCCTTGCAATTAATCAAATGATTGGAAGACAATTAATATTAATGAAATATTAATGAAAGAATGTTGAAAAATAATTGAATGATAATTAATGAATATTGTCATGATGGATAAAATTATCGTGTGAGAATTTTTATTCTCCTCGATTACCAGGGGTTATGTGAGATGTTAATCTCCTTAAATCCTTGCAATTAGTTGAATAATGGAAAAGTGGCAATTAATATTAATGAAATATTAATGAATAAATGGTAAAATAAAATAAAATAAAGGAATGACAATATATATTAATAAAATATTAATGAAGGAATGGTGAAAATAATTGAATGATAATTAATATTGTCATGGTGGATAAAATTATCGTGTGAGAATTTTGTTCTCCTCGATTACCGGGGATTATGTGAGATATTAATCTCTTTAAATCCCTACAATGAATTGAATAATTGAAAAGCAACAATAATACTAATGAAATATTAATGGGTGAATGGTGGAAAATAAGTGAATGGTAATAAAATATTAATTTTGATTAAATCATCATAATAATCATAATCGAAATGCTTGCTTTAATAAACATTTCCTATCATTTACAAAATTATCATGTGAGAATATTGTTCTCCTCGATTGTGCGGGATTACGTGAGGTTCTAACCTCCTTAAATCCCTATGATTAATTCAGAAATGACAACAATATTAATAATAATACAAAAATGAATAAATGGACAATAATTAAATATTAACTTTGATTAAATATTTATGCAAAATGGATCGTGTGAGAATACTTGTCTCTCCTCGACTTCCCGGGCTCGTGTGAGATTTTAATCTCCATAGAACCTGAAAATTAGCATATATTTGTTCAAAGACAAACAGATAAACCAATAAATAATAGCACTTAAATTAAATTGTCTACCAATAATCAATAATAATAATAATCAATATTTATCAACAATAAATTCAAAAACTCATAAAATAAAAAATATATTCCTTTCATTATAAATTATGCATTAATTCCTGAAATATAAACTCTCAAAACTTGAAAAAAAATAGTAATAATAAAATCGTCAAAAACAATTTTAAAAGAGAAAATGTGAAGAGCTCAGGAGAACGAGGTTAATCAGATTGTAGTAAATTAAAACATACAAACCAAATTCCTATCCCATTTTGGTTTACAATGATATGTTTTAATTAAAATCCTCCTATTCTTCTCACAAATCAAAAAAACCACCAATCACAAAAATGCCTTTTGGTCGAACTACATGGACTTTGATCCCTCTCACGGGGTACGTAGGCCCTAGGCTATCATCCTAGGTCAAGTCTGTCCTTTGTAAATACCCATCAGTTTGCATGCATTTTCACTTTTTTTTGTCTCCTATGTCTAACGTGCATCCATGTCAATAAAAGGGTAATTGAGATTAATTAAAGGCCATATTCTATTTCAACTAACTAGTTTAAGGTAACCGTCCTTATGGGCGGGTGTTGTGGGGTGCCTAACACCTTCCCCACACTCAAATAGACTCCTGAACCTATCTCTGACCTCGCAGACCATCTTGCCTTTTCTTTTTCTTTTAATTTGGTTTTCCAAAGTTTTCCATTAAAAATTTTGGTGGCGACTCCAAATAAAATTGATTTTCAAAATTCCATTTTTGGGAATCGGTTTTAAACCTTTCATTTTAATTCCATCCCGCCGAAAGGTCGGTTACGACAGTCCCCATTATAAGGTAATCTATTTCCAAAAATATGTTTTCAATGTTTGAGATGATTAAGATATAAAACAAAAGTAACAATATAATGTGTTTCTTGTGACCAATGATTTAAAATGGACCTTTATTTTGTAATTGCTCCTTTGCAATTTTAATACTTCATTTTTTCGTTGTTTTCTATTTTGTGAAATACATTATTGTAGACTTTGTGGGAAGGATAAACTAATAGGAAGGTGGTGAACTCATTGTTATGGATGCACATCGGTTCCATACTTGTTCATTGCTTGAAGTGATTTCAGAGGCATTGGCCTTAAACGCAGGTGTTTCAAGAACAGGTATAATCAAGTTGTTGTAGCAATTCTTTCCCACGTTGTTGACAATGTTTCGACAACACTCTTGGGTAAGAGTTGCATTGCAATGAACTATAGCTGAGAATGTAAGAAAACCACAATCTTTTATAAACTTTCGTGAACAACTAACTAGATATTTATAAAATCCAGGAGCTTCTTCTGGTGGCTTTTGAAAGGCTGGTATTACACGATCTACACTCATGGGATCATCATTTGATGTGATTCTAGGGGTAACACAAATGGCACCCACAATGAGAAGTAGCATCATCACGATAACCATATGCTTCAATGGTGCCATTATTTCTCTTAGATGGCGAGCCTATGAGAAGGAAATGAGTTTTGCTTTTCTGCAAATGTAGTTGGTGTGAATGATGCATTTATAGGATTATTAGTAAAAGAAATTATTCTCTGTCGTGAACCTGTTAAAATTGATAACAATAATATTTTCATAACTTTCTTTTGATGTATTAGTTTAGGTTGTAAACCATGGCTTACAGTTACAAATTTATTGCTTTATCTTAGGTTATCATTCCCAACATAAGAAAGAAGATTTCATTTAGGAAACTCATTTTTTATACTTTGCAGTTTTTCTAATGGGACAATTGTAACCATTGGTATATGTGTATGTTTTCAAGGATAAAGTGGGTAGTAGATAAGATGCTTTATTTGTTAAGTAACATGAAAAAAATCACAATAAATAGCTAGAGTTAAAAACACATCATCTTTAAGGGCTTTTGATATCTTTTCCTTGAACCAGATCCAATGTTATATAGCATATTATCTATATATATATATATATATATATATATATAACTTTTGACAAGAAGCCTAAACTTAGGCCATAAAAGAAAAAATATGATGTCTCAAATGTGTGGACATTTTTAGGATTTTGAAATGAAGCAATCAATTCATTGCATAAAAAAATAACTAGGTAGTATGAATTTTAATTTTTAGTTTACAAAAATTTTAAATTTTATATCTATTTGCCAATTTGATATAATTTCTCCCTTCAAAATGTTGAAAATAATAACTTTATAATAAATATCAGGTCCCCATAGGAAGAATTTGAAACTATAGATAGATAAAAGGACTAATATATGTTATTTTTAAAGTTAGTTTCAAATAAAAATTTAAATTTATCTTACAAACTCTCTATCTATATAATTTAAAATTTAATCACTTCCACATATTCCAAATAAATTTTTCTTGCAAAAGCTTATGATTGTAAATATACTCATCAATGTAATCCAAAATTTTAAATTAATAAAAATTTATTTGAAACTTTAAAAAGAAATAAAAAATTATAAATTATAAATTATCATATAAAATATTTGGTAATATTTACATTTTAATCAATTTGAAATTTTAAGTAAACAAAAATATTATATTTTCACTTTTAATCTAATTTAATTATTTAATATTATTAAATATAAGTAATTGGCGTGCATATTTTTATTTACTTTGAATTTGAGTAGTTGATAACTTGATCATCAGGCTAGGCTTTTAAAAGTTGGCTTGAATTTGTGCTAAAAAAAGTATGAGCTAGTATTTTAATTGAGCTTTTTTATTTGGATTTTTATCCATATTTTTTAGGCTAGACCTATGAGGCCAACGAGCTTTTTTAAGAATGATCAAATCATTTTGTTACTTAAGACTTGAGATAAATAACACATATACTTGTAATTATTACATTTAAGATTATATATAGAGCAGTTGTAAACATAAATGGGTTGTTGTATTGGTATAAATCATTTAAAGAGGTATTAATTTTTATTTTTTAATAAAAATGTCATGTTACATTAAGTCTTTCTTTAAATAATAAGTTTTTACTTATTAAAGAAGTTTTTTCTTTAGCATTTCAGGCACAGGATGGGCATTAAAAAAAGCCCGAACCCAGCTTGTTTTACAAATTAGACTTTTTGAATCAGTTTTTTTTTCGTGCTTTATTTTTTGTAGGCTGGACTTATCGGGCCAAGCAAAATTTTTAAGTTGATATACATGTTGTTCAATGGGTAATCTTATGCTCCAACTTAGACTTGTGGTGACAAAATAATAAAAGATGACATGGATATGTACTAATCTCTTAACACATGGATCGTCTATAGTTATTGCTAGTAGTTGATTTTCATGCAATCTTTTGATCGAATGTGGTTTATTTTTATCCAAGCTCATAATCTCCCAATTCTGAGCTTCATTCACTATTTTTTCTATAATATTCACCTATTCAAGATTTCATTTTAGTGAGAAAATTTTTGCAAATATTTGCATTACTAAAAAAAAAAAGGCCATAAATTTGGGACAAGCATGAATATTTAAAATGTTCCAAAATAAATAAATTTAGAAGCCTCATATATTAAATTAATGAATATGGAAATTGAGAGTTAAGCTAGCACAAGTGTTTAAACCTTACCGATGCAAACCAATGAGCCTAGGATTGAATCCTATTATCACCATCAGGTAATAACTTTTTTTTTCTCAACTGATGCCTCTAGCAAATGACCAAAATATCCCTAATTTTTCTCTCCCTTATGCTCATTTTTGTCCTCTATCACGTATTCCATCTATCAAAGTTGACGAAAGAAATTCTTTCCTTCCTTTCGTGTTTAGCTAGGATTTGAGTGTGCCACTACAACTTTTGCCATATCCAATGTGTTTTGGGTTGCCACTGGCAAGTTGAGGCATGACAAACTCCAGAAACTCTGGTGAGTTGTAGTGTCAATGTAAGGCATGATAAGGGATTTCAGCTCGATTTGGAAAGTTTTTCCTAAAATTTCTTGACGGCTTTTCCTCATAAGTGTATTTCTAATGTTTCTATCTTAATTCTAGGATGCTACTTTATAAACATTTATTGATTATAAGTTTTTTGATTTAAAATGATCCTAAATTTCTAAAATCCTCTATTTTGTACTTTGAAGTATTTTGGTTTTCTATCCATGAAGTACTTTGATTCTTTAATTATGAAGCATTCTGATTCAGTAGATATTATGCACTATGATTCTAAGATTTTGAACTACTTTTGACTATCACTTTAAATAAGTCTAATTTTGGGTTTTTAAAATTCTCATTTGTTGATTATGGGTTTATGTATGTTAAAAATTTTTTGGGGAATTCATCTAATACAAGACCCTATAGCTAATGACAGTAGACACTAGCCATGATGTATTATGATATGTTGTTCTAATATGGTTTGGCATGTTGCTAATATTATGAGACTTTGCCTGAGGCATAACGCCAGTACTCTGATTATTTCAAGCTTAATGCTCATGATTGATATATGATTTGTTATGATTATGCTAGCCTTAAACTAGCTCTGATTTTTTAGATTTCTTATGGTTTTGTTGGATGTTCCCTATCATTCAGCTTTGATTTGGATACCTTTATATTACAAAGAAGTTTGATTCATTTTCATTCAAGATCTTGTTTTATATTTTCATTTGGGGTTTTGTGTGATGATTAATAAAGTTTTCCTCATTTTGCACTATTTGTGTTAATTATTAAAGGTGTTCAAATTTCAAGATATCAAATGGTTGTGAAAAGCTCTATTATACCGAGTATGTCCATTTCTTTGAGTAATTAGCATTATCTTTTTTATTGAGTTTTTATTCTCCCCTCGTTGTTTAACATTTTCATATAGGAGTGCTGATTTAAGGTTTCCACTTATGGAATAGGAGCTTAGCATGTGTTGCTCATTTTGGTGAGACTTGCATTATTTGCAAATGCATGACTCTTCTTTTTGTTGTAAAGTTTGCATTTGTAATCTAGTGGCTTCAATGTATACAGGCAAGTTGTCCCACTTTGTTATTGTTGTGTTGATGGCTGTTTGTTGTAAATATTCATAAGAGAATAGCTCTCTTTCTTGTTGTACATAAGATGCCTTGTTGGCATTTAAGGAGCTCTGTATTTTAGTGCAGATTCTACCAAAATTTTAACATGGGGATGAAATTGATTCTTTTGTTATATATGAATATATTTTGTGTTATCTCATCTATTGGTAATTCTATTTATTTAAACTAAAATATGATTTCTTGATGTGTCAGATAGGTTTGCAAGGATGAGATTTATCTCATTTCCTATACCAATCATGTCATGTCCTTACTTATGGGCCTCGTGATGCTTTCTCTACTTTGTATCTCCAACTCTCTTTTCATCAATTACTTTCTATCTTGTCTTCACTATCTAAATCTGCAAGTCAAAATCTCACTTTTTGAAAGTCAGGCAAAATATAGTGTATCTGCATTTCGTTATTTATATATGAGATTACATTTGTATCCAAACTGTTGCGATGAATGCTACTTAAGTTTTTTTTTTTAAAAAGGGTCATGTCAAATAATGTGAAAATATAAGAGCCAAATAAATTTAAATATTTATTGAATATTTAAATTCAATATTTTAGCCGTTATGTGAAAATATATGTATATACACACACACACACACGTATAACCATTTTTTTATGATAAAAAGTGTATATTTAAGATTTAAACGTTTGAAATTATATAATAATTAAAGTACACTATAAAGAAGAGGAGACTTAATAACTATATTAATATTCAATTTTTAAATAATATCTATTTTATTAGTTAATTATATAAAATATGTATGCATATATATTATAACAAAATTAGGTGTAATTTGTATTAAATATTCATTTCACTATGCTCTATATCAAATTTTTATGTATTAAATTAACAGTGTGATTGGGTCCTATTAGGGTTTTATCATATTATAATACTTAAGTATATGGATGTTTCATAGGAAAATGTTATTTATTTGAATAGAAAACCCCCTTTTAAAGATAGAATTAATCAATAGAGTTTGGTAATAGTTTTTGTTAGTCATTGTGTAGAATGCTAAGACTGTTTCTTTATTTTTTATAAAATTGAAAATTCAAAAAAAAAATTACTTAATAAAAATAAAATATACCGATGAAACGTTAATTTGTAATATATAAACAATAAAGATATGAAAGTTAAAGATTCATTAAGGTTATAATTTAAATTATGAACATAACTTCAATAGAAAGAAAAATAAATAGTTTTATGTTTGAATTGATACAAAAGAGAACAATAAATTAAAAATTTGAAGATAACACTTTATCCCAGTATACATTGTTTATATATATATATATATGTTTTAAATTAGAGCTTTTATCTCAAGAAGAAATAAAAATAATATACCTTTCTTCTTGTTTTTAATTTAAATTTTAATAACAAATATATAGTGAAATAATTGTAATATTTTAAAAAAATTATATAATAATTTTTTATTTTATATGTTAAATTTTTATTTTATAATTACATTTAAGGTAAAGAGATCATCAAATCTCCTAAATTTCATATTATTACTCACTAATTAAATGTATTTATTAAAAATATAATTATACATAACTTGAATATATTAATTGTCAAACTACGTTATATATATTAAAATTGGGAATTGTGCCAAATTAAACTTTATGTGGAATGGATCCATGTACATTATTAGCCTGAGGTATCCCTAAATTTAATCAAGACTTAATTAATGTAAAGGAATAAAATTGAAGTATGTGTTTATTGAATTTACTAGCTGATATGTTTTTTTTTTTTTCGAGTCAACATTTAAATCATGGATTTAGAATTAGTGCCTCAAACTCTTTACTTGAAATGATTTAAGGTGTCACAATTATATATCCTAATAAATATTATAGTACTTTATTCACATTAGGAGTTATATTATGTATAAATATATGACTTTCATGATTATTGCTGAAAGTTGAACTTTCAAAGGTGGCTATGAAATGTTGCTACTAAAAGTTACAAACTTTTGGTTGCAACTTTTAACAATCACGCTAAAGTCTAACTCTAGGTGGTGACTCCTATAGTCATTGCTAAAAGTTAGGAACATTAGTGATGACATTTAATAGTTGTTGTTAAAAGTTTGACTTTAGGTGATGGCTTTTATAGTCATTGTTGCAGTTTAAACTTTTAGTTATGACTACTAAATGAACTTGCTGAAAGTTGAAGATCACTTTTGATGGTGTCTAAATAGTTACCACCAAAAGTTTTATGAGTCCATCTTAGATAGAGGAAGACTTAGAGGGACTTTTAGTTTCAACCTTCAATAGTAGTAACTAGATGTCAAACTTTTTGTGGTGACTTTTATAGCCATTTAGAAAGTTTGTTGTTGAAAGTTTAAAACTTGTGGTAGAGACCTTAAATAGTTGTCACTAAAAATTTGACTTTAGATAGTCACTTTCATAGTAGCCATTCAAAGTCTAAAAGGCGCTATTGGAAAAAGTTTAACTTATGGTTGTGACTTCAAAAGTTCCTACTAAAAGTCATTATCGAAAATATTTATTTTCTATAGTGTTCATTAGACCAAACTTAGATATAGTTCCTAATATCTTCACTCTCTTCAACTAATACATGACAAATGTATATATGGTTTACCAATAATAACCAAAAAAAGTGTATAATTTAATTTGGTATACAGTTATTTGCAATAACCATATACTTGTGTTGATGAAATTGGAAAATTGGGTTTCGTGCTAATCCTTTTTCCTGTAGTGTCTGACCTAGTTTGATAGTACAATTTTTTTTAATATGCACCCAGAAGCCTCTTTTATTGTCTACCCATCTTGTCCAAATTGCATGGCTGAACATTGATGAAAGCAAAATGATCGTTGAATGGATGAAATCCCACGGTTCAATCGTCCTCTTCACTCCAATCAACCACCACTATTTGCTAGCTGCAACCAATATTGCCTTCTTTACTTCGCTCTATGTAATCTTTCCTGGTGTGGTGAGTACAATCTAATTCTAAAATGGAGTTGTATGATATGTTTCCTTCAATGCTCAAAATGTACAACTATAGAAATGCAGCTTGAAGAGTTCGATCGAAAATTTAACTAACGAACAAGGAAATGGAGCAAGGAAACAATCTCAAAAGCACAAAGAGAAGCTAAAGCATCTTGTAAAATATGAAGAAAGAAAGAAAGCTAGAAATTTTTTTCATTTTCTCTCACCTCATTACCCAGCACCCATATAGCCGTTATTTTATCCTGTAGTGAGTTAAACTTTATAAAAAGCTTTTGGGAAAATATTGTAATTGTTATTTTGTTTTTCCAATGCAAAAATACCGTGCTTCATTAATATGGATAACTACACCTTTGTAATTTTTCTCCCTTTCTCCTATTCTTTTTTTTCAAAGTCATATATTAAGTTTCTTTTTTTGTTTTAAAAAAATTTACTTCTACTCACGTTGGTTGTTCTAGAATGGAATGATCCAACCACAGTAACCCTACCTGATCATTGTCTTTGTCTGATATGGCCGAGTTCATTTTTGGGTCCAAAAAATTGGCCCAGAAAAAGTTAATCAGGCCAGGTCTCAGGTTTAAAACAAATCTAGTTCAACCATATATTTGAATAACCCTAATGACAACTCAATCAACCCCACAATGAAAAACAAAGAAGTTGGCATATTTTTAATGCAAGTCACATTGGATCTATTGAAATGTGATGATAATAATGATTAAAATAATAGAATCAGAAATTTTATTAGACTTATAAGCAATGAAAGACTGCAGAATTCTAGAACTTAGATAAATGTAAAGGGTAAATTGAGAACATTAAACCTACTAATTTTTTTTTTAAAAAGTAAATATCATATGTATGGAAGAATGATAATGTTAAAAAGAAAAAACAATACATAAAAGGTTAAGAGATAATAATGCACCATATGATTCTCTAGATCTTTGTTAGTTTATTTTAGTTTACGATTATAGAAGTGGAAGAAGAGCCATTTTCACTTCACAATTCACTAAATTAAAATTATCTATGACTAAGGATTATATAACTTTTAATTATAGTTTTTCTTTGTCTTTTCCAATTATTTTAAAGAATCAAATTAGTTAAATATGCCTTTGTTATCTGTAAAAAATAAATAATAATTCTTCATATTTTATCAATATAATATATATTAAACTAATATACAATTTGTCATTCAAGATTATCAATTGTTATTTATATTATCATTTGTGACACAAAAATTATATTTTTCTACGACCAAAATCTTTTTCATTATATATATATAGAGAATTCAGGAATTATATACATTTTCTTTTAGAGAGAACCATATAAAATTATTCGCTTTTTAAAACCGACATTAGTAAAAGTTCAATACACCTAAATCCACGTTTATATAGAAGAAGTAAATCCATATACTTTCTTTTGGAAAATTTTTGAAGGCCTTGAAGTCCCTTAAATCCACCTCTATATAAAGAACTAAAATTGTAACTAAAATAGACAAATTTAATTGTAAAATTATTAAAATTTTGCCATAAAGGTTGTAAGTATATCATTTATTGAGATATAAAGAATTCTTTATTAATTTAGATTTTAGATTAAGAGAAACAATATTTTGAATTAAATTAGTATATCAGTATCAGAACCCAAAAATAGGGAGTGTTGACACCAGAATTGAGGTAATCCTTGCCACTTTATGCCCTACTAATAGATATAATGTACCAACAACCAACCCTATTAGACTATATTTACATAGATGTATATATATATATATATATATATATATATATATATAATTAGTCTAAGATTATGTGTGAAAATTTTAGAAGGGAAATATGGGCCTCTTGAGACATCTACAACTGGTAACTGATTTACAAAATAAAAGACTGCCCCACTCTTAACAAAATAAACAACTAGATATCAATTAGACATATAATACAGGGTGGAATCCTTCCTATTTGCTTGGAAGCAACTAAAATATGAAATTAATGTTTTACACAAACAAAATTATCATTTTCATTGTGAGCAATATAGGACTCATCAAAATTAATACCCTCGCTATGCTCCTATGTTGTATATGGTAAGTGAAAGCTCAGTGAATAAATAACACTAATCAAACAACGAAGGGGCAAACTAGATTCAATAGAATTTTTCATAAGCATGTCATTTATCATTGAAACTTGAAACATGAATAAATAATTTTAATCAACGTAAAATAAGAAGAATTTCATAATGCTCACAAAAATTTCAGTCAATAAATATAGAACACAATGCAAAACATAAATCAAAGTTTTATTTGCAATATAAGAAAATCATATCTCAAATAGAAGGTTATGGAACATCCAGTAGAACTATAATAAATATAGACACTAGCTTCAAACTAGCTAGTGAAATTAGAACAATAGTAATAGTAGACATGAGCAATACAACTTGGACTAATGTCAATCACTTTATTGTGATTAGCTAAACTTTAGAGTCTTGTTTTGGATTGATTCCCAAAATTCATTTACATACATAAATACATAACCAAACTATTCAAAAACTCAGAATAAGAGAATTTCATAAATCCATAATTAAAGAAATTTAGAAGTCCATAATGAGAGTAATCCAGTAATTTTCCCCAAATTTAGCATTGGACAAATTCACACATTATTGATAGATTGCCTAAAAGTAGCATTATATTTTTTAAAATTTTATATAAAATTTCAAAAATATCCAAAAAAAAAATCTAAGACATATATGATATAATATTTTGGATTTTCTCTAGCTCTTATTTTATTTTAGTCTACAATTATAGAAGTGGAAGAAAAAACATTTTCACTTCTCTATTCTTTAAATTAAACTTATTTATGACTCAAAATTTTTTATCTTTTATAATTTTATTACTTTTAATGAAAGAGTGAAAATAGTTAAATAAGTCTTGTTATTCATTAAAAATGAATTATAATTATTGATATTTTATCAATATAATATATATTAAAAAAAAGTTACAATTTGTCATTCATTTTTATCGATTATTAATTATATCATCATATCTAGCACATAAATTATATTTTCCAAGAACCAAAATCTTTTTTATTTAATATATATATATATATATATATATATAGAATTTAGGAATTATATACATTTTCTTTTAGAGAGATCAACCATATAAAATTATTCCTTTTTCAAAGCTGACAATAGTAAAAATTCTATGCACAAAAGAAGATTTGGAAAATTTTTTAAGGCCTCAAAGTCACTAAAATCCACCTCTTTATAAAAGAATTTAATATGTAATTAAAAAAGGAAAATTTGATTATAAAATTATTAAAGTTTAGCCACTATCGTAAGTGACCTTTCGGTGAGAGGAAATAAAAGTGTTTTAATTTATTCCCAAAATGAATCTTGAAAATCAATTTATTGGAGTCGCCACCAAAATTTTTAACGAAAAACTTTGGAAAACCAATTTAAAAGAAAAAGAAAAGGCACGGTGGTTTGCAAAAACAAAGATGAGTTTAGGAGTCTATTTGAGTGCAGGAAGATGTTAGGCACCCCACAACACCCGTCTATAAAGACAGGTACCTTAAACTAGTCAATTGAAATAGAATATGACCTTAAATTTATCTCAATTACCCTTTTATCAACGTGCATGCTCATTAGATAGAGAAGACAAAAACAACAATAGTGATAGCAAACAAATAGATATTTATAAAGGGCGGACTTGACCAAGGATGAAAGCATAGGGCCTACGTACCCCGTAATAGGGATCAAAGTCCATGTAGTTCGACCAAAATGATGTATCTACTGATTGATGATTTGTAATATTTGTGATGAGAGTAGGAGAGTTCAAATTAAACAAATTTTTGTAAACAAAACGGGATTTGAATTTGATTTGTGTTTTAATTTATAACAACCCGATTAATCTAGCTCTGTTGATCTCTTCATTTGTTCTCTTTTCAATTTTTGTTTATTTTTGGAATTTTAATCTTTATTTTTGAAATTTAAATGAAATGATAATGGGCAAAGATTTTGGGATTTTTGGGAGTTTATATTGTTTGGAATTAGAGTGAAATTATAATACAAGAAATATTTTTGAAATTTTGAATTTATTTATTTTTTTGGATTTTCAAAATCAGAAGTTATTGTTAAAATTGGAACAAAATTTTAATGAAAAACCAGTTTTTAGGATTTTTGAATTTGTGTATTTTTTGGGTTTTTGGATTTTCGTTTTAATTTTGAAAATAAAATCATAATGAAAAAGAAGAATTTCTTAGGATTTTAATTATGAATAACAAGTAAAATAAACTTGTATTTTTTTATATATTTTTTGGAATTTATTTTATCTTTGTATTTTTGAAAATGAGCATTAAATTGCAAGGCCTAAGGAGAATAAGGATCACATACGGCCTTTACTAATTTATTCACAAGCGCCTGAGGAGATTTAGGATCTCACGTGGTCATTGTTAAAGCGAGGAGGTAGATTATTCTGATGACCCAAAAATTTTGTTTTGAAGTCTTCCTGGATTAAATATTATCCTTCGAAGGTTAAGGAGACTAGTGTTCTCACACGATACTTTTGACAATTAGGACAAGATAATAATAAGAAGTAATGATGATAATAACACTAGCAATGAAAAGGAACAAATAAACAATAAAATAAAATAAAAAAGGCATAAAAAATATGAAAACAAAAGACCCCTACATCTTGCCATGCATCCCATGCATGTCCAGCCTTTTTCATTCATTTGTCACCTATATGATACACACACACACACACACACACATATATATGTATATATAAAAATATAATGAAATACATAATAAAATAAGATAAGAATAAAATAAATAACAAAAATAAATAAGAAATAAAATGAAGTAAAATAAATAAATAAATAAAAAGGCATAAAAAATGAAACAAGAGAACCCATGTCTTGCCATGCATGTGCCACTCTTCCATGCATTTTCCTGCATCTTAAGTTAACGTCTCTTGTTATATATATATATATATATACACACATAAATTCATATATGTATATATATATTATGATAATATATATATATATATATATATAAATGGTAAAATAAAATAAAATAAAAAAATAAAAAACTAAAAAAAACAAAAAACAAAGAACACAAAGCGAAGTGAAGAGATGACGTGATACCATAATGCATGCATGCTCACCTGTTTTGTCTCGACTTGTCTCAGCTCACCGTCGATCCTCCCCCCTGGTGGTCCTCTTTGGTCTTCCTCAGTCTTCCTTCGATGCTTGGTGGCCCACCGTCAGCTTTCTCTCTCCTCCTCTCCAGTGGCTTTTTGACTCCCTCTTCCTTTCATCTTCTCTTCTCCTTCCTCTTCTCTTTTCTTCTCTTTCTCCTCCCCTCAGCCATCTCAGAGTTTGCATGACATTCTCCTCCCTTCTCTTCCTCCATGGTGTGGCTTCCTCTTTGCTTGTCTCTTTCTACTTAGTTCCATGCTTCTCTACGTCCTCTATTCGGATCTGTTTTCAGAGCACCGAAATAGAGTGTCCACACCTCTGCTTCTTCCTTCCTCCTTCCTCTTTTCTTCTCCTTCCTTCTCTTCTCTTCTTTTTGGTCCGTCATGCAATAGCTCGTCTCTCTCTCTCTCTCTCTCTTCAGTTTAACACTTTTGTTCTTCCTCTCTTCTTCTTTTCTTCGGTTTAGTGTTTTTATCCTTCTTCACTTCTTCTTCTCTTCTCCTTCGTCTTCCTCTTTGGTCCAGAGCTTCTTTCTTAGTCTCGTTTCTTTCTCTCTCTAATCGTGACCTCCTCTTCCCTTTCTCTCACCTCGGCCCCCCTTCTTTCAGCGTGCTCCCTCTTCTTTTAACTCCACCAGCAACTTTTTCTCTTCAACGTGCTTTGTTCACTACCTCTCCCTTTTCAGTAGCATATCCCTCCAGTTTTGCCATGTCTCTCGTGTCTTCAACCTCCCTGTGTCCTGTTGTCCCTTGTGAAAGTGTGTGAGAGTGATATGTGTGAGTGTGAGTGTCTGTGAGTATATTGAATGAGAAAGTTGAAGTGGAAGAGAGGAAAGCCTACACTTAGAGGTAGTGAAATGCCTTCTTCCAGCTTTTCTGTAGCTCTACGACGTAGCCTTATTAGCCTTTTTTTTTCTTTTTTTATTACTATTACCATTATTATTAATTCATATTATTTGAATTTTTAATTTTCTATTTATATTATATATATATTTTATAATTTTGTTTTGGTTTATTATAATTATTTTAATTAACTAATTTTATTTTTGGGGTTGAAGTTTATTTAATTGTCACTCATTATTTATTTTCAATTTCCAATTGTCCCTAATTGAGAATGTCACTTAAAGCTTTGTCATTTTTAAATTTTCCTATTTTTTTAATTATTAATTAATTGATGCATCAATTCATTAATTACTTAGGTAATTAGGGCTGGGTTGTTCACAGCCACAAAGGCTGTAATTATATTATTTATTAAGATATAATGAATTCAATATTGTTTTACATTTTAGATTTAGATAATAAAGTATTTTGAATTAAATTAGTATATAAGTTAGTATATGATGAGATACATGGCAATAAGATTAGTAGCACAAAAAAGTACATTGCAATAAAATTCTAATTTGATTTGACAATTTCAAAAGTCTAACTATATGATAGACAATAAATCACACTTAACTATAACTTGAAAAGTTAGTTCAATTTGATAGACTTGTTTCAAAAAAATATGGATAGAAGTTTAAATGAAAAAAAAAACTAACTAAAAAAGTTTGTTTTGCAAAATGGACCAACTTAGACTTTTTTGGAAACTAAGCCAGAGGCCAAAAAACTAGAAGAAATAATTTTTTAATAAAATAATATTTAATGAAAAATTAAACTTGATTATTAAAAAAAGAATGTAAGTTATGATTTAAGATATTAGAAATAAATTTCAATTCTAAAGTTGTAAAATATCAATTTGTTAGTGAGTTTAGCTTAATTTTAATTCAAGATGGTTACACATTATTGTAATGAAACAGTAACTAGTGTCATTTATCCAAATGATTTATGTGAATACAACAACTAATTTTATTTATAGCTTTACTATATATAATTGTACAAGTAATCATAGTCATTGATTATATTATCTCAATCTTTGGTAACTAAATCGTTAATCATATAATCTATCTCAAGTTTTGAGTAGTAAATATATTTGATTATGACTTGAAAATTTTTGCTTGGCACAACTTAGATAATGGATAAAAGCTCAATTAAAAAAAAGACTCAAACTAGTTTGTTAAACCAAAGCTTGACCCATTTTATGAGCTCGACCTGATGATCAAGTCCATAGTAAACTAACTACACATTATTTTTACCTGTTTATGAGCAAGAATAGATCATAATAATGTTCCCATAGTCCCTTCCATATACTTTTTTTTTCCCTTTAATTTTATTTGGTAAAATTCTAAAATCATGTTTTTGCTTCATATAATAACATTTATTCTGGTTTTTTTAATGTGAAATTGACATATTAAACAGTCATTTAAATGAATAGAGAAAAAGCAAAAGTTATTATTGCCACTCTTAAATTTAAATGCATATTTTGTGAATGACATTTACAAAGTTATTTTTCATAATTTGACATGATGCTTGTAAACTCACATTGTGAAACTTAGTATATAAATTATCAAGTATTTTTTTTTTTTGAAATATTTTTTTCATTATGCATACAATAGGTATTTTTTAAAATTATTTATATTTACAATTCTTATCAAAGTTTGGAAACTCAATACTCTAGTAGGCCAGGATAATCCAACACAAGAGCAAATCCTTTGCAATAAGATTTTCTATTGTAAAGGAATATAGATAGTTGAATAAAGATTTAATGGTTCACATTTTTATGAGAATAAATAAATTAAAAAATAAGAAAAAAAAGATATGAACCATTAAATCTTAATCTAATGATTCTTAGTCCACTGCTTACTAACTTTAAGGTTTGTAGCAAAATATCATCTTGAATCACCATAGTATATTTTTTTGCAATGGGATTTGGCAATCCATATTGAATATTAGAAAAATATAATGAATTATATTTGAAGTTCATTTCTTGAAATAGATATAAAATAAATTTTTAATCTGATGGTTAGAATTCATTAACGAGATTCATTGAATAGTTTACAAATGAACCTTAAGATGTCTAGAATTATCTTAACAAGCAAGGTCAAGTAAATTTGCATATTCAAATTGAAATCAAACTAGTGGGACATACCGCTTGTTAAAATGCCAAAAATAAATGAATTAATAAATAAATCAAAAACAAAAAAGAATCAACAAACACAAAGTAAAAAATAGAAAAGAAAAATAATTACACAAAGAAACATTTAAAAGGAAAGGAGAAGAATGGAATTAGAGAATGAAGTCAAGGGAAATATAAAGTATGCTTCCATCTCCTCCATTAGAGCATTACATGAAAAAGAGAAAGAAGAAAAGAAAAACAAGTGTTAAGGGACAATGATCAGATTAAGGGAAACAGAATCAAGAAAGATCGCACTAATTGCACTAAGAGTAGGAGCACTAAGAATTTATGAAAGTTTAGTCACTTAATCTGATTTTGATCTTGACCACTCTTTTATAGCTTTTACTTATCATCCATCTTCATTTCTAATCTTGATCACTCAGTTACATTGCCTTCTCTAAGTAGGAGTTACAAGGAAAAAGCTTGAGTTTTTATCTCCATATTTAGGAACAAAAAAAGGAAGAACGAAGAGAGGAAACAAAAAAGTAGACCTGAAGAAGCTAGAAGACAATACTGAAAGAATAGAGCTCCAAAGAATAAAACATAAGTGACATAATCGACCTTTCGACGGAATAAAATAAAAAGAGTTTAAATTGATTCCCAAAATGAAACTTGAAAATCAATTTATTTGGAGTCGCCACCAAAATTTTTAACGAAAAACTTTGGAAAACCAATTTAATACAAAAAGAAAAAGGCAATATGGTCTGTGAAGTTAGAGATGAGTTCGAGAGTCTATTTGAGTGTGGGGAAGGTGTTAGGCACCCCACAACACCCGTCCATAAGGACGGTTACCTTAAACCAGTCAGCTGAAATAGAATATGGCTTTCAAAATTTATCACGATTAACCTTTTATCGACACACATGCCCGTTAAACAGAGGAGACCAAACAGCAAGAATGAATGCAAACAGACAGATATTTACCGACTTGACCTAGGATAAGAGCCTAGGGCCTACGTACCCTACAATAGGGATCAAAGTCCACGTAGTTCGACCAAATGGCATGTTTATTGGTTGATTATTTGTAAATTTTGTGATGAGAGTAAGAGAGTTTAAATTAAACAGATTTCCATAAACAAAATGAAATTGAGATTTGGTTTGTGTGTCTTGATTTACGATAATTTGATTAATCTGGATCTCTCCATTTTTCTTTTTAATTTTTTTATTTATTTTTGGAATTTTAATCCTTATTTTGAAATTTAAATGGAAATATTATAAAGAGTGAATTTAATCATTTTGTAAAAAAAATTTAATTAACATATTTATTTTTGAGTTATTATCATTATTGTTACTATTATTCTAAAACAATTACGTATCGATTTTTAGGGTTCATGGAGATTAAAATCCCACCGACCCCAAGTATTCGAGGAGAACTATACTCTCACTCGATAATTTTTCAAATGATGGAGGACATTAAAACATTTATTTTTGTATTATTCTTATTATTATATTTTTTCCTTACAAAAAACACATACATATTGATTTTCGGGATCTAAAAAAAGGTTAAAATCTCATATAATCCCATGCAATCGAAGAGAACAATATTCACATGCGATAATTTCATAAATAATGGAAGTTATTTAATTGAAGCAAATATTTAGTTATATATTTTATTCTTATTTATTTATTTATTTTTAAACCAATGTGTACCAAATTTAGGGGTTTAAGGAGATTGAAATCTCACATAACCCCATACAATCGAGGAGAGCAAAACTCTCACGCGATAATTTCATAAAAATATTTAATTCAAGATCAATATTTAATTATCATTTATATTTATTTATTTATTTGTTTACTTATTTATTTTTTTAAATAAACTAGATACCATGCTAACGTTTTATTACACAGTTTAAGCACCGAAACAACATTGCATTCATCACACTAGTATACGAATATCTTTGAACATATCCCATTCATTAAATCAAATCTTAAACATATTTAAAACTAGACAGAACAAACTAGACAACATGAATCAGAAAACTCTCTCCTTCACGGCACCAGGAAAAGGCAACAGTCTTCCATATATATATATCCTTATACGTATACATACACACACATACATGTATACCATGCTCTCTCATTCTCCTTTAGGCACCAGAAAAAAAACATGCAGTCTTCAATATATATATATATATATATATCCTTATACGTACCTTTAACAGAGAACCACATATACACATATATACACACACACATATATACACGTATACCATGCTCTCTCATTCTCCTTCACGACACCAGAAAAAAACATGCAGTCTTCAATATATATATATATATATCCTTATACGTACCTTTAACAAAGAACCACAAGAAAGTGAGAGCAATGCCACATCCCTTTCTCTTCTCTCCTTCACGGCTACTCTTTAGTTCAGATGATTCTCCTCTGTTTGCCCCTGTTCATGTTGCTTAGAACAGGGGAACGAGTTTTCTAGTTTCCTCGGCTGTCACGGTAGCTTTGATCCAGTTGGTTGTGTTCTTCAGTTCCAACTCAGTTCTGCTTGCTTTGTTTCTGGATTCCAGCTCATTTTTTTTTTTTTTGTTATTGCTGTAGCTTGGTTTCTTCTCTTTTCAGCCACTTTCCAGCCTCTTTTTTTTTCGATTTCTCTTCCACAATAGCTCCCTTCTTCTTCCTTGGTTCTCCCTCATAGCCATAGTCTGCACCAGCCACGGTCTGCACTTTCTTCCAGCCGAGGTTCTGCCCAGCTTCTCATTACAGTTCTGCACCTTCTTCCAGCCTGGTTCTCGTTGCCCTTCTGCACCCTTCTTTCCTCTCTGATTCTTGTTGCCCTTCTGCACCCTTCCAGCCTAGTTCTCGTTGGTATTCTGCATCTTCTTTTCTCCCTCTTCTCCAACCAAGATCCCTTCTCTCGGCCACGTTCCTCCTCTCCCTTTTCTCCAGCCAAGGTTCTTTCTCTCGGCCACCTTCCTTCTCTCCCATTTCTCTAGCCAAGGTCCCGTCTATTTATGCTCCAGCCAACCTCCTTTTTAGCCACAGTCTCCCCTCTTTTCCTACTTTTTCTGAAACCACCAGCTGCCTCCTTTCTCTGCTCATGGTCTCCTCCTCTTTTCTGGTTTTTTTGCAATTTCCAGTTGCTCCACTCTCTTCTCCAGCCAACCTCTTTCCGTTTTCTACACAAGCTGCTCCACTTTCTGCTCTCCTCTGAAACAACCAGCTCCCTCTTGCTTTTCTGCCCTCCTTGTCTTTTTGTTCCTTAGTAATGTGTGTGTGTGCATGAGTGTATGCATGTGGGAGTGGGACTGCATGTATGTAAGCAAGTGGGAGTGTGTGAGTGTGAGCAAGTGAAGGTGTATGAGTGTGAGCATGTGTGAGAGCAAGTGAGCAAGTTTTGCAATTTTATTTTAATTAGGTGGCCTTTCCCTCCTTTTTGTATTTAGACAAATTTATTAACCCTATTCATTTTATTTCTTTACAAGATGATTATCATGTCTCTTCTTCAAACATATATTTTGAATTTTTCCTTTTAATATTTTTTGGTTTTTTTTTATATTTGGTTTTTTCCATATTACTTCTATTTTTTTGCTTTTTGCAATTTTGTTTTAATTAATTAATTTTTTTGAATTTTTAATTTTATTTATTATCATTACTATAATTATTATTATTGTTAGTTTAGGTGGGGTGTTCACAGTTGCCTCTCTTTGCTTGTCTCTTAAGTTAGGGAAGTGAATATAGTGAAGAAATAACCTAATCTTAAGAGCAAGCAAAGACATGAACACACCATCTTCCACATTGAGGGAAGACAGGGGAAGGCAGGAGTAAATTTGTGCTTAGAAAGGATGGTGAATATCTTGAACAAGATGCATGGCTTTCGACATAAATGTAAATTGCCTGGACATGATGCAGGACTTTGACCGAAATGTAAATTGCCTGGACACGATGCAGGACTTTGACAGAAATGTAAATTGCCTAGACATGATGCAGGACTTTGATAGAAATGTAAATTGCCTGGACACGATGCAAGACTTTAGCAGAAATGTAAATTGCTTGGACACGATGCAGGACTTTTGTAGAAATGTAAATTGCCTGGACACGATGTAGGACTTTAGCAGAAATATAAATTGCCTGGACACGATGCAGGACTTTAGCAGAAATATAAATTGCCTAGACACGATGCAGGACTTTGACATAAATGTAAATTGCCTGGACACGATGCAAGACTTTTGCAGAAATGTAAATTGCCTGGACACGATGCAGGACTTTGATAGAAATGTAAATTGCCTGGACACGATGCAGGACTTTTGCAGAAATGTAAATTGCTTGGACATGATGCAGGACTTTGGCAGAAATGTAAATTGCCCTGGACATGATGCAGGACTTTTGTAGACATGTAAATTGCCTGGACACGATATAGGACTTTGGCAGAAATGTAAATTGCCCTAGACACGATGCAGGGACTTTTGACAGAAATGTAAATTGCCTGTACACGATGCAGGACTTTAAACGAGGTTTGTGCCGCATAAGAATGTGACTCCACGCGGCACGTGCTTTGGTAACTATGCGAGGTGATGCATGTCCTCTCATAAAATGCATGATGCAAATGCTTGATTTTTCTTATTTGAAAATTTTGGATTTTCTATGCATGGGGTATGTACATATTGTGGGACGCATGATGTATATGCTTAATTTTTGAAAATTTGGGAAACTTTAGATTCTCTATGCATGAGATAGGAAACAATGGAGTGCAATGTAAGAACACATGCTAAATGCATGATGTAGATGCTCAATTTTTTTATTTATTGATACATGATTTTATTTGTAAAATGCAGTATGTATGCTAGGTGGAAAATTGTTCCTTTTATGACAAATTAAAATCATTAAGGAGAAGAAGAGAGTATCTGACTCCTTTTTATTCTTTTTATGACAAATTAAAATCACTAAGGAGAAGAAGAGAGTGTTTGACTTCTTTTTATTCTAAAGCATATTTTGAAAATGTGGAACAGCAATGCAAATGCATGATGCCTGGACATCCTTAAATTTTGTAAATGGTTGGATTCCCTTGGTCACCTGCATATAGGAAAATTCCTTTTGCCTATCCTTTATTTGCCCTAATCCATATATTCAAGGTCTTAAGAGCTACGAAAGTTGTACTATTTTTTTGCTTTTTACAATTTTGTTTTAATTAATTAATTTTTTTGAATTTTGAATTTTATTTATTATCATTACTATAATTATTATTATTGTTAGTTTAGGTGGGGTGTTCACAATAAGAAGGAGATTTTAAAAGATAGAAGGTGAAATTGAAGTAGAAAAGAAAAAGAATAACATAAGTTTGCAGAAACGTAGGTCTCCCCTAATTCCATGTGCTGAGGATAGGGACAAATAGAGGAGACTATGAAAGTGTTTTAACACTGTGAACTGAAGTAAACTCTACAAAGAAAGAGGGTCCTAGGAGTGAGATTCAGAGAGATGATAAGCATCAAGTTGAACAAGAGCTATATTTCCTTAAATGTCTAAGTTAGATAAGTTAGGTAAGCTACATTGGATTAAAAGTCTATGTTAGGTGTATTTTTAAGCATGTTTTTCCAAATTAGATGATAATTAGGTGATTCTTGGACTTATGCCATGAGGATTGTTCTTGGCTATAAATACTGAACTCATAAATGAGAAATGCAACCTTGAATGCCCTAAAATTAGACATAGCTTGTTATATGCAAATTTCTTATCTAAGTTTTTTAAAGTTAGTGGCAAAATTATCCCTAATTCTTATCACTCTTCCTCTTATATTCTAGAGTGTGGTGAAACAAACCAAGTATTATTGAGTGTGGCATGCAAACTTATCATTTGAGATTGATAGTTGTTCTGTCTTTCCTTTTTCATTTATTTGTGTTTTGGGATTGTTCAATCTGAACTATCTTAAAGCATATCATTTTGGTATCAAAGCTTCGATTGAGAGTGGTTAGAGTGAGATATGGCAGATAACAACCCTACCATTGTTCCAATAGGGCTTTCTTTGGAACAAGCTCAGATTTTGGGCATACATCAAATTCAACAAGAAATGAGAAAGCAGTTGATTCATTTAGAGCAGGAAATCGTAAGATTGACTGTTCAACAACTTCCACAACGACATAATCATTGAACTTCCATGGATTCTAATCATGATAAAGGAACAGAAGATGAAGCTGATGCATATAGACAAAGAAGGCAGCAACATGACTTGGGAAACAACATCAAATTAAAGATTCCACCATTTAAAGGTACTAGCTCACTGGAGGAGTACTTAGAGTGGGTGCAACAAATGGAGAAGGTGTTCAAGTCCCATAACTATTCTGAAGTTAAAAATTCCAAACTAGCTGCCCTTGAATTTATTGATTATGCAAATTTATGGTGAGAGAATTTGCAAGCACAATGAAGGAGAGATAGAGAAGAAGAGATCAAGATTTGGAGGCTTATAAAGAGACTCATGCAAAAATACTTTGTTTCTAACTATTACAAGTAAGAGCTCTACATCCAGTTGTAAACTCTTAAACATGGGGCAATGTGTGTTGAAGATTATGTTAAAGAGTTTGAAATGTTGATGATGAGATGTGAGATATAAATGACTTAGAAACAATCTATTGCAAGATTCTTGGGGGGCATGAATAAGGAAATTGCAGATGCAGTGGAATTACAACCTTATGTAACATTTGAGGATGTAATTAGGTTTGCTATTAAGGTGGAAAGGTAACATAAAAGAGGAGCAACTAAACCAGGAAACTCATGATTTACTAGTTTCAAGGCAACAAACTTAACCTTTTCAACACCCAAAGATGTCTTAAAGTGGATTCAATGGTGAAAGGAAAAAACAAGTTCCAGTAACCTTGCTAATTCATTTAGAGGAAAATATAAGGTTGATGATGCAAAGAACTCAAAGAGGAGCAAAGAAATTAAGTTCTTCAAATGTCTTGGTTTTGGACACATTGCTTTTGAATGTCCAAATCGAAGAGTGATGATTATTTGAGGAGCACAAGGGGAAGTTGAAAGTAAACATGGAGCATAAATTGAACAAGAAGATGATGAACACATTGTAAAGTATCCAGATGAAGGGGAGTTACTTATAGTTTGACAAATTTTGAACTCACAAGCTAAGGTAGAAGATGATCAATGTGAAAACATATTCCATACTAGGTGTATAGTTTGTGGAAAGGTTTATGCTGTCATTATTGATAGAGGTAGCTATACTAATGTTGCTTAAGCAATTAGTGAAGAAATTAAACTTGAAGCCCACAAAGCACCCTTATCTGTACAAGTTGAAATGGCTGAATGACCAAGGAGAAATTAAGTTACTAAGTAAGTTCACGTGCCATTTTCTATTGGAAAGTCATACAAAGATAAAGTAGTATGTGATATGGCAGCAATGAATGCTGGTCATTTACTTCTAGGTAGACCTTGGCAATATGATAGTAGAGTCGTGCACAATGGGTTCAAAAACACATATTCTATTACCAAGGATGGGAATAAGATTGTCTTAGCACCTCTTAGACCTCACCAAGTTTTAAAAGATAAGCTAGCAGAGAAGGAAAAGAAAAAAGAGAACCTATTTGCAACTAAAGGAGAAGTTGAAAGAGCTTTGCATTCAATTAATCCAATATTGATGCTAATAGTGAAGGAAGCTATGCCAACTTAGGTAGTGTCTATAGCCCCACTGATTGAGAAGTTAGTAAAAGAATTCACGGACTTGTTTCTAGATGAGATATCGAAAGGATTACCACTAATTGAAGGGATTGAGCATTAAATTGATCTCATTCTAGGTGTTGCTTTACCTAATAGATTAGCCTACCGGTGTAATCCAAAAAAGGCTAAAGAGTTACAATGTCAAGTAAATGAGTTACTTGATAAGGCTTTGTGTGAAAGTCAATGAGCACTTGTTCAGTACTAGCTTTGTTAAAGTTAAAGAAGGATGCAACTATAATGATGAACGTAGATAGCCGAGCCATAAACAAAATCACAGTGAAGTATTAGTATCCTATCCCTAGGCTTGATGACATGTTTGATGAGCTATATGACTCTACAATCTTTTCGAAGATTAATCTCAAGAATATGTATCATCAGATTTGAATGAAGGAAGGGGATGAGTAAAGGACAACTTTCAAGACAAAGCATAAGTTGTATGAATGGATGGTTATGCCATTTGTTTGTCAAATGCCCTAAGCACTTTTATGTGTTTGATGAATCATGTCCTACAGAATTTTATTAGAGATTTTGTTGTAGTTTATTTTGATGACATTCTAATTTATACCATGGGTCAGGATGAACATGTAAAGCACCTGAGGAGGGATTTAAAGAAATATAAAAAGAAAAATTAATTGGAAATCTCAAAAAGAGCCAATTCTTCCAAGACCAAGTTATTTTTCTTGGGTTTGTTATTGGTCAGCATGGAGTTGAAGTTAATCTGAAGAAATTTAAAGCTATTAAGGAGTGCCCTATTCCTATAAATATTTTTTAGTTGAGAAGTTTTCACGGATTAGCATCTTTTTATAGAAGATTTGTGCAAAATTTCAATACTATTCCAGTAGCTTTGACTAATTGCATCAAACAGGGTGGTAACTTTAAGTGAAGTGAGGCGGCCTAATGAAGTTTTGAAATCATTAAAGAGAAGTTATGTTTAGCACCAAATCTAGCACTCTCTAATTTCTCTAAAACTTTTGAGATTGAGTGTGATGCATCAAGTGTGGGAATTGAAGTAATTCTTGTGCAGGAGAAGCATCCTGTTGCCTATTTCAATGAGAAGTTGAATGGAGCAACTATGAACTATTCAACTTATGAAAAAAAGTTCTATGCATTAGTCAGAGCCTTACAAAAATGAGAATACTACTTGTTACCCAAGGAGTTTGTTATTCACATAGACCATGAGTCATTGAAATATTTGAAAGGCTAGACTAACTTAAGCAAGAGACATGTTAAATGGGTGGAGTTTCAAAAGGTTTTTCCCTATGACATCAAATATAAAAAGGGAGTAGCTAATATGGTTGCAAATGCTTTATCTCGAAGGCATGCTTTAAATTTCATTGATGAATGTCAAGTTGATGGGATTTGAATTATTGAAGGGCTAATATGTAGAAGATCTTGATTTTTCTAATATATACTTGGCATGTGAAAAGAGTTCTACTGATGGTTTCTTTAAACATGAGGGATTCTTGTTCAAAAGTTCCGAACTTTATATTCTCAATTGCTTTATTAGAGAATTATTAGTAAGAGAAGCTCATTGGGGAGGTTTGGTAGGACAATATGGTGAAAAGAAAACATTAGAAATGATCAGGGAACATTTTTATTGGCCAAGGATGATCAAAGATGTACAACTTGTAAGAAAGCAAAAGTAAGGTGGCTGCACATGGCTTGTATATGCCATTACCAGTTCCTAATCAACTATGGGTTGACTTGAGCATGGATTTTGTGCTTGGGTTACCAAGAACTCAAAGGGGAAAAGATTTAGTTATGGTAGTGGTAGATCGATTTTCAAAGATGTCACATTTTATTCCTTGTCACAAAACTGATGATACTTCTTATATAACATATTTGTTCTTTCAAGAAATTGTGAGATTACATGGCATTCCAAAGAGCATCATGTCAGACCGAAATACCAAGTTTCTAAGTTATTTCTGTAAAACATTCTAGAAAAATATTAGGACAAGATTACTTTTCAACATAACTTGTCATCCTTAAACTGATAGGCAAACTGAGGTAGTCAATAGAACACTTTCTTCTTTACTTAGAGCTATTATTGGTAAGCATTTGAAGAATTGGAATGAATGCTTGCCATTTGTTGAGTTTGCATACAATAAAAGTGTTTATGATACTACTAAACATTCTCTTTTTAAAGTGGTTTATGGGTTTAATCCTACCTCACCTCTTAATCTAGTACCACTACCCTAAAGTGACAAATTATGTATGGATAGAATGAAGAAGGCTAAAATGATTAAAGCTCAACATAAAAATGTGAAGAGACAAATTGAAAGGAATGCAACAAATGAAAAAGCAACAAACAAGGGAAGGAAACAAGTTTAGTTCATACCAGGTGATCCTATTTAGATTCATCTTCTGAAGGAGAGGTTTTCCAATAAACAAAAGTCAAAACTAATGCCTAGAGCAGAAGGTCCATTCAAGATTCAATAGAAAATAAAAGACAGTGCTTACAAGGTAGATTTACTAGGTGATTACAATATTTTTGCCATATTCAATATGAGAGACTTGATGTCATACTTGGATGATAATGAAGACTTGGATTTGAGGACAAATCCTTTTGAACCTGGGGAGAATGATGAGCATCAAGTTGAACAAGAGGCTGACTTATGCCAAGGAGTTTCATCTCGGTCAATTACCTGTTCTATAGCCAAGAAGATTCAAGCCATGGTTGTCTAACAACTCAAAGTGGAATTAGACCATTTAAGGTCCAAGCCTAACTTCTATATGGAGCCCAAGTTCAAGTGGGGCAATTTGATCATGTGCTATAATGGATGCATTGTGGAAAGTCAACCATGCATGTGATAAAAGTTGAAATAAGTATTATGATTATTAGTTAAAGTCTAAGTTAGGTGAGCTATATTTCCTTGAAAGTCTAAGTTAGATAAGTTAAGTAAGCTACATTGGATTAAAAGTCTATGTTAGGTGTATTTTTAAGCATGTTTTTCCAAATTAGATGATAATTAGGTGATTCTTGGACTTATGCCATGAGTATTGTTCTTAGCTATAAATACTGAACTCATAAATGAGAAATGCAACCTTGAATGCTCTGAAATTTCACTTAGCTTCTTATATGCGAATTTCTTATCTAAGTTTTTTAAAGTTAGTGGCAAAATTATCCTAATTCTTATCACTCTCCCTCTTTTATTCTAAAGTGTGGCAAATCAAACCTAGTATTCTTGAGTGTGGCATGCAAACTTATCAATTAAGATTGATAGTTGTTTTGTCTTTTCTTTTTCATTTATTTGTGTTTTGGGATTGTTCAATTTGAGCTTCCTTGAAGCACATCAGAATAAAAACTGGAAGGAAGTTGAAAGGGATATAGTGTCAGAAATGGTAGGCGTCAGTATGTGAAATATTCAAGTATGTATCTATATTTTAACAAATAAAATTATAATAAAAAATTATATGAAATATGATAAAAAAATAATAAAATAAAGATAGATTAATAAAACAATGTTATAATTAATAAAAATATTTTAGTATTGATTTGATACTCTTTTTGTGCATTTTGACTATAAAAATTCTTTTCAATAATTAATACAAATACATCACATCAATACCGTATCACATATATCTCCTGTTTAAACTTATCCATACATCTTTGTTGAGAACTGGTCTTGCTTCTTATACATATCCTAGATTGGCTTTGTTGTGTTGGTACATGCTGCCTTGTAGTGTGGTCGGATTTTAACCTTGATATGAAGTCCTGTGTGGCCTTTTTTTTTTTTTTTTTTGTATCAAAGCTTTTCCTATTTCAGCTTATCTTGCTTCGATAGTAGGGCTAGTAAAAAGTACACTAAATTAAATTGTGCATATGAGATTGTGATGTGATATCAAAATGACATTGAAAAAAATGATAGGAAAATAAGAAAGAACACTCATAATGGAGTTGCAATGATTTCATCAAATTTTGTTTACTTACCTCAAATTGAATTATAGTTTCATTTCACTTCTCTTTCAGGAAGAGATCATCACTCTCTTCAAATATTATTTTTAAAATATTAAATTACTTAATAGAGATTATGTGAAATTTTTAGACTCCTTAGATTTTAAAGGTTAATACATGATTTTTATAAATGAAAAAATTTTAATTTACAAAAATGATTTTGGGTGCTTTTGTTTATTTATTTATTTTTTAAAAAAGTTGTCATGTGAGAATATCAGTATCTTTTGGCACATAAAAAAATTAACCAATAAAAGTTATGTGAGACACTAGTCATTTTAGGCTTTCCAAAATAGTTTTATTTCCAAAATAAGAAATGAAAAGAAAATAATAATAACAAATAAAACCAAAAATATTTCACATAATCTCTTTTCAATTGTACTTTAGTAATAAATGAATTTTGTTTCTATGTAAGTTGATTTAATAAACTAAAAAACAAAAAATGTAACATGTTTTACTCTTCTTAGGATAAACAAATTATCTCTCATTTTTATTCGACCATAAACAAAAATAAACCCAAATCTCAAAAACCTAAAAACCTAAAAATGTTTCTCATTAATAATTTCATTTCTTTGGAAAATTAAAATAAATAATCTAATTTCAAAAATCCAAAAAAGAAAAATTCATCATAATTCCATTTCACTTTCAAAATTAAAATAAAAAAACAACTTCCAAAAATCCAAAAATAATTAAAAAGAGATAAAATAAAGAGAACAAGAATGTGAGATTAAATTAATTTCATGAATTAAAACATGCCAATCAAATCCCTGGTCCTTTTATTTGTGATAAATCAATTTATTTTTGCATATTTTATTCTATTCATAAAAATAAAAATCACCAACAAAATGACACACACTTTTAGTCGAACTACGTGATATTTGATCTTTATCACTGGATACCCAAGCCCTAAACTCTCATCCTAGGACAAGTTTAGGTTTTTTAAAATATCAATTTGTTCATTTTCATTATCTCTATTTCTATTTTTTTTTGTTTAATGAGCATGCGTTTTGATATGGATAATCAAGATAAATTTAATGTCATATTACATTAATTTTACTTGACTAGTTCAAGGTAATTTTCACTACCGACAAGTGTTATGGAGGTATCTAACACCTTTCCCTCATTCAAATAAACTCTCAAACCAATCTATATTTTTGTACACCACCTTGCCTTTTATTTATTTATTTTTTGTTTAGAATGGTTTTCCAAAGTTTTCAATTAAAAATTTTAGTTGTAACTCCTATATAAATTGGTTTTTAAAGGCATTTTGGAAGTTGATTTGTTTCTCTTTTCTTTTTGTGACATCTGTGTTGCGCCTGACTGAGTTGTCAAGTATGACAAGTTCAAAAATTAGTAATTAAGGCCTTATAGTTCACAAATTTGTAAAGTTAGTCCCTACTTTAACTATTTTTATTAAATTGTATTAATGTATATAATTATATACTATCTTAATACTCTAAATGTGTATGATTTAGGTTAACAATAGAAATAAAAGTAGATGATGATGCAAAATTAACTCACACATATATGGCAAAATATTGACAAAAATATAGTAATATAGACTAATGTGTAATTTGTTTAAAATATGAGGACATAATTATAAGTTTTAAAGCATAAGGACTAATTAAAAATTAAGTAAAAGCATGAGGACCAACAATATAAATTTTCCATATATATATATATATATATATGCATGCTAGGGTAACTTGCAAAATTATGCTAGGTAAAAAAAATACATGTTGGCAATATAATAGTAGTTAATTTATTGAAAGACATTGGAGTTTCCAACTTAGTAGAGAGAGAGAGATCTGACCAATTTGGTTAAATGTAAACCGAAGAGAACCCAATACTTAATAAAACAATATATATAAAGGAAACAACTAAGATAGAGTCTTTAGCATAGAAGGATCCATATATTGGCTAGAAGTATAAAAAGAAGTTAGGCTTTTCCTTTCTGTTGGAGTCGATTTCCAGATTTTACTTCAAAATTCTTATCAAAACTTACCCAACAATGTCTTATACATCAAAAAATTTTGAAGAACTAGTGTTTGTTTTTCTTATTCTATTCAAGACTACTAATTACTTGTCAATGTCAAATTATTTATATGACTAATTGTAATAACACTTATGGATACGATGAAAAATGAGATAGATAGTTATTAATGCGTATGTTATGTAGTAGAAGAGAGTTTTATATAGCTAATTTTACAATTTCTTTCTTCAAATTATATATTCCAATCTAATGGTTGTTTTGAACATTGACATGGAATCAATAGCTTTTGGGTTATACAATTTACATTAAAATCTCAAAAAAGAAAAAAAGTACACATAAGATGAGGATCTATTATAAGTGATTACTGTCTATGGACCATTTTAGCCACTTTCAACATATGTTTATTTTGAGGTAATTTTGGTTCACATTACACTTTATATTATTTCAAATAATAATGATTTTCCTAATGTTTCAATGATTATACTTTTAAGATATTGAATTGAGTTTCTAGCACAATGCTACAATTTCTCTCATATAACTAGTTCTTGTTGTGAAATAGTTTGGCATTGTTCTTTTAGCAAAGGCAATTTTACATCACATAGGATGGGAACCCAACAAAAATTTGTTGATAACCAAATTTCATTCAACCTTGGCCATGAACATCAGTTACTTCAATTTTAAAAGTAACTAATATACAATTGTCAAGTTAATTAATATGCAAAATAAAGCTTGAAACTCACTCGACAACTTCAATATATTATATAGTTAGAAGAATGAACTAGTGTTGATTTTGTATTTCTCTCTGTAATATTATTATTTATTTTTAAATGTGAAAGTATTATTGAAACAAAATTAAACATTTATTATGGATACCATGAAATAAGATTGCAACAACTAATAAGATGGAAATGACAATGTTACACCATCTGCACTCATGGGACCATCATATGATGTGATTCATGGGGTGACATAAAAGGCTCCCACAACAAGAAGTTGCATTGTCACAACAACCATTTACTTTGGAGATGCCAATATTTCTCATAGATGATGATGCCTAGGTAAAGGATATAAGTTTGTCTTTTCTGCAAAAGCAATTCGTAAGGACAATGCTTCCATAGGATTAGCAAGAATGCAATTGCTCTTCATTTTAAGCCAATTAAAACTAATAATGGAAACTATTTTCATAACATTCTTTTGATGTATAAGTTTTATGTTCTAAACCTTGGCCCACTATTATAAATTTATTGCTTTATCTAGTTTCATTATTCCAAACATAGGAAAGAATGTTTCATTTAGGAAACTCATTATTTAATACTTTGAACTTTTTCTAATTAGACAATTGTAACTTTAGTTAGAGGTGTATATATATATATATATTAATGTATCAACCATTGTAAAGAACATGAAAACAACTTTTGAAAAGAAGCATAGATTCAAGCAAAAAAAGAAAAGACAAGAAGGCTAGATTAAATTACTTTTACTATGTTTCATCTTCCTAGTGGCTTGTATGCATATTTAGTGCAACTCTTAGCAAAAGGAGATAAATATATAGCATTTATGTTGTCACAGCTCTTGTACAATAAATAGTTCAATAGTAATTTTTTGGTATTAAACTTCCAATAATGGTATTTTAATTTCAAGTGTTTTAAGAACTTATGTTAATTTAAACCAGATTCTATCTGACAATTAGATATGTCAAATAATGCTCAAAACTCTCCTAACAAAGTCTTTTACATCCAAAATAGTTTAAAGTACTGGAGTTTATTTTCTTATTCTTCTCAAGATTATTAATTAATTGTCATTGACAAATTATTTACATGACAAATGGTAATAACACTTATTTTCAGATAATCTTGGTTCACAAGACACTTTACTATTTTAAATAATAATTATTCATCGATTGTTAAAATAATGCTACTCTAAAAATTTTGGATTGAGTTTCCCACACCGATGATGTCATTTTTTATGAAATAGTTTGGTAATATTCTTCAAGCAAAGGCAAGTTTACATCATATAGGTTGGGAATCCAACAAAAATTTGTGAAGAACAAAATTTTGTTCACACAAGTTGCTTAATAATAGTTGAATGGAAATGAAATTGGAAAATTAAGATACTAGCCAAAAAAAATATTAAAACCAAAATAAAAAAATCATTAAAAGAGAATTTGAAATAAATCTAAAAAATGAATTAAATTAGTAAACAAAGAGTAATAAGAAATTTAAAATTTAAAAAGGTTAAGAGTAATAGAAGACAAAAAAAAAGAAAAAAGCAAAAAGAAGAAAATCAAGAAAAAAAGGGGAAAATAAAAAAGATATAAAAACAAGGGAAGAAACAAAGCAAGGAGGAATAGATAAACATAAGAAGAAGTGGTGAATGTGGGAAAGACATTAAGGAAGGAAGAGTTTGAATAAAGCAAAAGGACAAGGGAGTTACAGTGAGAAAGAAGAAATAAGAAGCATAGTGGGGGTAGGAAATCTAGTAGATTCACTCCTGTTTTGGCTCGCAGAAATAGAGGTATTAGAGGTGTGGAAAAGATAGAGAAAATGAGACTGCTAGAGAGAAAGGGAGGATAAGAGGGAAATAGAAAATAGAGAAATAGAGAGATTATAAAGGAGGAAGAAAGACAAAAGCTTGAAGAAGAAGAAGAAGAATAAAAGAATGGGGAAAGGAGGAAGTGTGGTGGAAGAAGAAGAAAGCCTTTGTTTTACATACGAAGAGCAGAGAAGAAATAAAATGGTTTAGAGATTGACAAAGAGAGTTTTGTTCTATTTTAGTGGAAACAAAATAGTGGATTGTAAGAATTAGATCGAGGGAGATAGAGGAAAGAGCTAGGGGAGAAGAAACTAGAACATAATGAAAGAAGGAAACAATAATGGAGCTTGGAGAACAGAATGGAAAAGGAAGAAGGAAAATCAGTAGGTATGTTCCATTCCTAATCTCTTAAAATGGGTTCTAATGGATCATCGAGAATCGTTGGTGAGTGTTTGAAGACTCAATATCTTTAGATTACCGATCAAATCCCAAAATCGTTGTCTAATGCATAAAAATGATAACTTGTTCATAAATAATAGGAAAGCCAAACTTGTATGATTTGAATTGTCATGTTACACTTATTGTGAATTGGTGGAGAAAGATTACAATAGCTACTATGTTTTAAGCTTTAGTGCAGCCTCCAGAAGGAATTTTTAAAATCCTTAATGAAGTTACATTTAGTGTACAACTTGGTCATTAAATTCATAGATGAAACTTTGCTGGAGCACCTCTCATATTATAGTAGAAGATAAATTGGATTTAATCTATTTATGGAAATGAAGGAAGGGACAAAATGTTTTAGGTTACAGTGCTATGCGCCTCCTGGTCTAATGGGTTGTGTAGTCCTAGATGCTTTTGGATGTCAATTCACTTTTCTTTTTTCTAGCAATGTGATCAGTAATGTGATATCGTTTCATGTGTGCTCGCTTTGTCATGTTAAGAATTTGCATTTTATGTTGCCTTTCTTCATGGTGCACACAAGGTATTGTAGTCCTAGATGATAAGTTGTGCATATCCTGGATGAACAATTCACTTTCTTTCTCTTTTAAAATCAAATTAAGAGAACCCAATTTCTAAAAATCTAAAGTGAATATAAATCTAAAATCCCAAAATTCTTTTCCATGAGAATTTTGTCCTTCTTCCAACATTGAGATAAAAAGCCAAAAGTCCAAAAATAAAAAAACAATTAAAATTAAATTAAAAAGAGAAAATAGGAGAAAGCTAGAGAGACAAAACATGTTCTCTTCGTAATTAGAACACACCAACTAAATTTCACACGTGTTTTTCTACAAAAATAAAACAAATTTTTGTTGTCTTGCTCACTTCACAAAATTTTAAAAACACCAGCCAATTGTCACACTTTTATATGTTGAATTATGTGGATTTTGAACCTAATTGATGGGAATGTAGGCTTTAGGTTCTCATCCTAGGTTAAGTCTGGCTATTGTAAACATCCATTTTTGTTTCATTATATATTTAGTTAAAGTTATTCTCTTTATTTTGTATGCACTTGATATGGATAATCAAAATAAACTTAAGGTCATATTCTATTAATTTTGCATGTCTATGGATTCAATAAATTTCTTAGTTGAATGAATAATGTTATTCTTATGAACAATGATTTAAAATAAACTTATCTTTTGTAAAGTCTCCTCCTCAATTTTTGTGCATCATCTCCCTCATTAGTATTGTAGAAAAAAATTATGAAAATTCCATTGTTTTGTTTATTTAAAAATTAAATTACTGTAGACTTTGTGGGATGGGATAAGCTAAGAAGAAGGTGGAGGACATATTGCTATAGATGCACATTTGTTCCATACTTGTTTATTACTTGCAGCAATTTGGGACACATTGCTTTTAAACACAGGTGTTTTAAGAATGGGTATGATCAAGTTGTTATAGCAATTCTTCTCCATGTTGTCGACAATGCTTTGACAACATGCTTGAGTGAGAGTTGCATTGTGATAAACTATAGTAGAAAATGTAAGAAAACCACAACCGTTTATAAACTTTTGTGAACAACTAATTGGATACTTGTAAAACCTAGGGGCTCCTTTTGGGGACTTTTGAAAGGATGGTGTTACACCATCTGGCCTCATGAGATCATAATTTGATGTAATTTAGGGGTGACAAAAAAGGCACACATAATGATAAGTAACATCATCATGGCAACAAAGTGGTTCAGAGGTGCCATTATTCTCTTTGATGACGACACCTAGGAGGAGGAAATGCGTTTGGCTTTTTTACATAAGTAGTTTGTGTGAATGGTTCATTTATAGAAATAACAAAGCAATTCCTCTCTTCTTTCAACCAATTAAAATTAATAATAGAAAATGTTTTCGTAACATGTTTTTGATGTATAAATTTTATGTTGTAAACCTTGGCCTATCGCTACAAATTTATTACCATATCCTATTTTCCCCATGTACATTAATATAGATGCTCACGCTTGAGTTCCCATACATTATAACCCCTTCAGGTCCCCTAGCCTATAAACAGAGGCTTTATAAGATGATATGTACAACACTTATGAGTTGAGTAAACAAACACCCTCTTCCCCCACATTTCTCTCTATCTCTTCCGAGTATCTTGTTCATGGAAATACTCTTATTTTCTAGATATTGTATTATTGATTTTCCAGCACCAATGTTATCATTACTCTTGTACAACGAGTTCTTGTTGTAAAATAGTTTGACAATATTTATCTAGTAAAGAAAATTTTATATCACAAAGGTTGGAAACCTAATAAAAATTTGCTAATAAGAAAAATTTTTAAACCTTGGCCACAATAATCAATTAATTTAATCTTAAAGGTAAATAATTTAGAAACTTGCCAAGTTGATATGCAAATAAAGCTTAAAACATAATAGATAGTTATGATATATAATACAAATAGAAGAACAAGTGCTAATTAAGTTTTTCAATAAATAATAGTATAATTTACTTTTCCTAATTTCAAAGTATTAAAGAAAAAAATTTAAAAATTAATTATGGAAACAATAAAATAACAGACAAAATGCTTTGCATGCGAACACATTGCAAGAAAAGAGAATTTTTGGTCCACTGGTTTTATGATTTAATATCACTAAACAAAGATAGTTATATGGTATATATTATGAGCCTAGACATAATAACAAATAATAGTAGGAATAGTCAAAGTACTTAAACATGTCAAGAAAAATGGACGCAAAATGCTACCATTTAATGTATCATAGGGACTCCTATCCACCTACATTTTTCTAGCATCATCCATTGATTGCCTAATTTGTGTCATTCATTGTTCTTAGTATAATATACTTTAATTCCTAAAAATATTTTTTTCCTTATTTGAGATGATTACAATGTAGAACAAAAGTCACAATTAGATTTAGGAGTAAAATTTATGAAATCCATAAATTGCATAGTTAAATGAACATCGTGTTTCTTGTGCACAAAGATTTATGATGAACTTCCATTTTTTGAATGCTCCTCCCCAATTTTCATACACATCCCCTTTTACAAAATTGTCAAGAAAATTTCAAAATATGACATTGTTCTTTGTTTTATAAAATGCATTATTCTAGACTTTGTGGGAAGGAATAAGCTAATAGGATGGTGATAAACTCATTGCTATGGATGCACATCGATTCCATACATGCTTATTGCTTGCAGCAATTTGGGAAATATTGGCTTTAAATGCAGGTGTTTCAAGAATGGGAATGATCAAGTTGCCGTAGCAAGTCTTCCCCATGTTGTCAACAATATTTTGACAACACTCTTGAGTGAGAGTTGCATTGCGATGAACTACAGCAGAGAATGTAAGAAAACCACAATTTCTTATAAACTTTCACGAACAACTAATTAGATATTCATAAAATCATGGAGCTTCTTCAGGTGGTTTTTGAAAGGATGGTTTTACACCATTTGCACTCATGGGACCATCATTTGATGTAATTCCTGGGATGGCATAAAAGGCATTCACAACTAGAAGAAGCATTGTCATGGCAACCATGTGCTTCAGAAGCGACATTACTTCAATAGGATGGTGTCACCTGGGAGGAGGAAATGAACTAGGTTTTTTCAACAAGTGCAATTGGTGTGGATGATGCATTTATAGGATTAGTGGCAAAGCAATTCTTCTCCTTCTTAAACCTACTAAAATTGATAACGAAAATTGTTTTCATAACATTCTTTTCATGTATAAGTTTTATGTTGTAAACTCTACCCATCGTTACAAATTTATTGCTTTGTCATGTTTTGTCATTGCCAACGTAGGAAAGAAAGTTTCAATTAGAAAACTCATTATTTAATATTTTGAAGTTCTTATAATTGGTTGATTGTAACAATAATATTGGTGTATGCTTTCAAGGATAAAATGGAAAATAGAGATCAAGCTTTATTTGTTAACTATCGTTTAAACGAAAAAAATCATATGAAAAGATGTGGTTAAAAGCACTTCATCATTATGGATTTTAGATTTTTTTCCCTCTAAATCTGATCCAATGTCATTTGAAAAAATATTAGCTATTCTTGGTTTACTTATATGACAGCTGATTTAGTGTACTAGTCTTAATTAAATCATTCCTATAATGGTCCCCACTCTTCTTTCTAAATGATTTCATTGGAACTAGTACACCAAATCTGCTATCACTTAAGTGTGCTAGGACTATCTAATATTTTCTTAGGTCATTTAGCACAGATTTTGAGATCTTTAAATTACTTTGGTTTATGGGTTGTGGGATTGAGTGTTCATTTACATACTTAGATATGTGTGTGTGTGTGTGTGCATGTGCACACACGTGCATGTCTTAAAGAACATGAAGACAACTTTTGACAAGAAGCCTAAATTCAAGCCTAAAAGAAAACAAGGCTAAACTGGAAATCTTTTACCCTGTTAATCAATGGTTCATCTTCCTAATGGCTTGTAATGTAGATGTGGTGTAACTCTTAGCTAAAGTAAATGGATATCTAGCATTTATGATGTCACAACTCTTGTACAATAAACATTGTAAGAGAAACATTTTGGTATTAAGCTTCCAACAATAATATTTTAATTTCAAGTGTTCTAAAAATCTGTAAAAAATTGTTTATGCAATCATGGCCTAACCACAGACATCGCTTACGTCAATTTTAGAGGAATCCAACTCTAACAATTAGATGTGCTAAATAACACTCAAAAGTTACATAATGAAGTCTTTTACATCTAAAACAATTTACAGAACTAGTGTTTATTTTCTTATTCTCATCAAGACTATTAATTACTAGTGTTTGTCAAATTATTTGCATGACTAAGGGTAGTAACACTTATGGATATTGTGAAGTATGAGACCAAATGTTTTTCATACACTTGTTACGCAATTAAAGAGAATTTCTATATAGCTCATTTTACAATTGCATTCCTCAAATTAAATCTTGGAATCTAATACTTGTTTTGAGCATTGACATAAAATCGATAGCATTTGGGTTAGACAATTTACAAGAACATCTCATTAGAAGTAGATGTACAAGAACTAGATCTAATAGGTATAAGTGATTACCATATACAGGCTATTTTAGCAACATTCAACACTTGTCTATTATGAGATAATCTTGGTTCATATTACACTTGACTATTTCAAATAATAATTATTCACCCAATGTTAAATGATGCTACTCTTAATGTTTTGGATTGAGATTTTAGCACTGGTGTTATCTTTTCTCTTGTACAAGTTCTTGTAGGTCCATTGGGTTTGTGATTTGTACCACTAACTAGATATAGTTATGTAGTATATATTGTGAGTGTAGATAAAATTATTAGTATCATTAGGAATTGCCAAGATACTTAAATATCTCTAATACATCAATAGGACTCTTATCAACCTATTGTTTTCTAGCTTTATCTGGCAATTGCCTAATTTGTGACATTCATGGTCCCCATTATAAGGTAATTTATTTCCAAAAATATGTTTTCATTGTTTGAGATGATTACTATATAAGACAAAAGTCACAATATAATGTGTTTCTTATGAACAATGATTTAAAATGGACCTTAATTTTGTAATTGCTCCTTTGCAATTTTAATACTCCATTTCCCATGTTAAAATTGTTAACAAAAATTCAAAAATTGTCATTGTTTTCAATTTTGAAAAGTACATTATTGTAGATTTTGTCGGAAGGGATAAACTAATAGGAAGGTGGTGAACTCATTGCTATGGATGCACATCGGTTCCATACTTGTTCATTACTTGAAGAGGTTTGGGAGGCATTGGCCTTAAACGCAGGTGTTTCAAGAACAGGTATAATCAAGTTGTCGTAGAAATTCTTTCCCACATTGTTGACAATGTTTCGACAACACTCTTAGGTGAGAGTTGCATTGCAATGAACTATAGCTGAGAATGTAAGAAAACCACAATCTTTTATAAACTTTTGTGAACAACTAATCAAATATTCATAAAAACTAGGAGCTTCTTCTGGTGGTTTTTGAAAGCCTGGTATTACACAATCTACACTCATGGGATCATCATTTGATGTGATTCTAGGGGTGACACAAATGGCTCCCACAATGAGAAGTAGTATCATCACGATAACCATATGCTTTAATTGTGCCATTATTTATCTTTGATGGCAAACATATGAGAAGGAAATGAGTTTTGCTTTTCTATAAATGTCGTTGGTGTGGATGATGCATTTATAGGATTATTAGTAAAAGAAATTATTCTCTGATGTGAACCTGTTAAAATTGATAACAGTAATATTTTCATAACTTTCTTTTGATGTATAAGTTTAGGTTGTAAACCATGGCCTATCGTTACAAATTTATTGCTTTATCTTAGGTTATCATTCCCAATGTAAGAAAGAAGATTTCATTTAGGAAACTCATTTTTTATACTTTGCAGTTTTTCTAATGGGATAATTGTAACCATTGGTATATGTGTATGTTTTCAAGGATAAAGTGGGTAGTAGATAAGATGCTTTATTTGTTAAGTAACAAAAAAAAATCACAATAAATAGCTAGGGTTAAAAGCACATCATCTTTAAGGGCTTTTGATATCTTTTCCTTGAACTAGATCCAATGTTATTTAGCATATTATCTATATATATATATATATATATTTATAACTTTCGACAAGAAGCCTAAACTTAGGACATAAAAGAAAAGATATGATGTCTCAAATGTATGGACATTTTTAGGATTTTGAAATGAAGCAATCAATTCATTGCATAAAAAAATAACTAGGCAGTATGAATTTTAATTTTTAGTTTACAAAAATTTTAAATTTTACATCTATTTGCCAATTTGATATAATTTCTTGTTTCAAAATGTTGAAAATAATAACTTTATAATAAATATCTGGCTCCCGTAGGAAGAATTTGAAACTATATATAGATAAATGGACTGATAGATGTTATTTTAAATGGACTGAAGGAATAACACTTTCCTCAATTCCGAGCAGCTTGAACAAGGGTGAACAGAGGTGAATGAACTGTTGAAGACCGCTGGATCTCACTTCGTTCTGAAGTCGAGAGGGAGGAGAGCTGGTGCAGATTTTCTTCTGGTGCTGTGGAAGAGCAGGAAGAGGGAGAAAGAGTAAGATCTTCCTAATGCTTTCATGCTAATATATATACATATTATACCGGTGTTTATATATACATAGGTATATGTATATGTGTATATTTGCCTCCTGATGCTTATTCTCTTCTCTTGCCATATGCCATACATGTGTATATAAAGAGATATATATATATATATGTACAAATACCACTTACCTCCTGATGTTGTTTTCGTTTTTCTTCCTTGACATGCTTACGTATATATATATATATATATATTATATAGGTGTTTATATATATATAAGTATATGTATATGTGTATATTTGCCTCCTAATGCTTATTCTCTTCTCATGCCATATGTTATACATGTGTATATAAAGAGAGAGAGAGAGAGAGATATATATATATATATGTACATATACCGCTTACCTCCTGATGTTGTTTTCGTTTTTCTTCCTCGCCATGCTTATGTATATATATTATATAGGTGTTTATATATATATATATAGGCATATGTATATGTGTATATTTGCCTCCTGATGCTTATTCTCTTCTCTTGTCATATGCCATACATGTGTATATAAAGATATATATATATATATATATATATGTACATTTATCACTTACCTCTTGATGCATTTTTTTTTTTCCTTCTCGCTATGCTTATATATATATATATATATATATATACTATACATGTTTTTATATATATATAGATATATGTATTTGCATATGTGTAAATATAGAGATGTGCACATATATATATCTATTGCTTCTTGATGGACGTGTGTTTCCTCGTCATGTGTAGATATATAATATATTATACATGTGTTCATATGTATATATATATTTTTGTGTGTGTAAACATAGAGGTATATGTGTATATATGCATGGATGTACTTCATTTGCCTCTCAGTGCTTGTCTCCTGTCAATATGAGATTAATTTTTGGCTTTATAAACAAGATTCCAAGAAAATCATCGAGTGAGAATATTGTTCTCCTCGAATGATTGGGATCATGTGAGATTTTAATCTCATTAGATCCCTAAAATTAATACATATTTGTTTTAAACAAGTAACAATTGTAATAATAAAAAATATAATACTTTAATTCAATAAGTTGCTATTATTCAACAAAAATCATCGAGTGCGAATATTGTTCTCCTTAGATGATTAGGATCATGTGAGATTTTAATCTCTTTAGATTCCTGAAATTAATACAAATTTGTTTTAAATAACAGTAACAATAATACCAAAAAATAATAACAACCAAATATTTACTTTAATTAAATATTTTCCATTATTTACAAAAATTATCGTGTGAGAATATTGTTCTCCTCGGATGATTTGGATCATGTGAGATTTTAATCTCCTTAGACCCCCAAAATTAGTACACATTTGTTTATTTACTTTAATTAAATATTTTTCATTATTTACGAGAATCACCAAGTGAAAATATTGTTCTCCTTGGATGATTGGGATCATGTGAGATTTTAATCTCCTTTGATCCCCAAAATTAGTACATTTTTTTTAAAAAATAATAATAATTAAGTGTTTACTTCAATTAAATATTTTCCATTATCTGCAAAATTATCGTGGGAGAATATTGTTCTCCTCGAATGCTTAGGGTCGTGTGAGATTTGAGTCTCCTTATATCCCTGAAATTAGTACATACTCATTTTAAAATAATAATAACAATAATGATAATAATGCAAAAATAAATATCTTAACTAATTTTCTTTTTTCACAAAGTGATTAAATTCATTCTTTATAATCATTTCATTTAAATTTTAAAATAAAGATTAAGATTCCAAAATCAAACAAAATTTAAAACATGAAGAGATCAGGAGAGTTAGATTAATCGAACTACGTGGACTTTGATCCCTATCGTAGGGTACGTAGGCCCTAGGCTTTCATCCTAGGTCAAGTCCACCCTTTGTAAATATCTATTCATTTGCTCCCATTATGTCGTTTTTGTCTTTGCTGTTTAACGAGCATGCATGTTAATAAAAAGGTAATTGAGATAAATTCAAGGCCATATTCTATTTCAGTTTACTAGTTTAAGGTAATCGTCTTTATAGACGGGTGTTGTGAGGTGCCTAACACCTTCCCCACACTCAAATAGACTCCTGAACCCATATTTGGTTTCGTAGACCATGTTGCCTTTTTCTTTTTGTTTTAAATTGGTTTTCCAAAGTTTTCTGTTAAAAATTTTGGTGGCGACTCCAAATAAATTAATTTTCAATATTCATTTTGGGAACCAATTTTAAACACTTTTTATTTTATTCCGCCAAAAGGTCGGTTACGACAGTTTGACGACTCCACTTGGGACTATTTGAGTGTCAAGCCTATTAATTAGTTAGCTGAAATAATATGGCTTTCTGTTATCTTGATTACCCTTGTCATGTTTTGGCTTAATTATTTATTCTTCTTCCTTGTTTTTGTGTTTATTTATTTCTTATGGTTACATGTTATGCCTGGATGTTCTTATGTATTTGCCATTTATTTTGGCTATTCGTATAGGTATATATCTTCCTTTTTAGTCAAATAACATGCTTATAATCCCTCTTTTACCATATAATTTTGATAGTTTATTTGTAATACATGGGCTAGGATAGATAACACGTGGAACAAAACCTTAGGGTAGACGACTCCTATCTGTATTGTAAGTTCTTGGTTTCTCTTGCAGTTTATCTATTTGACAGATAAGGGTTGGGTAAACTATAGGTTCAGAGGTTTGTATGCTCTCCTCACATACTTAGCACATTCACATTGTACCTCACACACCTTTTGGGCTCTATACCCAGGTCCTTACTCGCATTAGGTTAGTAGAGGTTTATATTGGTTTCCTTGTGAAGTTTCTCGTTTCCAGAGATTACTGTGAAGACCTCGCTTAGGTTGTATCTTGTTATGTAAATTTGACTGGAGTGGGATTCTGTCCTCTTTTAGTCCAATTCATGTCGCAAGATCCTCACTCTTATGAGTGGGGGCAATCTGGGAACCAGTAATTCTCTAAGGTATTAGACCTATCCTCAGAACTATGCACATTAGTTGACCAAACTTAATAGACAACCTTCCTAGAGCCTGTCATCTTTAGGGTAACTTTTCCTCATTTAGGGTTGACCCAATTAGGACACTCAGGGAGCATATTTCACTCTCATTTTGCATGTTATCATATCATTCATGGCATAGTTACATGTTTTTAAAATAAATTTGTTTTTTTTTTAGCTAGTTTTAATTATCAAAATATCTCCATTTGATGCATTATTAACCTAAGAAATGAGCTAAGGTTGAAAATATGGTCTGTGTGGAAGTTTGGCCTAATGATGCATTAATGGAGTTGGGAACTTTTAAAAATCAATAACTTTGGCAAAAACAATATATCAATGGATTATTTGGTTCACTTATCTGAGCCTCGCCCATGTGAAGATCTACTTTTCCCTAGGTTGAGAGTTTTTATCTATTACTCAATGAATCAATAAGGCTCTTGGTGATTAATAGTGAATAAAGTGCCAAATAATATATTGATTAAAGAAGTTTACGTGCCCATTCCATTTTATTTCTAACCAATGGACTTGTTACAGCTTAAGTCATTATTTCTGTTGATTGGCATAAAGATATGATGGAATCATTGGACACCACACAACCTCAAGACACAAGCCCAACAGGAATAATCTCGACTGGGAAGAGAGTTAAAGTGAAGGTAAAAGCTGAATTAGTTCAAAGCTTAATTACTATGAGTGGGAAACTCAGAAGGGAGCAGCTCCGCTATTTTCAAAAGGATTATGGAGACATCTTGGATTTATTATTAGTCCTTATCCCGCCTGAGGCACTTGTAGTCCTAGCCCAACATTGGGACGATTCATTGAGATGCTTCACATTTCCAACTTTCTAGCTTGTACCCACGTTAGAGGAATATAGAGGCTTGATGAAAATGCTTGTTAACAGAGACACTCCTATCTATTTGTACCCTGGATATCTCCCTTCCAAGGGTGTAGTGGCCCAAATTCTAAGGGAGGAACCTACATGAGTACAGTTATGTCGCTCTAGGGCAACAAAAGGTTTATCCAGGAAATATTTAGAGAAAAGGTTAGAGGCATTAGCTGAGAAAGGGAATTGGGTTGTCTTCAGAAGAGTCCTTGCCTCGGCGATATATGGGTTGGTATTATTCCCATCAGCAGTGGGGGTAGTTGATCTGGTAGCGGTAAGTGTCCTGTTGGTGGTAGAAAATCACTAGGTGAACCCAGTGCTAGCACTTTTAGCGGAAACATTCCTAACATTGAGTTTCTGCCATAGAGAGAAGAAAGGAAAATTGAAGTGTTGTTTGCCGCTGTTGAATATATGGTGGGTTAATCATATCTATGGCAGGGAATACCAACTCGGTATGAGATTTGACACCATCCATCACCTGATCCAAGATTATCCACGTTGTGAAGGGTCAATTCCACTACAAGCATGAATGAACCACGATAAGTGGATCAAAAAGATAGAAGAGCTTGAAGATACCACCGTTTGGTGGAAACTCTCTTAGTGGGAAAGCAAGGATATCATTTACTACTATGGGAGCTTCCCTAACATTCCCCTTATGGGTGCCCGAGGATGCATTAACTATAACCCTATGATCGCGCATTGCCAATTTGAATACGAACAGGACATCTCGTCTGAAGAGGCTGTGCAAAGAGTCAATTTCTATTACGGTGATCCGTTGAAGGTAGAAATGACCGATAAGATAAGAGATGCATGGAATCATGTGGTGTGTAAAGGGAGGTTCAAGCTAGGAAAGTGTGTCGTGGCAACTATGAAAGGATATGAGGCTTGGCTCAAGGAGAGGACTGGTGGGATCGATCCACCCCTGGGCCCTCGTAATCCCTTATTGAGTAACAACCTACAGGAGGTTAATAAATGTCTAGCCAACTAATTAGAGGGTAAAAAGGTTGAGCTGCAAAGTTTGGAAGAATTAAGTAAGAGACACTTGGAAAGCTTAGCCAAGTCACAAGAAGACGAGAGAGCAAAAAGAAGAAAAGAGTCAGAAATGAATACCGAGTTGAAGAGATTGAAGGAGGAAAATGATAAATTAAAAGACACAGTAAGAAGGATTTAAAGACGAGCTGAAGAAAGCAACAAGAAGGCCCCCAATTATCAAACTCGATTGTTAAAGGCTGTTAAAGAAAAGGATGCCATGATGAGTGAGGTGGAGGAACTTAAGTCTCCTAATGACCTCCAATGAGAAATTGAAATCATCGCCTAACGGTTGGAAGAAAAAGCAAGGGAGGTGGCTAGTGTCAAAAGTGATAATGCGATAGCAGTACAAAACTTAATTGAACAACTTAAGCATCAAGCTGAAAAGGCTCAGTTGTGGGAGACTCACCATGAAGAGCAAGTGATTAAGAAGGAAATGTGGCTAGAGCACTTCAGAAGGATAATTCTATTTGCCAATGATGTCATTCCTGAATTCACGTATGTGTGTAGACAAGCTGAAGGGCACACCAGCCCCGCAAAGACTCCTACAGCTATAACTAAAATTTTCACCTTGTGTCATAACCTTATGGATGATCTGAAGATGTTGATGAAATCTTAAATGAGTGAGAAAGGGAGACGACTTCCATATTTTGAAATATGAATTTGTAGGTTGGGTTACTTTTTGATGTATAACCTCAAATCAAGTAATGTAATTGAACATTTTGTTCTTAATAAATGCACGGCTTCTTCTTTGGGTTATCAGATATGTTCACTACTCATCTGTGGGGTGTCAAAAATCATGCAAAGAACGAATAGGTTGTGTGGTGTGAAATATACCTACGTATGTGGACATTAAACATCCCTTGCGTTAGCTGTTAACTTTGATTCATTGAGTGATACAATATGTACCCTCAAGGATTCAAGGGTCCAAGATTCCTATGCCCTTTATGCCAAGTTAACATATTAACAAATAAAAATAAAATAAAATAAAAACACAAAATAAAAACCTAAGTGACTACTTTATTATTAAGGTCTGTCATTTCTTTTTTTCAAAATGTAGGTAAGAAGCCAACATTGCCCGGGGGGGAAAGAATTCGTCTAACCAAGCTCTGTCGTCAAGTCGAACGTAGCTGACCCGAGCACTTGTCAAAGCTATGTCTGCCGAAAATAATCGATCAGAGTCTGAGCAACGGTTAGAAGCCGAAGTGGGAGCATTGAAAGATCAAATGGGGACCATGCAGGCTCAAATGCTAGAAATGATGAAGTTGTTGTAGAATATGAACTCAAGTGTGGCTACAAACAATATTTCGTCAAATGCCACTAACACCATGAATGCGGATCATGGGGTCCCTAATTCAAGTGTTGAGATACCAGGAGTAACTTTGGGTTGTCCCTCAGCCACAGGAGTGCTAGAACCGACACAGAGGCCTACGATGGTAAGTTGACCCCAAATCCCTTGACTTTAGGAATGGAAGGACAAGGGTATCAGGAATGGAATTAGGGGGCGCTTTCACCTGTAATCTCCTAGGAGGAGAACCGGCTGTTGCATTCACCAATCCTACCCAACCCGCCGCTAATACTTGCTTCAAGGTGAAAGAGGATAATGAAAAGAAAGACTGGGAAGAAGATATAGCGGAGGTGAAAGACAGGCTGCGAGCTTTATAGGGGCCGACTAACTGGAAGTCTGTGGAATTTGAGGAGTTATGCTTAGCCCCGGAGGTACCAATTCCTACAAAATTTAAAGTACCTGAGTTCACTAAGTATGATGGTAGTGGAGATCCACACTATCATCTAAAGTCATACTGCACCAAAATGTCAGTATGGTCTAGGGATGAAAGGTTCCATATAAACTTCTTCCATGAGAGCCTGACTGGCGCAGCATTACATTGGTTCATGAAATTAGATCACTCAAAACTAAAGAGGTGGAGAGATCTTACTGATGTGTTTATGAGGCAATACAGGTTCAACCTGGATACAGCTCCCACACGAGGGCACTCAAAGGGGTTGAAAAAGAAAGGAATAGAAACCTTTAAGGAACACGCCCAAAGGTAGAGAGCCACAATAGTTGAGGTTCGACCACCACTTATGGACTCAGAATTATATTCCTATTTCATTCATACCTTGGGGGACCTATATCATAAAATCATGTTAGGGACCCATGTGAAAGAGTTTGCTGACCTTATCCAGGTTAGGGAAAGAATAAACGCTGATGTGCGTGATGGATTGTTTGAAAATATTCGCAGAAACCATTAGGCCTATAAACAATCGAAATAAGGAAGGGGATGTTAGTAACGTCCACGCTGCATACCAGCACCCTCGCCCCATGCGTAATCAATACCCCCAAGCACCATTTCATGGCCATAACTCAGCCATGGCCTACCAGCCATGAGGTCTAGCTATGAGCAGTCATATGAGTTACCCAACACTGCCACAATCCTATCTTGGACCACAACCAATAATGGTCCAAAGTAGAGGGTTAAGGCCTACTCAACAGCCTCACGATGATAGGTTGTTACCTAACTTCAATGTCAATCGATTTGAGCTCTTTCACAACTTAGTGGCAAAAAAGCTTATGGGCCCTAAGTCTGTTAAGCCACTTCAGCCACCATTCCCTGGGTGGTATGACTCTAACGCTACTTGTAAGTATCACATGAGAGCTACTGGGCATAACATTGACAAGTGTGATGCCTTCAGGAGGCACGTTTTGGCGTTATTAGACAATAATCATATTGGCATAAAGGCAGTGATGACCCCAACATTGTCTCTAACTCCTTGCCAAATCATGATAAAGGGAAACAAGTGTCTATGATAGACGCAGAAGAACCCGGCTTGAAAAACTTGACAGATGTATCATGCACCATGCGACAGTTATATGAAAGCTTGAAGGATGCTAACTATATTTCCACTCAAGATAAGGAGAAGAACATATCTAGAAGGTTATAGAACAATTACTGTGAGTTTCATGAAGGAGAAGTGGGGCACGACATTGAAGACTATAGGCAATTTAAGGAGTTAGCACAAAGAATGATGACGTTGGGAGTTCTGACCGTCGAAAAGATTCAAGAACCTACTGAAGGGAACATGTGTGTCACAGAGGAGGATGGTACCAAGACCAAGGGATTGTCTGGCCCCGCAAAACCCAGGAGCTCTTTCCTAGTGGTTAATAAGCCAGTCTACGAAGTTAAGGAGGTCACTCCTGCCCAAAGTAATTGCGACCTGCAAACTACAATGAAAGGATCATTGCTTGTTATACCTGCGCCGGTGCCCAGGAAAAATCCAGCCGCTATCATCCATGTGCCATCTCCATTTTTGTATCAGAGTAATCACACTGTACCATGGAATTATGGTCTAAAAATAGAATACTCACATGTTAATAAGGTGTCGGGAGAAAGGTCGGTCATAGAAAAAAGGCATGCAGAAATCATAGGGGGAATCACTCGTAATGGTCGGGTATACTCCAAAGACGTAGAAGGAATTCCAAACCCAAACTTGGAAGTAGGTGAAAATTCAAACCTAAGAGAGGCCCCCAGGAAAGGAGAACGAGAGGAAGCAGAGGAGTTCTTGAAAATTATGAAGCAGAGCGAGTAAGATGCGGTTGATCAACTGCGAAAAACACTAGCCCGAATTATAATCTTGACACTTATAATGAATTTAGAGGCCCACCGAAAGGCATTACAGAGTGTGTTAGATGAAGCCTATGTGTGTCTTGATATTACCCCAGAAAAGGTGGTGAACATGATAAATGCGGTGAAAAACTCCACCCTGATCGCTTTTTCTGAGGACGAGATACACCCTGTGCTGGTCGGAAAGCCCAAAGCCCTCCACATTACTTTGAAATGTTATGGGCATGTGATTGCTAAAGTACTCATTGATGCAGGGTCGGCTCTAAACGTTCTACCCTTACCCACTTTAGGGCAGTTACCAGTCAAAAGGTCATGTATTGAGTACAATGACATGGTAGTGAGGGCCTTTGATGGGACAAGGAGATAGGTAATTAAAAAGATTGAGCTCCATGTGGAAATTGGTCCAAACCTATTTACAGTTGAGTTTTAGGTCATGGACATAGAGCGGCATACACCATGCTCCTAGGAAGACCTTGGATTCATGCAGCTGGTGCAGTCCCATCAACCATGCACCAAAGGAACAAATACATTGATAAAGGGAAACTCATCATTGCAAAAGGTGAAAAAGAGATGATCATCAGTAAATTGAGTGCGGTGCCTTACATTGAGAATGCCGAACAGGTTGTGGACAGCTCCTACCAGAGTTTGGGGGAGTTAGAGGTTGGAAAATCTACAAAAGGTGCCAGCCAAAACCCATTAGGAGTTAGGGAATCTACTAAAGATGTCAACCAAGTAGTGGTTAAGATCATGATGAATAATGGGTATCAAAAAGGAAAAGGATTGGGCACTAATCTGCAAGGCATAGAAGAACCGATTGAGTTGCCCGAAAATCCAGGACGACAAGGGTTAGGGCATGAGCTGTTTGAGGAGACCCACGAGACGCGATGGAAGGAGTGTAAGCTGAAAGGAAAAATGGAAATACCCCATATTCGAGAAACATTTCCTATTGCTACTGAGATAATACACCCAAGGGACCCAGTTGTAATGGCAAGTGAAGAAGAAAGAGATCACACAAGAGCCATGTGGATCCAATTGGATTGTGAACACCCCACCTGAATTAACAATAATAATAATCATGGTAATAATAATAAATAGAATTAAAAATTCAAAAAATATAATTAATTGAAACAAAATTGCAAAAGGCAAAAAATAGAAGTAATATGGAAAAAACCAAATATAAGAACCAAAAATAATAAAAAGGAAAATTCAAGATATATGTTTGAAGAAGAGACATGGCAATCATCTTGCAAAGAAATAAAATGAACAAGGCCATATACTTGAAATGGAATTGCAAAACACTCTCACTTGCTCACACTCACACACTCTCACATGCTCACTTGCCCTCACACACATGACACACATCACTCTCACACACTCACACTCACACTCTCACATGCTTATTTGCTCCCATATGCTCACTTGCCCTCATACACATGACACACATCACTCTCACACACTCACACTTTCACTCACGGACACACACACTCACTCACTCCCACATGCATACACTCATGCACACACATGCACAAGAGGACAAGGGGGACAAAAAAGCAAGTGGGAGTTAGTTCTGCAGAGGAGGCGGAAAGTGGAGTGGCTGGTGCAGAGAAAGGAGAGAGTGGCGTGGCTGGAGATGGCAAAAAAAGGAGGGGACCGTGAGCAGCAAGGGGGTGGCTGGAAGTTGCAGAAAAAGTAAGGAGAAAAGGAAGCAACATGGCAGAAAAAGGGAGGTGGCACTGGAGTATAAAGGAGAGTAACAAACCGAGAGCAAAAAAAAGAACGCTGGAGCATAAAGAGAGGAGGCCTTGGCTGAGAAGAGGGAGAGCTGGAGAAGAGAAGAGAGGAAGGGAAAAGAAGGCAGAAACCACGCTGAAAGGCAGAGGGAACCACGTGACCGAGAAGGGAAGATGAGCTGAAGAGAAGAGGGAGTGAGTAAGAGAGAAACCGAGAGCTTCACGAAACCAGAAAGTGAGACAGCAACGTGAGGGAGAAAACAGAAGAGAAAATGAAACCAGAAACTGAGAGGGAGAGGAGTTGAACGAGGCAGAAACCGAGAGGAGGAGAGGGGGAGTCGTGGTGCAGAAAACTGTGGAGAGAAACCGTGAGAGAAGCGTCCAAACAGTGGAGAGAAAAGGAGTTGAAGTCCAGACCATCCAAGGAGCAGAAAATAGAGAGTTGGATGCCAAAATGATGAGCAGAAACAAGGAGGTCTGAATGCATAACAAAGTGGCAGCAAAGGGATGGATAGAAGCTGAACCATGGAGGAGAAAAAGCTTTGTTTTGAGCTCAAAAAACAGAGGTAAACAGAGGAGAACTTAGGGAGCACAAGGAAGAAGAGGAAGTGTAGAGAAGAAGGGAAGCTTTTAGCCCTTGCCTTTCAGCTGAGGAGCAGAGACGCGTGAGCAGAATTTCCAGCGCTGAAGCCAACCAGAATTTCCAACGAAGCTGTCCGCCATTTCTGCCTGCTTCTAGCCGAGACCAGCTACTTTGGGGCTGTTGGAGGTCCATCTACCATAGGTGAGTGAGGAGGAGAAGGTCATTCTTCATTGGAGCACAAGGGAGAGGCTGAAAACGCACAGGTATGGTTGCACGGGCTGCTTGGCCGAGATTTCTGCATGCTGTCACTGTTCATACGAGTTGCTTCAAGACAATCTCATGCATGCTGCACAGTTCACGCGTTTTAATCTGAGGTGCTACTGTACACTTGCTTAAATTTGTTTTAGTTTTGTTTATTACCATTGTTTAAACATTAACTTTGATTAATTATTGCTATTACATATAAAACTAGCGTGTGAGAATTTTGTTCTTCTTGATTGCCGGGGATTATGTGAGATTTTAATCTCCTTAAATCCTTGCAATTAATTAAATAATTGGAAGGCAACAAATATATTAATGAAATATTAATGAAGGAATGGTGAAAAATAATTGAATGATAATTAATAAATATTGTCATGATGGATAAAGTTATCGGGTGAGAATTTTATTCTCCTCGATTACCGGGGGTTATGTGAGATGTTAATCTCCTTAAATCCTTACAACTAGTTGAATAATTGAAAAGTGATAATAATATTAATGAAATATTAATGAATAAATGGTGAAAAAATAAAGGAATGACAATTAAATATTAATTTTGATTAAATCATAATAATAATCATAATTAAAATGTTTGCTTTAATGAATTGTTTCCCATTATTTGCAAAATTATCGTGTGAGAATTTTATTGTCCTCGATTATCGGGGGTTATGTGAGATGTTAATCTCCTTAAATCCTTACAACTAGTTGAACAATTGAAAAGTGATAATAATATTAATGAAATATTAATGGATGAATGGTGAAAAGTAAATGAATGATAATTAAATATTAATTTTGATTAAATCATAATAATAATCATAATCAAAATGTTTGCTTTAATGAACTGTTTCCCGTTATTTGCAAAAATTATCGCGCGAAAATACTGTTCTCTCCGATTACCTGGGATCGCGTGAGATTTTAATCTCCTTAGATCCCTGAAATTAGTATACTCTTTTTTAAAACAAAAAAAAAGAATAATAAATAATAAATAATCAACAGATTTGCTTTAATTAAACATTTCCCATTATTTACGAAATTATCGTGTGAGAATATCGTTCTCCTCGATTGCATGGGATTATGTGAGGTTCTAATCTCTTTAAATCCCTATAATTAATTCAGAAATAATAATAATATTAATGATAATAATAATAATACAAAAAATAAATAAATGGACAATAATTAAATATTAACTTTGATTAAATATTTATACAAAATGAATCGTGTGAGAATACTTTTCTCTCCTCGACTTCCCGGGCTCGTGTGAGATTTTAATCTCCATAGAACCCGAAAATTAGCATATATTCGTTCAAAGATAAACGGATAAACAAATAAATAATAGCACTTGAATTAAATTATTTACCAATAATCAATAATAATAATAATAATCAATATTTACCAACAATAAATTCAAAAGTTCAAAAAATAATAATAAATATTCCTTTCATTATAGATCATGCATTAATTCTCGAAATATGAACTCCCAAAACTCCCAAAACTCAAAATAATAATAATAATAATAAAATTGACAAAAATTTTAAAAGAGAAAATGTGAAGAGATCAGGAGAATGAGGTTAATCAGATTGTAGTAAATTAAAACACATAAACCAAATCCCAATTCCGTTTTGTTTACAATGATCTGTCTTAATTAAAATCCTCCTATTCTCATCACAAATAAAAAAAAACACCGACCCGCAAAACATGCCTTTTGGTCGAACTACGTGGACTTTGATCCCTATCGCAGGGTACGTAGGCCCTAAGCTCTCATCCTAGGTCAAGTCCGCCCTTTGTAAATATCTATCTGTTTGCATGCATTCTCGCTTTTTTTTGGTCTCCTATGTCTAACATGCATCCATGTCAATAAAAGGGTAATTGAGATTAATTAAAGGCCATATTCCATTTCAACTGACTAGTTTAAGGTTACCGTCCTTATGGGCGGGTGTTGTGGAGTGCCTAACACCTTCCCCACACTCAAATAGACTCCTGAACCCATCTCTGACTTCGCAGACCATTTCGCCTTCTTCGTTTTGTTTTAAATTGGTTTTCCAAAGTTTTCCATTAAAAATTTTGGTGGCGACTCCAAATAAATTGATTTTCAAAATGCCGTTTTTGGGAATCGATTTAAAATATTTTATCCTATTCCACCGAAAGGTCGGTTACGACATGGATGAACTAGGAGAAGCACTTAACAATTGGGAATTTGAAGTGTTGTCGGATGTCATGTCATTAGAGTAATATTTTGAATATCATTTCAAGAGTTTTGTAATAGCTAACAATTTGAATTTTATTTTGAATATCGAATGGATGCAGCAATTTCAATCTTTTTTGCCAAAATCTTGTTTATATCCTGTCTTTTCATATTTATTCTTGCCTTCTCTACCCACTTTCTAGGGAGTTTGAACCTCGGAATTCTTGTCAGAAGTAGAAGCACCCGAGCACTGTTTGAATGAGCCACATGTTGTTTCAGATACAAATGACTTAGAAACTGATAATAATGATGAGTTATCTCAAACTTTTGCTAAAATAATAGAATCTTCGGAAAAAGGAATCACTCCGCACAAAGAAATCACCGAAGTAATTAATATGGGGACCAAGAATGACAAAAAGGAGTTAAAAATAGTGGATAATCCATAAAGGGAAGAAATGATCAATTTGTTTAAGGAATATATAGATGTGTTTGCATGGTCATACTAAGATATACCAGGAATAGATCCTGAAATTGCTGCCCACAAAATACGTTTGTACCCTAATGTGGCACCCAAGAAACAAAAATTAAGAAGGATGAGCCCAGAAATGTCCCTCAAAATCAAGGAGGAAGTAATGAAGCAATGGGAGGTTGGTTTTCTAGAAGTTGCTAAATACCCTTAATGGGTCACGAACATAGTCCCCGTACCAAAGAAAGATGGGCGAGTGAGAATGTGCGTCGATTATAGAGACTTAAACTGGGCTAGCGCAAAAGATGACTTTCCTTTACCTCAGATCAATGTTCTAGTTGACAATACAGTAAAAAGCTTCAGATATTCCTTCTTGGATGGATATTCTGGCTACAATCAAATTCCCATGCACCCCAATGATAAAGAGAAAACCACTTTCATCACTCAATGGGGAACCTTCTGCTACAAGATAATGCCTTTTGGGCTTAAAAATGCTAGAGCCACCTATCAACGCACGATGGTAGTCCTATTTCATGACTAAATGCATAAAGAAATAGAGGTATATGTGGATGACATGGTCGCTAAATCTTTCGAAGGGGAAAGTCATGTGGCTGTGTTGCAAAAGCTCTTTGAAAGACTACAGAAGTACAAACTCCATTTGAATCCTAGAAGTGTGTATTCGGGGCCACATCAGGGAAACTTTTAGGGTTCATCGTCAGTAAGCAGGGAATAAAAGTGGACCCCGATAAAATTAGAGCCATATGTGACATGCCACCACCAAGTACGAAAATAAAAGTTAGAGGTTTCTTTGGACGTTTGAATTACATAGCTAGGTTCATTGCAAACCTAACTGCCACTTGCGAACCAATATTCAAATTATTAAGCAAGAATTAACCAGGGGAATGAGACGAGACTTGTCAGCAGCGTTTAATAGGTTAAAAGAATACCTCTTGAATCCCTCTGTCTTGGTACCACCTACGCCAGGGCGGCCCCTTATCCTTTATTTGATGATCTAACTGGGGTCCATGGGTGCTATGTTAGGATAGCATGATGAGTCGAGAAAAAAGGAGCAAGCAATTTATTACCTACGCAAGAAGTTTAATGAATGTGAGTCACGGTATCCGTTAATTAAGAAGACCTATTGTGGCCTCGTGCGGACCACAAAGAGACTGAGGTAGTACATGCTATATCATGTTACATGCCTGATCTCTAGGATGGATCCAATCAAATACATCTTTGACAGTCCTCATGTATCAGGAAGAGTCTTAAAGTGGCAGGTGATACTCTCAGAATATGACATAAAGTATATGACCAGCAAATCAGTCAAAGGGAGCATTATAGCTGAGCATTTGGTAGCTATTCCTTTAGATGAATACCAACCGCTGGATTTCCAATTCCCGGATGAGGATATCCTAACAGTGGAAGAAGATGAACCAAAGGAGGTCAAGTGGACAATGTATTTTAATGGGCTTGCCAATGTACACGATAGTGGATTAGGGGCTGTGACAACCTCGCCCGAAGGTAAACAGTATCCAGTGGTAATCAAGCTCAGTTTTGACTACACAAATAATGTGGTAGAATATAAGGCTTGTGTCAATGGCTTGCAAGCTGCCTTAGAGTTAGGTGTCAAATATCTTGATGTGTTTGGAGATTCAGCCCTTGTAATTTATCAGGTAAAGGGAGAATGGCAAACCAAAGATCCCAAACTGATACCATACCAAAGGTACCTAACAGAACTGACTCGTGACAAAAATCAATTTGCTAATGCATTAGCCACCCTCACCATAATGATCAAGCTAGACTGTGGAGTTAACGTGCTACTAGTGCAAATGGAGACCCGGGACACCCCAGCTCACTGCATAAATGTAGAGGAAGAAAGCGATGGGCAACCGTGGTTCCATGACATAAAAAACTATGTCCAAAGTCAGCAATATCCAACTGGGGCATCTGAGAATGACCAAAAGACCATTCGTCGATTGGCAATGAGTTTCTTCCTTAGAGGATAAGTGTTGTATAAAAGATCATGGGATAACACTTTGCTCAGATGGGTGGATGCATCAGAAGCACAAAGGAGAATGACAGAGATTCATGAAGGGATGTGTGGAACTTATGCTAACGGTCACACCATGACTAGGCAAATTCAAAGATGTGGGTACTTTTAGTTAACCATGGAGAAAGATTGCATTGGCTATGTGAGGAGATGTCATAAATGTAAGACATATGTGCGAACACCTCGTCCCTAATTGCCTAATCATTTAATTAATTGATACACCAATTAATTAATAATTAAGCAAATAGAAAGATTAAAAAATGACAAAACTTCAAAATGACATTTCCAATTAGGGGACAATTTGGAATTAAATAATGGAGGACAATTAAATAAACTCAAAACAAAAAATATATAGAATTAACTAATTAAAATAATTATAATAAATAAAAGCAAACTAATACAAAATACAAAATGTATACGACAAAACAAAAATAGAAAATTAGGAAAATTAAAAAAAATAAAAGGTAATAAAGCTGCCAGCAGCAATATGCGTTCACGTTAAAGAGCTGCAGGGAAAAAGCTAAACAAAAAGCATGGTGGACAGCGAAAAAGGGGCTGGATAGATAGGTCCTTTTGTCGAGCAGCTGATGGTTTCAGAGAAAGCAGAAAAGAGGAGAGGCTGGAGGCTTATAGTGGAGGAGCATTTGCAACAGAGTGAGTGGAACAGCTGGTGGTTTCAGAGAAAGCAGAAAAAGAGGAGAGGCTAGAGGCTTAAAAGGTAAGGGCACTGCTGGACCGTAGAGGAGAAGGGGAAAAAAGGGAAGAAGGCTTGAGGTTTAAAGGGAGTAATGAGCTGAGAACCGTGGAGAGGAGAAAGGAGAAAAAGAGGAGAGTTTGAAGGCATTTTGAAGGGAGAAAATGGAAGAGGTGCTTAACAGTGAAGGGGAAGGAAGTAAACAGAGGAGGAGAGGAAAAGAGTGAGCTGTGGTTGGTGAGGACGAGTAGAGGCAGCGTGAAAGAAGGAGAGCAAACCAAGAGAAGAGCAAGAAGTGCAGACCACGTTGGGAGAGAAGCAGAACGAGCTGAAACCGAAGAAGTAACAAGCTGAGAACTGAGGATGAAATCTGGAAGCTGAAAACTAGGGAGAGCTAGGCGTGGATCGAAGGAAGAGCTGGAATCGAGAAGGATGAGTTGAAACGAGCTGAGGTCGAAATCACCTCCCCTGTTTCAGACACTGTAAATAGAGACAAACAGAGAGAAAGTGAGCTGAAGGTGTCTGCCTGGTTTCCTTGGTTTGCTGTTCCCGTTCCTGGTCTTTCTATCTTTAGTTTGTTGTCTGATCTGTCATGAATGCTTGTAGAAGGTTGGCTATTTTCTATCCTTGTCTGCTGTTAGGTTGCTTTTGATAGAAAATAAGCAAGAATGCATCAGCGTATATATATATATATATATGTATCTGTCAGCGTCTGTTTCTGCATCTGTGTGTTTTGGTGTATGATAACAAGTAAAAGAAAGCAAGGAGAAGGGAAGCAACATATATATATATATATATATGTGTGTGTGTATGTCATGTCTATTTCTACATATGTGTTTTAGTGTATGAGAACAAGAAAAAGGAAGCATGGAGATGGGGCAGCAACGTATATATATATATACATGTATATGTCGTATCAGTTTCTGCATGTGTTTCAGTGTATGAGAACAAGAAAAAGGAAGCATGGAGATGGGGCAGCAACGTATATATATATGTATATGCATCTGTCAACGCATGTTTCTGCATCTTGTGTTTTGGTGTATGAGAACAAGAGAGAAAAGATAAAGCAAAAGGGGGAGTGCATCAATGTGTATATATATGTGTCTTAGCATGTTTATGGGCAAGAAAAAAGAAGAACAAGAAAGAATGCATTGGTGCACATTAGTGTGTATATATACATATATATGCTCATATGTATGTGTGCTTAGGTAGGTATATATATATATATATATATATATAAGGTGCAAAAAGAAAGAATGAAGTGAGAAGAGGTTCTTTTTTTGGGTATATATACATATATATGTATGTGCATGAATATATGGGTGCATGCATAGTTAAACATACATAAGTTAAGGAAAATGAACCAGTAGGAAGTTGTCTTGTTCTCATTTTTGTCATATTTGTTATGGTTGTGTTGTTTTGTGTTATTATTATTATTATTTTTTTATTATCATCATTATTATTTCATTTTGTTTTTATATGAATATAAGACTAATCTTGGTCCCATGGGTAAAGTTTTATGAAACTTATCGCGTGAGAATTTTGTTTTCCTCGATTGCATGAGATCATGTGAGATTTTAATCTCCTTAGATCTTTTAAAAATTAGCACATTTGTTTTAAAAATAATAACAATTTAATATTGACTTAATTAAATATTTTCCATTATTTATGAAATTATCGTGTGAGGATTCGGTTCTCCTCGATTGCATGAGATCATGTGAGATTTTAATCTCCTTAGATCTTTTAAAAATTAGCACATTTGTTTTAAAAATAATAACAATTTAATATTGACTTAATTAAATATTTTCATTATTTATGAAATTTATCGTGTGAGAATTCGGTTCTCCTCGATTACATGAGATGATCTAAGATTTTAATCTCCTTAGATCTTTAAAATCATGGTAGAAGGGGAAACTAGAAAATCCATGGTGAAAGTTGGGGGGGGAGGGGTAAAGGACTTTAAGCCTAATACCATTTTTAAGACCCTACTCCCATGACCACCTTTCAACCTGGGCAAGGGATTTTAAGCCTAATACCATTTTGGAAGACCAACTGCCATAACCCCTTTCTATCTGGGCAAGGGATTTAAGCCTAATGCCCCTTCTAAAAACTAACTACCATGGCCACCTTTCAACCTGGGTAAGGGGTTTTGAGCCTAATATCATTTCTAAAACCCAACTACCATGGCCACCTTTCGACCCTTGAAAGTCCTTGTTGAGGTATGGCTTGCTTGGAATACATTGGGGCAAAAAGAAAGTCATATCAAAAATTCAAAAAAATCAATCAATAAAAAGGAACTGAGGTGATTGTCCAAATTCAAAATAGAACATTTTCTCATCAATGAAAAGTTGCCAAACCGAATGCTACATGCATTAAACTAAGGTATCTTTTAATAACGTATCCATTTCCACTGCTTGCCTCGAATTCACCCAGCTAATTCTTGTGCTTTATCATTTCCCATAATTGCATCAAATTGGGGCAATTTGTTGCTTACCAAATCTGTCATATTATATTCGAATTGTGCCAATCATACTGCTGGCTTGGAACTAGGACTTCTCCTAGTTCCATACACCCTTTTCTTTCGCATCACTTTGCCACCAATCATTAAATCTGTTTGCACATTCTATTTGATGTCCCTTCAAAGTGGGGCAATTTGCCTATTTCGAGGATGTGTAGCCTCACATTCCTTAACATACGATTGTATTGTGATTGTCAATTTGAATTATGGCACATTTTTGCATTTGACTTTTCAATCAAATTGGGGCAATTTGTTGCTTACCAAATCAGTTGTATTGTGCTCGAACTGTGACAATCATACCACTGGCTCGGAACTAGGACTTATCCTGGTTCCATACACCCTTTCCTTTGGCACCACTTTACTACAAATCATTAAGTCCGTTTGCACATTCTCTTTGGTTACTTCAAAATGGGGCAATTTGCCTCTTTCAAGGACATGTAGCCCTGCACTCCTTAACACATGATTGTATTGAGATTGTTAAATTGAATCACGACATGTATTTGTGTTGACTTTGAAAGCAATACCAGCAGAAGTTTTCATATGGAATGACATTAGAATCACGGTCAAGGCAATCCAAATGGAACATGACACTTTGGTCAAATTTGAAACTCCAAGTTTGGTGTGTTTCCATTTAAACCCTACCACGCTGAGATTTGCTTAAAGTATGAGATGTCTATGCTATCAAGACCTTGAATCTTTGGGTTAGGGCAAATAAGGGATAGGCAAAAGGAATTCTCCTATATGCAAGTGACCAAGAGAGTCTAACTATTTGCAAATTTTAAAGGCACATGAGCTCACTTTCTTCTTCCCCCAAATGACTTTAATCTGTCATAAAAGGGACAACTCTTTTTACTTGGCATGCACACTGCATTTTACAAATAAAATCATGTATCAATAAAAAGAAATCGCGTGTTACATCATGCATTCAGCACGTGTACTTACATTGCACTCCATTATATCATATCTCATGCATATAGAATCTAAAATTTCCAAAATTTTCATAAATTGAGCATATACGTCATGCATCCCACATGTGTACATACCCCATGTATAAAAATTCCAAAATTTTCAAACAAGAAAAACCAAGCATTTGCATCATACACTTTATGAGAGGACATGCATCACCTTGCATAGTCACCAAAGCACGTGCCACGCGGAGTCACATTCTTATGCAGCACAAAGCCCATTTAAAGTCCTGCATCAAGTCCAGACAATTTACATTTCTGCAAAAGTCCTGCATCAAGTCCAGGCAATTTACATTTCTGCAAAAATCCCTGCATTGCGTCCAGGGCAATTTACATTTCTGCAAAAGTCCTGCATCAAGCCCAGGCAATTTACATTCCTGCAAAAGTCCTACATCAAGTCCGGGCAATTTACATTTCTGCAAAAGTCCTGTATCAAGTCCAGGCAATTTACATTTCTGCAAAAGTCCTGCATCAAGTCCAGGCAATTTACATTCCTGCAAAAGTCCTGCATCACGTCCAGGCAATTTACATTTCTGCAAAAGTCCTGCATCAAGTCCAGGCAATTTACATTCCTGCAAAAGTCCTGCATCAAGTCTAGGCAATTTACATTTCTGCAAAAGTCTTGCATCAAGTCCAAGCAATTTACATTCCTACAAAAGTCCTGCATCACGTCCAGGCAATTTATGTTCCTGCAAAAGTCCTGCATCAAGTCCAGGCAATTTACATTCCTGCAAAAGTCCTGCATCAAGTCCAGGCAATTTACATTTCTGCAGAAGTCCTGCATCAAGTCCAGGCAATTTACATTCCTGCAAAAGTCCTGCATCAAGTCCAAGCAATTTACATTCCTGCAAAAGTCCTGCATCAAGTCCAGGCAATTTACATTTCTGCAAAAGTCCTGCATCAAGTCCAGGCAATTTATATTTCCACAAAAGTCCTGCATCGCGTCCAGGCAATTTACATTCCTACAAAAGTCCTGCATCAAGTCCAGGCAATTTACATTTCTGCAGAAGTCCTGCATCAAGTCCAGGCAATTTACATTCCTGCAAAAGTCCTGCATCAAGTCCAAGCAATTTACATTCCTGCAAAAGTCCTGCATCAAGTCCAGGCAATTTACATTTCTGCAAAAGTCCTGCATCAAGTCCAGGCAATTTATATTTCCACAAAAGTCCTGCATCGCGTCCAGGCAATTTACATTCCTGCAAAAGTCCTGCATCAAGTCCAGGCAATTTACATTTCTGCAAAAGTCCTGCATCAAGTCCAGGCAATTTACATTCCTGCAAAAGTCCTGCATCAAGTCCAGGCAATTTACATTTCTGCTAAAGTCCTGCATCGTGTCCAGGCCATTTACATTCTGTCCAAGTCCTGCATCGTGTCTAGGCAGTTTACGTTTATGTCAAAAGCCAGGCATTTTGTTTTGGATATTCACCATCCCATCTAAGCATGAATTTACTCCTGTTTCCCCCTGTCTTCCCTCAATGAGGAAGGTGGTGTGTTCATGTCTTTGCTTGCTCTTAAGATTAGGTCATTTCTTCACTATTCACTTCCCTAACTTAAGAGACAAGCAAAGAGAGGCAACTGTGAACACCCCACCCAAATTAATAATAATAATAATTACAATAATAATAATAAATGGAATTAAAAAAATTCAAAAAATATAAAATAATAAAGTAATAATAACAATTAATCAAAACAAAATTGCAAAAGGCAAACAAAATGAAAGTAATATGGAAAAAACCAAATATAAGAACCAAAAATGATAAAAAGGAAAATTCAAGATGTATGGCAATCATCTTGCAAAAAAATAAAATGAACAAAGCCACATACTTGAAATGGAATTGCAAGACCTTCTCACATGCTCACTTGCTCCTCACATGCTCACTTGCCCTCACACACATGACACATATCACTCTCACATGCTCACTTGCTCCTCACATGCTCATTTGCCCTCACACACATGACACACATCATTCTCACACACTCACACTCCCATTCCCATTCACGGACACATCACTCTCACACACTCACACTCACACTCCCACATGCTCATTTGCTCCCATATGATCATTTGCTCTCACCACATGACATACATCACTCTCACACATTCACATTCTCACTCACGGACACCTCACTCTCACACACTCACACTCACACTCTCACACATCCACGGACACACACACTCACCACATGCATGCACCCATGCACACACATGCACAAGAAAACAAGGGGGACAAAAAAGCAAATGGGAGTGGTTCTGCAGCATGGCAGAAGGTGGGGTGGTTGGAGCAGTGAGAGAGGAGTGTGGCGTGGCTGGAGGTGGCAGCAAAAAGTGGAGACCGTGTGCAGCAAAGTGGTGGTTGGAAGTGGCAGAAAAAGCAAGGGAAAAAGGGAGCAAAGGGCAAAAAAAGAGAGGGGACGTTGGAGCATAAAGAGAGGCAGCAAGCCGAGAGGAAAGGAGGAGAAAAACGCTGGGAAGAAAGAGGTTTCGGCTGAGAAGAAAAGAGAGCTGGAGAAGAGAAGAGAGGAAGAGAAAAGAAAGGAGAATCACGCTGAAAAGGAGAGAGTCACGTGACCAAGGAGAGAAGAGGAGCTGAAGAAGAAAAGGAGAGCAACAAGGACAGCAGCAAACCGTGAGGAATAACACTGAATGAAGGAGGAAGAATGAAGGCAGCAACGTGTGGGAGAAACCAAGTTGAATGAAGCAAGGAAGCAAGGCAGGCACGTGAGGAAAGAACAGCAGGAAGACGAACCAGAAATGAGGCAGCAAACCGAGAGCCAAACTGCAGAGACCGAAAGCTGAACAAAGCTGTCCAAAGTGCAGAAAAATCGTGGAAGTAACGTCCAAAATTCTGGAGTGAAAAGGTGCTGAAGTTTAGACCATCCAAGAAGCAGAAAAATGGAGAGTTGGATGCCAAAATGATGTGCATAAACAAGGAAGTTTGAATCCAAAACAAAGTGGCAGCAAAGGAAGGAAGAGAAGCTGAACCGTGGAAGGAGAAAAACTCTGTTTTAAACTAAAAAAACAGAGGTGAACAGAGGTGAGCTTAGAAAGCACAAGGAAGAAGAGGAAGTGTGGAGAAGAAGAGAAGCTCTCAGCCTCCATCTTCCAGCCAAGAAGTAGGGACACTCTCTGCAGAATTTCCAGCGCTGGAACCAACCAGAAAAAATCCAACAAAGCTGTCCAGCGAAACTCCAAAGAAGCTGTCCGTTTTCTGCACTTCCAGCCAAGACCAGCGACTTTGAGGGGCTGTTGGAGGTTCATCTTCCATTTTTGGGTGAGGAGGAGAAGGTCCTTCTTCATTGGAGCACAAAGGAGGAGCTGAAAAACCAGGTATGGCTGCACGTTCTTCACTGGCCGAAAATTCTGCTGCACGTCGTTACTGTTCACCCGATTTCCTTCAATGCAATTTCATGCACGTGCACTGTTCACGCACTCTAACATGCCATGCTACTGTTCACGTGTTTAATTTTGTTTATTTTTGTCCATTACAATTGTTTAGACATTAGCTTTGATTAATTATGGCCATTATGTATGAAATTAGCATGTGGGAATTTTGTTGCTCTTGATTGTTAGGATTATGTGAGTTTTTTTTTTCATCTCCTTAAATCCTTGCAATTAATCAAATAATTGGAAGACAATAGATATTAATGAAATATTAATGAAAGAATGTTGAAAAATAGTTGAATGATGATTAATGAATATTGTCATGATGGATAAAAATTATCGTGTGAGAATTTTGTTCTCCTCGATTACCGGGGGTTATGTGAGATTTAATCTCCTTAAATCCTTGTAATTAGTTGAATAATGGAAAAGTGACAATTAATATTAATGAAATATTAATTAATAAATGGTGAAAAAATAAAGGAATGACAATATATACTAATGAAATATTAATGAAAGAATGTTGAAAAATAGTTGAATGATGATTAATGAATATTGTCATGACGGATAAAAATTATCGTGTGAGAATTTTGTTCTCCTCGATTACCGGGGGTTATGTGAGATATTAATCTCCTTAAATCCTTGTAATTAGTTGAATAATGAAAAGTGACAATTAATATTAATGAAATATTAATTAATAAATGGTGAAAAAAATAAAGGAATGACAATATATACTAATGAAACATTAATGAAAGAATGTTAAAAAATAATTGAATGGTAATTAATGAATATTGTCATGATGTATAAAATTATCGTGTGAGAATTTTGTTCTCCTCGATTACCGGGGATTATGTGAGATATCAATCTCCTTAAATCCCTACAATGAATTGGATAATTAAAAAGTAACAATGGTACAAATGAAATATTAATAGGGGAATGGTGGAAAATAAATCAATGATAATTAAATGTTAAATTTGGATTAAATCATAATAGTCATAATCAAAATGCTTGCTTTAATATGCTGTTTGTGAAATTATCGTGTGAGAATATCGTTCTCCTCGATTATCGGGGATTATGTGAGATATTAATCTCCTTAAATCCCTACAATGAATTGGATAATTAAAAAGTAACAATGATATTAATGAAATATTAATGGGTGAATGGTGGAAATAAATTAACCATAATCAAATGTTAAATTTGGATTACGTCATAATAACAATCATAATCAAAATGCTTGCCTTAGTAAACATTCCCTATCATTTGCGAAATTATCGTGTGAGAACATTGTTCTCCTCGATTGTGCGGGATTACGTGAGGTTCTAATCTCCTTAAATCCCTATAATTAATTCTGAAATGACAATAATATTAATAATAATACAAAAATGAATAAATGGGCAATAATTAAATGTTAACTTTGATTAAATATTTATGCAAAATGGATCGTGTGAGAATACTTGTCTCTCCTCGACGTCCCGGGCTCGTGTGAGATTTTAATCTCCATAAAACCCGAAAATTAACATATATTTGTTCAAAGACAAACAAATAAACCAATGAATAACAGTACTTAAATTAAATTGTCTACCAATAACCAATAATAATAATAATAATCAATATTTATCAACAATAAATTCAAAAACTCATAAAATAAAAAAAGTATATTCCTTTCATTATAAATTATGCATGAATTCCCAAAATATAAACTCTCAAAACTCAAAAAATAATAATAATAATAATAAAATGGACAAAAAAAATTTAAAAAAAATGTGAAGAGCTCAGGAGAACGTGGTTAATCAGATTGTAGTAAATTAAAACATACAAACCAAATTCCTATCCCATTTTGTTTACAATGGTCTGTTTTAATCCTCCTATTCTCATCACAAATAAAAAAACCATCAATCATAAAAATGCCTTTTGGTCGAACTATGTGGACTTTGATCCCCATCGCAGGGTACGTAGGCCCTAGCCTCTCATCCTAGGTCAAGTCCGTCCTTTGTAAATATCCATCTATTTGCATGCATCCTCGCTTATTTGTCTCCTATGTCTAACCTGCATCCATGTCAATAAAAGGGTAATTGAGATTAATTAAAGGCCATATTCTATTTCAACTAACTAGTTTAAGGTAACCGTCCTTATGGGCGGGTGTTGTGGGGTGCCTAACACCTTCCCCACACTCAAATAGACTCCCGAACCCGTCTCTGATTTCACAGACCATTTCGCCTTCCTTTTTCTTTTTATTTAAATTGGTTTTACAAAGTTTTCCGTTAAAAATTTTGGTGGCAACTCCAAATAAATCGATTTTCAAAATTCCATTTTTGGGAATCGGTTTTAAACCCATTTTAATTCCATCCCGCCGAAAGGTCGATTACGACATGTTTTCGTGTTTATTTGTCTCTTGTGGTCGCATGATATGCCTGTATGTTCTTATGTGTTTGCTATTTATTTTTCCTATTTGTATAGGTGTATTTCTTCCTTTTCAATTATATAACATGCTTAAAGTTCCTTAGTTACCATGTAATTTCGTTAGTTTATTTGTAATACATATGTCAGGATAGATAACATGCAGAATAAAACCTTAAGATAGACGACCTCTGTTTATGTTGTAAGCTCTTGTCTTCTCTTGCAATTTGGTTGTTTGATCAATGAAGGTTGGATAAACTATCGGTTTAGAGTTTTATATGCTCCCCTCACATCTTAAGCACGTTGACAGTCTACCTCACACACTTTTGGGCTCTATACCTGGGTCCTCGCTTGCCCTAAGTTAGTAGAGGTTTATATTGGTTTTCCTGTGAAGCTTCTCGCTTCTAGAGATTACCGTGAAGACCTCGCTGAGGTTGTACCTCGCTATGTGGATTTGATTGGAGTAGGATTTTGTCCTCTTTTAGTCTTATTCATGTTGTGAGATCCTCACTCTTTTGAGTGGGGGCAATCTGAAGACCAGTAATGCTTAAGATGCTAGATCTACCCTCAGCACTATGCACCTTAGTGGACCAAACTTAATAGATAACCTTCTTAGGACCTACCGTCTTTAGGGTACCGTTCCCACATATAGGGTTGACCCGAGTTAGGACACTGATAAAGAATATTACACTCTCGTTTTGTATATTGACACATCATTCATGGCATAATTACATTTTTTTAATAGAAAATCTTTTATGGGGTATTGAATTATCACAACATACGATGTGTTATTAGCCAAATGAAAAGAGCTAAAATTGAAAATTCTGTCAGTGTGGGAAGGTTGGCCTAATGGTGCATTGATAGAGTTGGGAGCTTCTTAAAAATCAATAATTCTTGTGAAAATAATATATCAACAGATTATCTGGATCACTTATTTAAGCCTCGCCCATGTGAGGATCTATTTCTCCTTAGGTTGAGATTTATATCTGTTATTCCTAATGGATCAATAAGGCTCTTGGCGATTAATAGTGAATAAAGTGACAAGTAATCTATTGATTGAATACGTTATGTGCTCATTTCATTTTGTTTCTAACCCATGGACTTGTTACAATGAATTGTCATTGGCATAAAGATATGAAGGACCAATCGGACACCACACAACCACAAGATACAAGCCCAACAGGAATGGTCTTGACTAGGAGGAGAGTTCAAGTGAAGGTAGAAGCTGAATCAGTGGATAGCTTAATCATTATGAGTGGGAAACTTAGAGGGGAGCAACTCCACCATTTTCAAAAGGATTATGGAGACATCTTGGATTTGCTATCAATCCCTATCCAGCCCGATGCACTTGTAGTCTTAGCCCAACATTGGGAGGATTCATTGAGATGCTTCACGTTTCCAACTTTCCAACTTGCACCCACTTTGGAAGAATACGGGGGATTGATGAAGATGCCTGTTACCAAAGACACCCCCGTCTACTTGTACCCTGGGCATCTCCCTTCCAAACGCGTCGTGGCCTAAGTTCTGGAGGAGGAACCTACCCGAGTACAATTATGCCGCTTTGGTGCAACAAAAGGATTATCTAGGAAATATTTAGAGAAGAGGTTGGAAGCTTTAGCTCAGAAGGGGAATTGAGTTGTTTTCAGAAGAGTGCTTGCTTTGGTAGTATACGAGTTAGTATTATTCCCATCAGCAGTGGGTGTAGTTGATTTGGTAGCAATAAGTATCCTGTAGATGGTAGAAAATCACCGTGTGAATCCAGTACTAGCGCTTCTAGCGGAAACGTTTTTGACATTAAGTTTTTGCCATAGAGAAAAGAAAGGAAAGTTAAAGTGTTGTTTGCCACTATTGAATATATGGTGGGTTAATCATGTTTATGGTAGGGAATATCAACTTGGTATGAGATTCGACACCATCCATCACCCGATCCGAGATTATCCACGTCGTGAGGGATCAATCCCAATACAAGCAAAAATGAGCTGCGATCAATGGATTAAGAAAATAGAAGGACTTGAAGATACCACCATTTGGTGGAAGCTCTCTTGGTGGGAAGGTGAGGATATTATTACTGCTGTGGAAATTTCCCTAACGTTCCTATTATGGGTGCCTGAGGATGCGTTAATTATAATCCCGTGATTGCGCATTGCCAATTTGCGTATGAGCAGGACATCCCTTCTAAAGAATCTGTGCAAAGAGTCGGCTTCTACTATAGTGATTCTCTAAATGTAGAAATGATCCATCTGATAAGGGATGCATGGAGCCATGTAATGTGTAAAGGGAGGTTCGAGTTATAGAAGCGCGTTGTAGCAACCATGAAAAGATATGAGGCTTGGCTTAAGGAAAGGACCAGTGGGATTCATCCACCTTTGGGATCTCGTAACCCTTTATTAAGCAATAACCTACAGGAGGTTCATGAATGTTGGCCAGACAATTAGAAGGTAAAAAGGCTGAGCTACAAAGCCTGGAGGAAGTAAGCAAAAGACACTTGGAAAACTTATCCAAGTTACGAGAAGACGAGAGAGCAAAAAGGAGAAAAGAGTCAGAGATGAACATCGAGTTGAGAAGATTGAAAGAGGAAAATGACAAGTTGAATAACACCATAAGGAGGATTCAAAAACAGGCTGAAGAAAACAACAAGAAGGCCCTCCATTATCAAGCTCGATTGTTAAAAGTTGTTAAGGAAAAGGATGCCATGATAAGGCAATTGGAAGAATTTGAGTCTCCTAGTGATCTCTAACGAGAAATTGATGTACTTGTCAAACAGCTAGAAGAAAAGTTGAGTGAGATGACCAGGGTCAAGAGTGATAATACGATAGCCATACAAAACTTGATCGAACAGCTCAACCATCAAGCAGAAAAGGCTCGATTGTGGGAGGCTCGCCATGAGGAGCAAGTGATCGAGAAAGAAATGTGGATAGAGTGTTTCAAAAGAATGATTCTGTTTGCCAATGATGTCATTCCTGAATTCATTTATGCATATAAGAAAGCTGAAGGGCACACTATCCCTACGAAGACTCCTATGGCTGTAACTGAATTTCTCACTTTATGTCATAACCTTATGGAGGATTTGAAGATGTTAATGAAAATTTAGATGAGCAGAGGCAGAGACAATTTCAGTATTTTGTAAAGTGAACTCATGGACTGGGTTACTTTGATGTATGACGTAATCAAACATTCCATTTTAGTAAAATGCATGGTTTCTTCTTTTGGCTATCAAATATGTTCATTACTGCATATATGAAATATCAGAAATCACGTGAGAAAGTAGGTTGTGTGGTGCAAAATAGACCTACACATGTGGATATTAAATGTTCCTTGTGTTAGCTGTTAACTTTGATTCATTGAGTGTTACAATACGTACCCTCAAAGATTCAAAGGTCCGTGGTCCTCATACCCTTTATGCCAAGTCAACATATTGAAAAATCAGAAACCTAGGTAACTATTTCATTATTAAAGTCCACTTTTTTTTCTACAAAAAAAAGTAGGTAAAAAGCCAATATTGCCCGAGGGGGGAAGAATTCGTCTAACCAAGCTCAGTCGCCGAGAAGAACGTATTTAACTAGAGCGCGTGCTAGAGCTATGGCCACCGAAAATAGCCGATCAAAAACTGAGCAGCAGTTAAAAGCTGAAGTGGGAGCCCTGAAGGATCAAATAGGGACAATGCAGTCTCAAATGTTAGAAATGATGAAGCTATTACAGAATATGAGTTCGAGTGTGGCTGCAAATAACATTCCACCAAACCCTACTAATGTAGACCACGGCACCCCTAATACGAGTGCTAAAATACTGGGAGTAACTTCGGGTAGTCCTTCTGCCACCGGGGTTCCGGAATCGACACAAAGACCTACGACAGTGAGTCGGCCACCAAATCCCTTGGCTTTAGGGGCGGAAGGATAGGGGTATCAAGAATGGAACCAAGGGGGTGTTTCCCTTTATGACCTTCCAGGAGGGGAGCCAGCTATCGGGATCATTAGTCCCGTTCAGCCCATTGCCAATACTGGCCTTAAGATGAAAGAGGGCAACGAGAAGAAGGATTGGGAAGAAGATATAGTAGAGGTTAAGGACAGGCTGCGAGCTCTGCAGAGGCCGACTAACTGGAAGTCAGTCAAATTTGAGGAATTATGTTTAGTCCCGGAGGTACCCATCCCTAAGAAGTTCAAAGTGCCTGAGTTCACCAAGTATGATGGTAGTGGAGATCCACACTATCATCTAAAGTCATACTGCACCAAAATGTCAGTATGGTCTAGAGATGAGAGGTTTCTTATAAACTTCTTCCATGAGAGCTTGACCGAGGCAGCATTGCATTTGGCTATAGTAGCTGAGGTTCAGCCACCGCTTCTAGGCTCAAAATTATGTTCTTATTTCATTCGTACCCTGGGGGACCCGTATCATAAGATAATGCTCGGGACCTATGTGGATGAATTTTCTGATCTTATCCAGGTTGGAAGAGGATAGATACTGACGTACGCGAGGGTTTGTTTGAAAGCACCTCTATAGAAGCCAGGAGGCCTGTAAGCAATCGAAAGAAGGAAGGGGATGTTAGTCACATCCATGCTGCATACCAGCACCCTCGCCCCACATATAATCAATATCCTCAAACGCCATTTCACGGTCCAAACCCAACCATGTCTTACCAGCCCTGAGCTCCAGCTGTGAGTAGTCATATGAGTTACTCAACGCCACCACAATCCCATCTTGGATCATAACAAATGACGATCCAAAATAGAGGGTTTAGGCCTATGCAACAGCCTCGCAATGATAAGCCATTACCTGACTTCAATGTCAGTCGATCAGAGCTCTTCCACGATTTGGTGGCTAAAACACTTATGGGCCCTAAGCCGGTTAAACCACTTCAACCACCATTCCCAGGGTGGTATGACTCCGGCGCTACTTGTGAGTACCATATGGGAGCCACGGGACACAGCATTGACAAATGTGATGCCTTCAGGAAACACGTTTTGGCATTATTAGACAATAACCATATTGGCATAAAAACTGGTAACAACCCTGACATCGTCACCAATCCCTTGCCAAATCATAATAAAGGGAAGCAAGTATCCATGATAGATGGAGAAGAGCCTTGCTTGAAAAACTTGACAGGTATGTCATCCACCATGAAGCAGTTATATAAAAGCTTGAAGGACGCTAACTATATCCCCACTTGGGATGAAGAGCGAAATGTGCTCAGAGGGTCACAGAATAGCTACTGCGAGTTTCATGATGGAGAAGTGGGTCATGACATTGAAGAATGTGAGCAATTTAAGGAATTAGCGCAAAGAATGATGTCGCTTGGAATCCTGACCATTGAATGAACTTGAGGGCCCATTGAAGGGAATGTGTACGTCACAGAGAAAAATGGTGCTAGAATTGAGGGATCACTTGACCCTACAAAGCCTAAGAACTCCTTTCTAGTGGTTAGTAAATCAATTTACAAAGTTAACAAGGCTGCCCCAGCCCAAAGCAACTATGACCTACAAGGTACAACAAAAGGATCCTTGCTCGTCATACATACACCTGCACCTGTAAAAAATCCAACCGCTATTATCCATGTGCCATCTCCATTTCCGTATCGGAGTAATCACGTCGTGCCATGGAATTACGTGCTAAAAATAGAATGCTCTCATGATAATGAGGTATCAGGAGGAAGGTTTATTATAGAAAAAGGGCAGTCAGAAATGATAGGGGGAATTACTCGCAGTGGTAGAGTATATTTTAATGACGGCAAAGGAATCCCAAACCTGAACCTGGAAATAGGAGAAAGCTAAAACCTCAAAGAAACCCCTAGAAAAGGAGAACAAGAGGAGACCGATGAGTTCCTAAAAATTATGAAGCAAAGCGAATATGATGTGGTCGATCAGTTGTGGAAAACACCAGCCTGAATTTCCATTTTTACCCTAATAATGAATTCAGAAGCTCATCGAAAGGCGTTACAAAGTGTGTTGAATGAAGCCTACGTACGGCCTGATCTTACTCCAGAGAAGGTGGTAAACATGATAAATATAGTAAAGAATGTCACCTTCATCGCATTTTCTAAGGACGAGGTATACCCCGCACCAACTGGAAAGCCCAAAGCCCTCCATATTACTTTGAAATGCTATGGGTACGTAATCGCTAAGGTACTCATTGATGAAGGATCCGCGCTGAACGTCTTACCCTTATCCACTTTAGGGCAATTACCAGTTGAGAAGTCATGCATCGAATATAACGACATAGTAGTGAGAGCCTTCGATGGGACAAGGAGGGAAGTAATTGGAAAGGTTGAACTCCCATTGGAAATTGGCCCGAATATATTTACCGTCGAGTTCCAAGTCATGGACATTGATGCAACATATACGATACTTTTGGGAATACCATGGATTCATACAGTTGGTGCAGTCCCATCAACTGTGCACTAAAGAATCAAGTATATTAGTGAAGGAAGGCTTATCACCATAAAAGGCGAAGAAGAGATGATCATCAGCAAGCCTAGCATGGTACCTTACATTGAAAATGCTGAGCAGGTTGTGGACAGCTCATACCAGAGTTTGGAAGTGCTAGAAGCTGGGAACTCCACCAAAGGTGCTAACCAAAACCCAGGAGGAGTAAAGGGATCTACCAAGGATGTCAATCAAGTAGTGGCCAAGATCATGATGAGTAATGGATATCAAAAGGGAAAAGGACTGGGCGTGAAGCTGTAAGGTATAGGGGAACCAGTTGAGTTACTTGAAAATCCAGGGCGACAAGGGTTAGGGTACGAGTTGTCTATGGAAACTCAGAGGGCACGATGAAAGGAGGGTAAACCAAGAGGGAGAACAGAAATACCCCACATCTGAGAAACGTTTCCTATTTCTGCTGAGATAATACATCCTGGCGACCTAGCCATAATGGCGAGTGAAGAAGAAGAAAAGTGCACAGAGGCCCCATGGATCTAGCTGGACAAGCTAGGAAAAGCACTTGACAATTAGGAATCTGAAATGTTACCAGATGTTATGTCATTAGAGTAATATTTTGAATATCATCTTAAAAAGTTTTGTAATAGCTAACAATTTGAACTTTATTTTGAATATCGAATGAATGTAGCAATTTCAATCTTCTTCCAAAATCTTGTTTGAATCCTGCCTCTTCATATTTATTCTTGCCTTTTCTACCCACTTTCCAGGGAATTTGAATCTTTGAAGCTCTTGTCTGAAGCAGAGGCGCTTAGGCACCATTTGAATGAGCCTCATGTTGTCACGGATATGAATGATTTAGAAATTGATGATAATGATGACACATCTCGAACCTTCGTTAAAATAATAGAATCTATAGAAAAGGGTATTACTCCGCATGAAGAAGCTACCGAAGTGATTAATATGGGGATTGAGGATAATAAGAAGGAATTAAAAATAGTTGATAACCTAGAAAGAGAGGAAATGATTAATTTGTTTAAGGAATATATGGATGTGTTTGCCTAGTCCTACGAAGATATGCCAGGAATAGACCCTGAAATTACTGCCCACAAGATACCCTTGTACCCTGATGTAGGACCTAAGAAGCAGAAGTTAAGGAGGATGAGCCCAGAGATGTCCCTCAAAATCAAGGAGGAAGTGATGAAGCAATGGGATGCTGGTTTCCTAGAAGTCTCTAAATACCCCCAATGGGTCTCGAACATAGTCCCTGTACCAAAGAAAGATGGGCGAGTAAGGACGTGCGTCGATTATCGGGATTTAAACCGGGCCAGCCCGAAAGATGACTTTCCTTAACCCCACATTGACATCTTAGTCGATAATACAGCAAGAAGTTTCAGGTATTCCTTTATGGATGGGTACTCTGGTTATAATCAAATTCCGATGCACCCAGATGACAAAGAAAAAACCACATTCATCACCCAATAGGGAACCTTCTGTTACAAGGTAATGCCCTTTGGGCTTAAAAATGCTGTGGCTAACTATAAACGGGCGATGGTAGTCTTGTTCCATGACTTGATGCATAAAGAAATAGAGGTATATGTGGATGACATGGTTGCTAAATCGGCTAAAAGGGAAAGTCATGTGGCTGTGTCACGAAAGCTCTTTGAAAAACTACGGAAGTACAAACTCTGGTTGAATCCTAGTAAATGCATATTCGGGGCCACATCAGGGAAGCTTTTAGGATTCGTCATCAAGAAGAAGGAAAAAGTAGTAGACCTTGATAAAATTAAGGCAATTCATGATATGCCACCACCTAGCATAGAAACGAAAGTTCAAGGGTTCTTGGGGTGTTTGAATTACATAGCTAGGTTCATTGCGAATTTAACTGACACTTGTGAACTGATATTTAAATTATTACGTAAGAACTAACTAGGAGAATGGAAAGAGACTTGCCAGTGAGCGTTTGACAAGATAAAGGAGTACCTCTCGAATCCCCTTATCCTAATGCCGCCTACGTTAGGGCGGCCCCTTATCCTTTATTTGACGGTCCGACCAGGGTCCATGGGTGCTGTGTTAGGACAGCATGATGAATCAAGAAGAAAAGAGCAAGCCATTTATTACTTGAGTAAAAATTTTAATGAATGCGAGTCGCGGTACCCGTTAATTGAGAAGACTTGTTGCAGTCTCGTGTGGACCACAAAGAGACTGAGACAATATATGCTTTACCATGTCACATGGCTGATTTCCAAGATGGATCCGATCAAATACATCTTCGAGAGTCCTCATGTATCAGGAAGAGTCTCCAAATGGCAAGTGATACTCTCAGAATATGACGTGAAGTACATGACCAATAAATCAATCAAAGGCAGCGTTATAGCAGAGCATTTGGTGGCTAATCCCCTGGATGAATATCAACTGTTAGATTTCCAGTTCCCAAATGAGGATATTCTAACAATGGAGGAAGATGAACCAAAGGAGTATAAGTGGACAATGTACTTTGATAGAGCAGCCAATGTAAATGGCAGTGGATTAGGAGCGGTGATAACATCACCCAAAGGCAAGCAGTATCCAGTGGCAATCAAACTCAGTTTCGATTGCACAAATAATGTGACGGAATATGAGGCTTGTGTTAATGGCTTTCAAGCTGCCTTAGAGTTAGGTGTCAAAGATCTTGATGTGTTTGGAGATTCAACCCTTGTAATTTATCAAGTAAAGCAGGAATGGCAAACTAAAGATCCCAAACTGATCCCATACCAAAAGTACTTGATGGAACTGTTATCGAGGTTTAAAGAGATAATTTCACACATCTAACCCGTGATAAAAATCAGTTTGCCGATGCATTGGCTACCCTGGCTGTAATGATCAAGTTAGACTATGGAGTCAACATGCTTCCCATCCAGATTGACACACGGGATACCCCAGCCTACTGCTTAAATGTGGAGGAAGAAAGCGATGGGCGACCATTGTTCCATGATATAAAGAACTATGTCCAGAGTCAACAATACCCGACTGAGGCATCTGAGAATGATAAAAAAACCATTCGCCGATTGGCGATGAGTTTTTTCCTTAGTGGAGAAGTGTTGTATAAAAGGTCATGGGACAACACCCTGCTCCGATGTGTGGATGCATCAGAAGCACGAAGGAAAATGATAGAGATTCATGAGGGAACATGTGGGACCCATGCTAATGGCTATACCATGACTAGAAAAATTCAAAGGTGTGGATACTTCTGGTTAACCATGGAGAAAGACTGCATTGACTACATGAAGAAATGTCATAAATGTCAGACATATGCTAATAGGATCAATGCTCCACCACAACCTCTGCACAACTTAGTGGCACCTTGGCCATTCTCAATGTGGGGAATAGATGTGAATGGCCCCATCAATCCAAAGGCGTCTAATGGACACCGATTCATTTTGGTAGCCATTGATTACTTCACAAAATGGATAGAGGCATGTTCGTTCTCCAATATTACCCAAAGGGTCTTCCTCCAATTTTTGAAATCGAACATTATATGCTGATAAGGTATACCATAAAGGATTATCACTGATAATGCACCCAACCTAAATGGAGTTGACATTAAGAAATTATGTGAACAATTTAAGATTAAACGTCACAACTCTGCACCCTATCGGCCACAGATGAATGGGGCAGTCGAGGCAGCAAACAAAAATATCAAAAAGATCATTAGCAAGAAGGCTATCACTTATAAAGACTGGCATGAGATGCTCCCGTATGCTCTTCATGGGTATCACACAACAGTACGAACGTCCACAGGGGCAACGCCTTACTCTTTAGTATATGGTATGGAGGCAGTCACCCCGGTTGAGGTAGAGATCCCTTCTCTCCGAGTGTTGATCGAATCCAACCTAGAGGAGAGGGAGTGGGTAAAGACACGGTATGAGCAACTAAATATGATCGAAGAAAAATGACTAGTAGCTATATGTCATAGGCAACTATACCAAAAAAGGATGGCAAGGGCCTTTAATCAAAAGATTCATCCCTGGCAATTCGAGCCAGGGGAGTTGGTTCTAAAAAAGATCCTCCCGAATCAGGATGATAATAGAGGCAAATGGGCACCATATGAAGGTCCATATGTGGTGTACGAGCATTCTCCAGAGGTGCCTTAGTTCTTGCCGATATGGATGGAAGGGAACTCGGAAAACCAATTAACTCAGATGCAGTAAAGAAATACTTTGCTTAAAATGGGAATGGCAGGAAAGAGGAAAGAAGAGAGAAAGGAGACTTTACAATCAGGGCTAGTTAGGTCGAAAACCTAAAAAAGTGGTTTAAACAAAAGACGGGGCAATAAATGATGAACAAAGTGAGATTGTACAAGGACCAAATCACCTATCTAGAAGGATCCTCAGAGATTGTGTTCATTAATCAGTTTCTAAATAAGTGTATCCGACGACAACACCAGGCACAAACAACCATTGCCACTTGGAGTCAAAAGTCAAAGTCATTCCAGTCGTTTTTTGGCTAATCTTTGCATTTACATTCAATTTATCACCCACTTTCCTTAGGACCATGTGATATATCTTCAAGATGAAATCGCTTACTCATTTAAGATGACTGCTTCTTATCACTCTTTTCCTTTCTATATACCGTGTTGCCTTCATCATTGCTTCATGCATTCAATACACAAAAATAAACATTCAAGCAAATAATGCCATTCAAAATATTGTCACTATTCAAAATATTGTCTAATGATATGCATTTCAGAAACACCCATGATTCTTTAAGTTCTTCCATGAAACTGTTGGGATGAAGCTTAATGTGAGAAACATGTACGCGTCTTGGCATTTCTGTGGCATTTCTGATTTCGTTACCGGGTTACTTTGTAAAATGGGAGATAGAAGCATTTACAATGTCCTCTAGTTTACTGTAAGGAAAAGAATATAAGCTTGCCGAGTGTTAAGCCAAAGAGGTAAAGTTATGCAGATCGCCGTTTGTTGAAATGACGGATTCATGGTCACAACACAAAAGGAGCTTGGTTAGGCAATGCTTTCGCTCTGGGCGATATTGATGTCTTTCCAATTACCATGAGCTATAACCTAACATGTCACCCCCCAGCTTCCAAAGTAAACGGTAGAGGTTCTATGTTAACGTAATGTCTCTTATTTCTAACACCCAGGCTATAATTTTGAAATATATCAAAGCAAATAAAATTTTCATTATTCTTAAAAAATGAGCCTATCTCATGCATACATGGTTCTCCACGCTTATCATATATCTCACTCCTGCATCATGTCCAGGTAATTTACATTTTTGCAAAAGTCCTGCATTGTGTCCAGGCGATTTCCATTTCTGTCGAAGTCCTGCATCGTGTCCAGGCAATTTACATTTCGGTCAAAGTCCTGCATCGTGTCCAGGCAATTTACATGTCGGTCAAAGTCCTGCATCGTGTCCAGGCAATTTAAATTTCAGTCAAAGTCCCGCATCGTGTCCAGGGCAATTCACATTTATGCAAAAATCCTGCATCAAGTTCAGGCAATTTACATTTCTGTCAAAAGTCCCTGCATCGTGTCCAGGGCAATTTCCATTTCTATCAAAAGTCCCTGCATCGTGTCCAAGGCAATTTCCATTTCGTTTAAAGTCCTGCATTGTGTCCAGGCAATTTACATTTTGGTCAAAGTCCTACATCGTGTCCAGGCAATTTACATTTTTTGTTAGAGTCCTACATCATGTCTAGGACACTCACTATCCTATCCAGGCCATGATTTACAGAAGGTCCCCTTTCACTGGTTTTCCCTCAACACGAGGAATGGTGTGTTCATGTCTTTGCTTGCTCTTAAGTTAGGCCATCTCTTCACAACATTCGCTTCCCTAACCTAAGAGACAAGCAAAGAGATGCAAAGTAAAGCTTGAAACTCACTTGACAACTTTGATATATTATATAGTTAGAAGAACAAACTAGTTCAGATTTTGTATTTCACTCTATAATATTATTATTTATTTTTAAATGTGAAAGTATTATTGAAACAAATTAAACATTTATTATGGATACCATGAAATAAGAGACTAAATGCTTTGCATGCATACACATTGCAACAAAAGAAAATTTTGGTCCATTGGTTTTACAATTTAGTACCACTAATTAGATATAGTTATATGGTACATATTATGAGTGTAGATAAAAGAATTGATAGCATTAGGAATAATCGAAATACATAAAATCTGTAAAAGGAAAATGGACATAAAAGACTAGGTTCTAATAAATAAAGGGAATTAGCTTTTTCCTTCTATTGCCTAATTTTTGACATCCGGGGTTATATTGTAATATACTCATTCCTAAAAATATGTTTTCCTTGTTTGAGATGGAATTTACAAAATAGAACAAAAGTCACAATTACTTTTAAAAGTGAAATCTATGAAATCCATAAACTACTTAGTTAGATTAACAACGCTTTTATTTTGAACAATGATTTAAAATCAACTTATTTTGTAAATGCTTTGCCCCAATTTTTTTATGCCTTCTCCACTGTTAACATTGTAGAAAAAATTCAAAGAATACCATTGTTTTTTATCTAAACAAAATTTATTGTAGACTTCATGGGAAGGGATAAAGTAATAGGAAGGGGGAGAACTCATTGCTAAAGATTCACATTGGTTCCATACTTATTTATTTCTTGCAACAATTTAGGAAACGTTAGCTCTAAACACAGGTGTTTCAAGAATGAGTATGATCAAGTTGTCATAGAATCCTTCCCCATGATGTTAACATTGTTTCAACAACTCTCCTGAGTGAGAGTTGCATTATGATGAACTATAGCAGAGTATGTAAGAAATCCACAATCTTTTATAAACTTCCATGAACAATTAATTAAATATTTATAAAATCAAGGAGCTTCTTTCAGGGTTTTTGAAAGGACTATGGTAAACCAGTTTGGCTTAAGGAAAAATCATTTGATGTGATTCCTGGGGTGACACAAAAGTCACTCACAACGAGTAGTAGCATTGTCATGACAACCTTGTGTTTTAGAGGTGTCGTTATTTCCATTGGATGATGATGCCCAAGTGAAGGAAATGAGTTTGTTGTTTCTGCAAAAGCAATTGCTAAGGAACCTATTAAAATCAATAACGTAAATTGTTCCCATAACATTCTTTTAATGAATAAGTTTTATGTTGTAAACATTGGCCCACTGCTACAATTTTTTTCCTTTATATTGCTTTATCATTTGCAATGTAGGAAAGAAAGTTGCATCTAGGAAACTCGTTTTGTAATACTTTGAAGGTTTTCATATTGGATGATTGTAACTATAGGTATAGGCATATGCATTCAAGGATAAAGTGGAAAACAGAAAAGAAGCTTTATTAGTGATGTATCGTTAAAAAAAAATCATACAAGTAGCAAGAATTAAAAGCACTTTATATATAGCATATTCTGTTGGAATAATTTTTTAAATTTTATGGATTAGCATTAATTATTTTATTTGATTAGTACCTAATTAGGCAATTAATGTTACAATTTATAAACTGAGAATGGACTGGGTTTTATTTTAATATGTGTGTGGATAATCAGTGATGGGTTCGATTATCCACAAGCCCACAAGTCAGAAACCCAACCCATAGCCCGAGAGCATTAGTAATAATCCCGTTAGATTACTAATCCAAGATTGTTATCTAGAGAGAGAGATTTTATGGGCTTAATTTAAATTTAAATTTGTTTTCAAGATTCTGGAGGATTTTACTGAATAATATTGATTAATTGTATTGGTTAAATAAAATCCTATAAATAACAGAATGAAGCCCTAGTTTTGATAACTGATACAAAAATTATTTTCACAACTCTCTCTTTGCCGTCAAGTCTCTTTGAAAAGCGCTCTTGGGTATTGTGGGTTGAACTGATTGGACTCAACCAACTTTCGAAGTAACGATGTCGTCTCCATCAGGTCAGACAGTTGAATTTATTCTCCCACATTATACTTTGAATTACTTGTTTTGATTTCGCTGAATCAAGTTCATGCTATCAAATGGTATCAGAGCCCAAGGTTTTCTGATTATAAAATTTATGATATTTTTCTCCATCAGACAAAATGTTGATATTCTGGATTATGAAATTGTGAATACGTAGAAACATTACTGTGTATGTCCAATTTTGGTTAATAATTATAAAAAAAAAAAAATTTCGACGTATTCCTGTAAAACGTCCAAATTTGCAAACTCAGCCACCGGTGTGATTTTCATCGGTTGCCGGCAAAACTCGACTTCACCACTATGTTCATTGGCGTTGCCGGCGAGTTCTGACCGTGAAAATACACCGACAGTGAATCACGATCAAGCCGAGGATCCAATCAACTAAAACCCACATTTTCGATTCAATTTTCATAAAACTTGGGTCAGATTCGTTCGATATACACACCGGAATCTAGTAGATCGCTGAACGACGAACAAAAGGGCCAAATTTGAAGCCCTAAAACCCAGAAAACCGACGGGTCTGTGATGGTACCCGTCGGATCTCTGGCGGGTCAAAACGACCCGCCAGAGGTTGAAGAAGAAGCGCGTGGGCCTTGCCCACACGCTCCTCTGGCGTGTGATGGCGCGTGTGCCCACACCATCAATCGGGTCAACTCCAAAATTTGGATTCGCCTCTAATCGCTCCAATCTAAATTATGGTGAATTTTGTAGAATTTTTTGGAGCCCTGTAAATAGGAGTTTTGAAATTTTACAAAATTAAAAGGCTCAAAAATAATATTTAAATAAGGTATTTCGATCCGAGAAAATTTGTACCTAGACTAGATATAATATGGGAGCATGTGTTAAAATCACTCTCCCTGATTATGTGCAATTAAATCATAATTAATATTTTATATTAATTATTATGTTTTATTCCTATTTAAGTGTGTGCCTGGACTGGGAATAAACCATTGGTGAAATCTATTCTAACTTTGGATCACATACACATAATGATTGCGTGTTCGCCTATCGTGGGCCCAATCATGGTGTTATGTCTGATTATGAATAAATTTCCTATAATTCTAGATAGTTTAGTTGGCCTCATCAGGGAAGAGTGTGAAAATTGCGATGAGCCCATAAGAGAGTATATGTATATATATATATATATATATATACATTAATATATGTTATATTGATGATGGATATACCCTATCGGTGTGACGTTATCAATATATTCATAAGAAATTAATTCATTCACGAATTGTTGGCAGCATCCCAATCAAATGTCTTCATTGTTTCTTATATCCTATCGATGTGGAAATGATGGGTACATTTTGTTATTTCCTTTTATGGCCAAATCAATAGGGCATATAAATTTTCTTTTCATAATCTGTTATAATCCGAGACTTTAAATAGGATTATAAACCACATCTTGATAATACTGTTGCATAAGCTGATTTTTTGTAAAGGAAATCTTGTTTTATGATTATGTTTCCGGGACATAATTAATATTTCCTTGTTTTGCTTTATCAGCTTCTGTGTTTCAGCAACTGTCTGTGGTGAAAACTCTGAACGGGACGAACTATGATGACTGGTATGAGTCCCTTAATATGTACCTGATCATCTCCAAGGAGGATTTGGCCATAAGAGATCCAAAACCAGCATATCTCACTGCTGGGTCTAGTGCTGCTGATAGAGCTTATCACAAGCAGTGGTACGATTCCAACAGGATCTATTTGACGGTCATAAAATACACTATAGAGAAGACTATCAGACAGAGCATTCCTGAGAAAGACACCGCTGTGGAATACCTTAAAGCTGTGGGTGAAAAGTTCAAAAACTTCGATAAGACGCAAAAGGCTTATTATCTTTCATTACTAGATAACACTCATTATGATGGAGTGTCTGGTGTACGTGAGCACATGATGAAGCTGGTGAATTATTTCAACAAGCTGAAATCTTTAAATGTGGACCTGGGCGAAAGTTATCTTGTCTACAAAGTCCTACAGTCTCTTCCAGCAGAATACGGGGTTCTCAGAACCACATATAACTCACAGGAAGCTGAGTGGACCATCGATCAGATGATGTCTATTGTGACTCAAGAGGAGGAGTCACTAAAGAAATCAAATTCACGTGGTCATCAGTGAACTATGTCTCCCATGCTTCATCAAGTAAGACTGGAAATGAGAAACTTAAAGGAAAGAAATCTGAGAGCAAGCCTAGTGGGAAAAGGTTCTTTGAGATCAAGAAAAACAATAAGAAGAACAAGGGTCAGAAGAACAGATTTAAGGGTAATTGTAATTACTGTAAAAAGCCTGGCCATAAAATCTCAGATTGCCTTAAACTGAAACACAAGCGTGAAAATGAAGGTATCTTTCATGAAACTGCCCCCTTTGCTTTAGTTTGTCTTGAATCCAATAACTTTGAAACCTCTATGGATACTTGGTGGTTGGATTCTGGTGCAACTGTTCACGTGACTAATTCCTTGCAAGGGCTCAAAGATAGGAGGAGCCCAAATGAGAGAGAAAAGACCATTCTAGGAGTGGAAGGAAGTTCAGCTGCAGTGGATTGCGTAGGAACTGTAGTTTTGAACTTGTACTCTGGACATACTTTAACTTTAAATAACGTTGTCTGTGTGCCTTCTTCAAGAAGGAATCTAGTTTCAAGTTTTGTATTAGACAAAGATGGATATTCATTTTGGCAAGGAAATGGCAGAATTGACGTTTATTTTAATTCTATCATTGTTGGAACTGCCAGATTACTGAATGGCTTATATTGCTTGAATGCAAATGTCTGTTCAGATTCTACTCCTATGGCATCAATTAATACTGTCATAAGACATAAACGTCGAAGAATTGATGAGAACTCTTCCATGTTGTGGCATCGGCGTTTGGGCCATATCTCAAAAGAGAGATTGGAGAGAATGGTTAGACAAGGCATATTGCATGACTTAAATTTTTTTTATTTTGAATCTTGTATTGACTGCATTAAAGGAAAACTTCCCGCTAAAGCTAGGAAGAAAGGGGCTAATAGGTCTGAATCTATTTTGGAATTGATTCACACAGACATAAGTGGACCAATTACTCCATATGCTATGGGCAATTACAAATATTTCATAACCTTCATAGACGACTATTCCAGATTTGGCTGGGTTGATCTGTTGCATGAAAAATCTGACTTGCTAGATGCCTTTAAAGCATTTAAGGCTGTCGTTGAATTAAAGTCTGGCAAAGTAATCAAGAGTGTAAAACCAGACAGAGGTGGAGAATATTATGGCAGATACACTGAAACCGGGAGAAACCCTGGTCCGTTTGCTCTATTCTTACAGGAACAAGGGATTGAAGCTCAGTATACTATGCCTGGCACTCCACAACAAAATGGAGTTGCTGAGAGGCGTAATCGCACCTTGATGGACATGGTCAGAAGCATGATCAGTCACTCTTCATTACCAGAATTTCTATGGGGTGATGCCCTTAAGACAGCAGCCTATGTCCTGAATCAAGTTTCAAGTAAATCTGTTGAAAAGACACCGTATGAGCTTTTCACCGGTAAGTAGCCTAGTCTGAGGCATTTTCGCGTGTGGGGTTGTAAAGCAGAAGTGAGACCCTATAATCCACAGCTCAAGAAACTTGATTCTAGAACTATTAGCGGATTTTTTATTGGGTATTGTTCAGGATCCAGAGGATGCAGGTTTTATTGTCCCAGTCATACTACCAGGGTCATTGAATCTGACAGGGCCTTCTACTTTGAGGATGATTTAGATAGTGGGAGTGGTGTCCCTAGAGTAATTAACCTGCATAGTGTGGATAACATCCTGCCTATGCCATCATCATCATCTCAACCAGTAGAACATGATATTGGAGATGACATCCTTGTTGAAAATCCAATTAATCCTATTGTAGAAGCTCCTGTAACTGATATAGGAGAGCCAGCTCATAATTTGAGGCGATCACAAAGGATTTGTAGACCTGCAATTTCAGATGACTATATAGTGTACTTGCAGGAGTTCGAATCAGACACTATTGATGGCACAGATCCAATTACTTATGACGAGGCTATAACAGGATCTCATTCATCCGAATGGTTGGAGGCCATGAATGATGAGATGTCCTCTATGTCTCTCAATCATGTATGGGAATTAACTGAGTTGCCGGATGGTTGTAAACCCATTGGTTGTAAATGGGTCTTTAAAACCAAGAGAGGGGCCAATGGTGAAGTTGAAAGATTCAAAGCCAGGCTTGTAGCTAAAGGCTATAATCAGAAGGAAGGGATCGATTATACGGAAACATTCTCACCCGTATCTACTAAAGATGCCTTTAGAGTCGTAATGGCTCTTGTTGCGCAATTGAATCTTGAACTTCACCAGATGGACGTCAAAACTGCGTTCTTAAATGGTGATTTACTTGAGGACGTTTATATGACACAACCTGATGGATTCACTGAGGCAGGGAAAGAACACTTAGTGTGTAAGTTGAAAAGATCCATTTATGGACTTAAACAGGCCTCAAGACAGTGGTATTTAAAATTTGATCAAATAATCACCTCACTTGGTTTTACAGAGAACATTGCTGATCAATGTATCTACCAGAAATTTGATAAAGATAATTTCATGATACTTGTTCTGTATGTTGATGATATACTCCTGGCTAGCAACTCAGTAGCCATGTTGAATGAGGTTAAACACGTTTTGTCATGCCACTTTGACATGAAAGATCTTGGTGAAGCCTCTTTCATCCTGGGAATTCAGATTCACCGTGATAGATCTTGTGGCACTCTTGGTTTATCTCAAGCAACCTATATAGAACGAGTACTGAAGAAATTTAACATGCATACTTGCGCTCCTTGTGCAGCACCTGTACAGAAAGGTGAAAAGTTATCTAGTTCATCCTGTCCCAATGATGACAATTCAAAAATTGAGATGAACAAAATTCCATATGCATCCGCTGTTGGCAGCCTTATGTATGCTCAGGTGTGCACACGTCCTGACATTGCTTTCGCTGTCAGTGTGCTTGGCAGATACCTGAGTAATCCTGGTCCTGATCATTGGAGGGCTGCAAAGAAAGTCATGAGGTACTTACAAGGTACAAAGCATCATATGCTTACTTTTAGAAGATCTGAGCCACTTGAAATTGTGGGTTATTCAGATTCTGATTATACATCTTGTGTGGATGACCGCAAATCCACTTCTGGATACATCTTTATGATGTCTGGAGGAGCTGTATCGTGGAAAAGTTGCAAGCAATCAGTCACAGCTACCTCGACTATGGAAGCAGAATATATCACTTGTTATGAGGCTACCCGCCAGGCCATATGGTTGAGGAAACTGATATCTGGCATGCATCTAGTTGATTCTATATCACGACCTCTAACCATATACTGCGATAGTTCGTCTGCTGTCAGCTTTTCTCAGAATCATAGGAACTCCAGTCGCACTAAACACTTTGATGTTAAGTTTCTATTCGTCAGAGAAAAGATTGCTGAATCTCAGACTCGTTTGGTTCACATTCCTGGTGAACACATGTTGGCGGATCCATTGACCAAAGGCTTGCCCGTAGGAGTCTTTAAGAATCATGTGACTCACATGGGTGTTGTTAAAAATTTTGATGTAGCCTTGGTTTAGTGGGAGTCTGGATTAAAATTCTTAAGGGTTTTTTGAATTGTTATTTGACAATTTTGAATGTTATTTTATGTTCCATTCAATTCAGTTGGTGAAACTTATTTATGGAAATGTTGACATCACTTGAATCCCTATCGGTTTCAGTGATTTTGTGTATGGTTTCTCCACTGAATCTTGTATGGTTTATAAATATACATACATCCATGTATCTATGTAAACATTATTGCGCCTGATTAACTATTCGTTTATTGATCCAATAATTTAATTAATGCTATCCAAGTAGGAGATTGTTGGAATAATTTTTTAAATTTTATGGATTAGCATTAATTATTTTATTTGATTAGTACCTAATTAGGCAATTAATGTTACAATTTATAAACTGAGAATGGACTGGGTTTTATTTTAATATGTGTGTGGATAATCAGTGATGGGTTCGATTATCCACAAGCCCACAAGTCAGAAACCCAACCCATAGCCCGAGAGCATTAGTAATCATCCCGTCAAATTACTAATCCAAGATTGTTATCTAGAGAGAGAGATTTTATGGGCTTAATTTAAATTTAAATTTGTTTTCAAGATTCTGGAGGATTTTACTGAATAATATTGATTAATTGTATTGGTTAAATAAAATCCTATAAATAACAGAATGAAGCCCTAGTTTTGATAACTGATACAAAAATTATTTTCACAACTCTCTCTCTGCCGTCAAGTCTCTTTGAAAAGCGCTCTTGGGTATTGTGGGTTGAACTGATTGGACTCAACCAACTTTTGAAGTAACGATGTCGTCTCCATCAGGTCAGACAGTTGAATTTATTCTCCCACATTATACTTTGAATTACTTGTTTTGATTTCGCTGAATCAAGTTCATGCTATCATATTCTCCATAGATTTTGGGAACCCAAAATTAATTTGGTTTACGGTTCATCTTCCAAGTGGTTAACACGACAAATGTGGTGCAACTCTTAGCAATGATATCTAACATTTATGTTGTCACAAATCTTGTACTACGAACATTAGAACAACAATTTTTGGTGTTAAACTTCCAAAACAATATTTTAATTTCACTTGTTCTAAGTATCCCTAAAAAATAGTTTTGGCAATTCGTGGCCCAACCATGGATATGACTTACAACAATTTAAGAGGATTCAAAGCTTCACAACAAGATGAGTCAAATAACACTCTAAACTCTCCCAAAAATGTCTTTGAAATCCAAAATGAAAAATTATGGATACAATGAAATATGACACAGATTGTTTTCCATACTCACACTAAGCAGTAAATGAGAATTTCTCGATGCATTCATTTAACAATTGCATTTCTCAAATTAAATCTTCCAATCTAATACTTGTTTTGAGCATTGACATGGAAACATAGCTTTTGGCTTAGACAACTTGCGTAAACATTTCATAAAAAGTAGACACCTTAGTCCAGGATATAATAAGTATAAGTGATTACCATCTACAAACTATTTTAGTAATGTTCAACACATGTTTTGTTTAGAATAGTGTTGGTTTCCATTACAATTTACATTATTTCCAAAAATATCTATTAATTTGCTGAATGTTTAAATGATGATACTCTTCAAATATTGTATTGATTTTCTTGCACCAATGATATCATTTATCCCATATAACAAATTCTTGCTGCAAAAAAGTATGGCAATATTCTTCCAACAAATATAATTTTAAATTACATAATAGAAATTTGTGCTAATAGCCAAATTTTGTTTAACATTGGCTCTGAAAATTAGTTTATTTAATTTTAAAGGTATCTAATTAGGAAACTCATTTCGTTAATATGCAAAACAAGGCTTGAAACTCACTTGATAACTTCAATATATAATACATGTGGAAAAACTAGTGCTGATTAAGTTTTTAACTTAGTAAAAGTATATTTATTTTTAAGTTTGAAAGTTTAAAGAAACACATTTATACTTTAATTATAGGAACCATAATATAAGAGACAAAATGCTTTGCATGTGAACACATTGCTGCAAAAGAAAATTTTTGGTCCATTGGTATTACGATTTAATATCATAATTAGATTTAGTTATTTGGTACATATAGTGAGCTTGGACAAAAGAATTAATAATATTAGGTATAGGTAAAATGCTTAAACATTTCTAGGAAAATGGACGCAAAAAGTTAGGTTTTAATATATCATTGGGACTTCTATCTTCCTACATTTCTTTACCTTCATCCATTTATTGCCTAATTTGTGACATTAATGGTTCTCATTATAATATACCCTATCTCCTAACTATATATTTTCCTTGTTTGAAATGATTATAATATAGGGAAAAAAACACAATTACATTTAAGAGTAAAATATATGAAATCCATAAATTGGTTAGTTAAAAACAATGATTTTTAATGAACATCCACTTTGTAAATGCTCTACCCCAATTTTTGCACACCATCACCTCTTATAAAATTGTTAGAAAAAAAATTCAAAAAATGCCATTTGCATTTTAATATATAAAGTACATTATTGTAGAATTTATGGACAAGAATAGGCTAATAGGAAGGTGGTGAACTCATTGTCTTGGATGCATATTGGCTTCATACTTGTTTGTTGCTTCCAGCAATTTGAGAAACATTGGCTTTAAACATAAGTGTTTCAAGAATGGGTATGATCAAGTTGTCGTAGCAATTCTTCCCCACATCATCGACAATGTTCCGACAACACTCTTGAGTAAGGGTTGCATTGCAATGCACTATAGCAGAGAATGTAAGAAAACCACAATGTTTTATAAACTTTTGTGAACAATTAATCAAATATTCATAAAAGTCAAGAGCTTCTTTTGGCTGTTTTTGGAAGGACAGTGTTACTGTCGTAACCGACCTTTTGATGGAGAGAGTAAAAAGTGTAGTTTAATTGATTCGCAAAAAAAAATCTTGAAAATCAATTTATTTGGAGTTGCCACCAAAATTTTAGTGGAAAAATTTAGACAACCAATTTAAAACAAAAAGAACATGGCAAAATGGTCTACGAAAATAGAGATGGATTTATGAGTCTATTTGAGTGTGGGAAAGGTGTTAGGCACCCCACAACAACCATCCATAAGGATGGTTACCTTAAACTAGTCAACTGAAATAGAATATGACCTTGAATTTATCTCAATTACCCTTTATTGACATGTATGTTCGTTAAACAGAGGAGACAAAAATCAACAATAATGAAAGCAAACAAATAGATATTTACAAAGGATGGACTTGACCTAGAATGAAATCCTAGGGCCTACGTACGTCGTGATAGGGATCAAAGTCCACGTAGTTCGACCAAAATGGCGTGTCTATTGGTTAGAAAATTTTAATTTTTGTGACGAGAATAGGAGAGTTCAAATTAAATAGATTTTGTAAACAAAACGATGTTGGAATTTGATTTGTGTGTTTCAATTCGTAACAACTTGATTAATCTAGCTCTCTTGACCTCTTCATTTTTCCTCTTTTTAATTTTTGCTTATTTTTGAAATTCTAGTCTTTATTTCAAAATTTAAATGAAATGATTATGGGATAAGATTTCTAGGATTTTCAGGAGTTTAGGCTCCTTTTTTTTTTGATGAAACCAAAATATTTTTGGATTTATGAATTTATTTATTTTTGAATTTTTAAAATTAGGATTTATTATGGAAATTGGAACAAAGTCATAATAGAAGGCCATTTTTTGGAATTTTTGAATTTATATATTTTTTGGGTTTTTAGATTTTTTTTTTTTTTAATTTCAAAGGTGAGATTATGATTAATAGGATTTTTAATTAATAATGAGATTTCTTCTTTTATATATACATTTTATATTAGAATTTATTATGAACTTTAAACTATAATGGAACTATGATTTTGGATTTATGATCTTTGTATTCATTGTTACTCTTTGAAATTTTAATTTATTTCAATACTTAAAGTAGAACTAAAGTTAAAAAAATATTAATACGATTTTTAGTTACATAATAGGTAAAACAAACCTCCTTATTTTTTTATTCAAATCATCCCAATATTTTAAATGTTAATTTTAGAAACCTGAGGAGATGAGTGATCTCACTCGAGAACCCAAAATATGGAATAAAATATTTGGGAATTTTTCAAGATTTTGTTTTTATGTATTTTTATGGATTTTGAAATTTGAATTCTTTAAATCTTATTTTTAATAAGATCAATTCCTCAAAGCCTACGGAGACCCAAGTCCTATATGACATTTTTTAATTAATTAAATTTTATAAAACACCAACTTAATCATTTGGTAAATAATATAAAATACTTAATTAAGATATTTGTTTTTGCATTATTATTATTATTGTTATTATTATTTTAGAATAAGTATGTACTAATTTTTGAGATTTATGGAGATTAAAATCTCACACGACCCCAAGCATTCGAGGAGAACAATATTCTCAAGCGATGATTTTGTAAATAATGGAAAATATTAAAGTATTTATTTTTGCATCATTATTATTTAAAACAAGTAGGTACTAATTTTTTAGGTTTATGGAGATTAAAATCTCACAAAACCCCAAGCATTCGAGGAGAACAATATTCTCACACGATGATGATTTTTATATAACCTTGTTTGTAAAGCCAAAATTAGTTTCACAATGACATTAAAAAAAATGACAATAATAATAATAAAGATAACAAAAATAAATTAAAACAAACCATTGGTAAATAACTACAACATGATCTGAGGCAAAACGCATGAATAGTGTTCACCATGCATGCAATTCCCACCATGTAGCCATACCTCACATGTTTCCTCTTTAGCGTGATTCACTTGTACTCAAATGATAGAATGCTTCTCCCTCCTCCATGATTCTTTCTCGGTTTGTCTCGCTCCCAGCTCTCCACCACGATCTAAAACTTCTGTTCCTCGGCTGGAAAATAGAGGTCAAATGCTTCCTCTTCCTTCCTCCTTCCTCTTCTTCTCGATACCTTCCCCTCTTCCTTCTCCTTCCTCTTCTCCTCTCAACATTTTTGCTGTCTTCTTGGCACTTCCCACACTATCAATTTTTTTTAGCCTTTCCCATCTATTAGATTTCCCGGTGTGGCCTCCCTTTTTAACATTTTCCTTTCTCCTTCTCCCCTTTAATTCTTCCTTTGTTCAGCTCTATTTTGGAGCTCAAAATAGAGGATTCCCTCTTGCTCTTCTTCCTTTCTCTTTCCTATTCTTCTCAGCACCTTCCCTTCTTTCCTCGACACCTCACCTCTTCTTCCTTTTTCTTCCTCCTCCAACCATGGTCTCTCAATTTGTATTGCCTGTCAGCTTCTTAGCTCCCTCTCGCACTACTCTCTTATCAGTTCAAGCCTCCAGCATTCTTCTTGGTTCACACTTCCAGCTCCATTCACAGTTCATGCCTCTATCATTTTTCTCAGTTCTTGCCTTCAGTATTCTTCTAGGTTCACGCCTCCAGCATTCTTCTTGGTTTAGGTCTTTAGCTCTCTCTCCTTTCATTTCTACTCTCCTCCTTCTTCTCTCCTCAGTTCACTCCTCTTGGCTGGCCTCCTCTTCTCTGTGGCCCTTTGTTCTTTTTTCTCTTCGTAGAAGGCTCTCCTCAGTCTTTACTTTTCTCTCTTCCTTTAGAATGCTTCCCCCCTTTTTTGTTTTAGTTCACTCCTCTTTAACTCTCCTCCAACCACCTTTTTCTCTCCCTTGGCACTATCACACTTCTCCCCCTTTTCAGTAGCACATCCCTCCACCTTTGCCGTGTCTCTCGTGCTTTTGTACCCTGTGTCCTTCTTGTCTCCTATAGGTGTGTGTAAGAGTGGTATGTGAGAGTGTGTGAATGTGTGTGTCTGTGAGTGTGTATAAGGGTGAGTGAGAGTGCGTAAAAGTAAGTGAGGGTGTGTTTGCATTTTAATTTTAGTCTTAACTAGGTGGCTTTCTTTCCTTTTTGGATTTGGATCAATTCAAAATTTTTGAATCTATTTAACTTTCCTTCTGCAAGATAATTAACATATTTTTACTTCAAATATTTATTTTGAATTTTTCTCTTTTGATATTTTTGGTTTTGTATTTGGTTTATCCCATTTTTATTTTATTTTTTGTTTATTTTTTTTGCATTTTTGTTTTAATTTTGTATTTTATTTTTCTTATTATTATCATCATTATTATGTTTTATTATTTTGTCTCCATATTTTATTTAATTTTATTTTGTGACTCCCATTTTGTATTTATTTAGTTATAGGAGTAGCTAGTTAATCCATTAGGTAGTTATTAATTTTTATTTTTGAGGTGAGGTGTTCACAGTTGCCTCTCTTTGCTTGTCTCTTATGTTAGGGGAGTGGATAAGGTGAAAAGATGACCTAACTTAAGAGTAAGCAAAGACGTGAACACACCATTCCTCTCATTGAGAAAAAAAAGCAAGGGTAAATCTATGCCTAGATAAGACAGTGAATTGCCTGGACATGATGAAGGAATTTTAACAGAAGTGTAAATTGTCCTGGACACAATGCAGGACTTTTGACAGAAATGTAAATTTCCTAGACATGATGTAAGACTTTGACAGAAATGTAAATTGCCCTGGACACAAGGTAGGACTTTTGACAAAAAAGTAAATTTCCTGGATGCGAAGTAGGATTTTTGGTAGAAATGTAGATTGCTTGGACATGATGCAGGACTATGACAGAAAATGTAAATTGTCTTGGACATGATGCAAGACTTTGACAAAAATATAAATTGCCCTGGACACGATGTAGGACTTTGACAGAAATGTAAATTGCCCTAGACATGATGCAAGACTTTGACAGAAATGTAAATTGCCCTAGACATGATGCAAGACTTTTGCGTTGATTTGAAGAGAAGTACTCACCTCGTATGGAATGTGCTATCACGTAGCGCCATGCATGCACCTATGTGAGATGCATACCATCGTGCTTTGACTGTAGCATGACTCGTCTGCTTGCTAAACTTGTCATCTTTACAACCATAGTGTTCCTTGGAGGTGAATAGATCCAAATTCTATTGAGTTTTTGCCCCTGACATTTGAATCATTATCCTGTGAACCTTTAGAATGATCTTTCTTGAATAAATAAAATGCTAGTGCCAAGGGAGGATGTGACTCTTTTGGAAGCACCTCTTGGTCATCTGTGAGATGTGATATAACACGTGTTCGTGCATTAAATGCATGGTGCAAATGTTTTTTTTTTTTAAATATCAATTCTGCACATGTGATGGATGCACGAGCGAGATATATGATAAACGTGGAGAACCATGTATGCATGAGATATGCATGTTTTTGAAGGATAATGAAAATTTCATTCGCTTTGATATATTCCAAAATGACACCTATACCCTGGGCGTTAGAAATAAGAAAACACTACGCGAGCCTAGACCTTCTACCTTTTACTTTGGAAACTGAAGGGGAGACATATTAAGTTATAGTTTATATTGGTTAGAAAGAAAACCTATTGCCCAGAGCGAAAGAATTGTCTAACCAAGCTTCTTTTGTTGTGACCTTGAATTCATCATTTCAACAGCCGATGGTCCACATAACTTTATCTCTTTAGGTCAACACCTGGCAAGCTTAATTTCCTTTCCTTATAGTAGACTAGGTGACATTGAAAATTCTTCAATCTCATTTTTATGAAGTAACCCAGTAACAAAATCAGAAATGCCAAGACATATATATGTTTCACACTTTAAGCTTCATCCCAGTAATTGCATGGAAGCATTTATTTAAAAAAAAAAAACCAGGAATGTTTATGAAATGCATATCATTAGACAATATTTTGAACAACATTATTCACTTTAATATTTATTTTGCATATTGAATGCATGGAGCAACTATAAAGGCTATCGATTATGTGGAAAGAAAAAGAGTAATAAGAAGCAAGTCTCTTAAATGAATAAGCAATTTTATTTTAAAGATAGATCACATGGTTCTAAAGAAAGTGGGTGATAAATTGGATACAAATGCAAAGGAGAGCAAAATGGCAACTGAAATGACTTTGACTTTCAGCTCTAGGTGGCACTGGTTGTTTGTGCCTGGTGTTACCTCGGATACACATATTTCAAAACTAGTTAACGAAGACAATCTCTAAGGATCCTTCTAGGTAGGTGATCTAGTCTTTGCACAGCCTCACTTTGTTCATCATCTATTGCCCTAACTTTTGCTTAAGCTGCCTTTTTAGGTTTTCAACTTAACGGGCCCCAATTGCAAAATCTTCTTTCTTTCTTTCTTTCTTTTTTTTTTATTTTTCATCATTACCATTTGTAAGCAAAGTATTTCTTTACTACATCAGAGTTAACTGCCCTTCCAAGCTCTCTTCCATCCATATCGGCAAGGACCAATGCACCTCCGGAGAATGCTTATATCACTACATATTGACCTTCATATGAAGGCACCCATTTGCCTCTATTATCCTCCTGGTTTGGGAGGATCTTTTCAGAACCAACTCCCCTAGCTCGAATTCCCTGGGATGAATCTTTTGATTAAAGGCCTTTGCCATCCTTTTTTGGTATAGTTGCCCATGACACATAGCTACTAGTTGCTTTTCATCAATCATATTCAGCTGCTTGTATCATGTCCTTACCCACTCACTCTCCTCTAGGTTGGATTCTATTAACACTCAATAAGAAGGGATCTCAACTTTAACTGGGGTGACCACCTCCATGCCATATACTAAAGAGTAAGGGGTTGCCCCCTGTGGATGTTCGTACTGTTGTGCGATACCTATGGAGAGCATATGCGAGCATCTCATGCTAGTCTTTGTGAGTTATAGTCATATTGCTGATGATCTTTATGATATTCTTATTTGCTGCCTTGACTGCCCTATTCATCTGTGGCTGATAAGGTGCAGAATTGTGATGCTTAATCTTAAATTGTTAGCATAACTTCTTAATGTCAACTCCATTCAAATTGGGAGTGTTATCAATGATGATCCTTTCTAGTATACCATATCGACATATGATGTTCAATTTCGGAAATCGGAGGAAGACCCTTTGGGTAATAATAGAGAACGAACATGCCTCTATCCATTTTGTGAAGTAATAGATGGCTACTAAAATGAATTGGTGTCCATTAGACGCCTTTGGATTAATGGGACCAATCACATTGATTCCCCACATCGAGAATGGCCAAGGTGCCACTAGGTTGTGTAAGGGTTGTGACGGAACATTGATCCTACTAGCATACATATGACACTTATGACATCTCTTCATGTAATCAATGCAGTCTTTCTTGATGGTTAACTAGAAGTATCCACACCTTTGAATCTGTCTAGTCATGGTATGGCCATTAGCATGGTTCTGCATGTCCCCTCATGAATCTCTGTCATTATCCTTTGTGCTTCTGATGCATCCACGCATCTAAGTAGAGTGTTGTCCCATGACCTTTTATATAACACTTCACTGTTAAGGAAGAAATTCATTGCCAATTGATGAATGGTTTTTTTATCATTCTCAAATGCCCGAGCCAAATATTGCTGACTCTGGACAAAGTTTTTTATATCATGGAACCACGGTTATCCATTGCTTTCTTCCTCCACATTTAAACAGTAAGCTGGGGTGTCCCGAGTCTTAACTTGGATTGGTAGCATGTTGACTCCACAGTCTAGCTTGATCATTATGGCTAGGGTAGCCAACGCATCAGCAAACTAATTTTTATCGCGGGTCAGATGAGTGAAGTTTATCTCCTTAAACCTTGACAGCAATTCCATTAGATGCTTTTGGTATGGAATCAGTTTGGGATCTTTGGTTTGTCATTCTCCCTTTACCTGATAAATTACAAGGGCTGAATCTCCAAACATGTCAAGATCTTTGAAACCTAACTCTAAGGTGGCTTGCAAGCCATTGAAACAAGCCTCATATTTCACCACATTATTTATGCATACGAAATTGACCTTGACTGCCACTGGATACTACTTGCCTTCAAGTGGTGTTATCACCACTCCTAATCTAATGCTGCGTACATTGGCAGCCCCATCAAAATACATTGTCCACTTGACCTCCTTTGGTTTGTCTTCCTCCATTGTTAGAATATCCTCATTTAGGAACTAGAACTCTAGCGGTTGGTATTCATCCAAGGGATTAACTACTAAATGCTCGGCTATAACGGTTCCTTTGATTGATTTACTAGTCATATACTTCACATCGTATTCTGAGAGTATCACTTGCCATTTTGAGACTCTTCCTGATACATGACGACTCTCAAAGGTGTATTTGATTGGATCCATCCTAGAGATCAGCCATGTGACATAGTATAGCATGTATTGCCTCAGTCTCTTTGTGGTCTACACGAGGCTACAACAAGTCTTCTCAATCAATGGATACTGTGACTTGCATTCATTAAACTTTTTGCTTAGGTAATAAATTGCTTGCTCTTTTCTTCCTGATTCATCATGCTATCTTAACACAGCACCCATGGACCTTGGTTGGATCGTCGGATAAAGGATAAGGGGCTGCTCTGGCATAGGTGGCACCAAGACAGGGGGATTCAAGAGGTATTCCTTTATCTTGTCAAATGCCCACTGGCAAGTCTCATTCCATTCTCCCAGTTGGTTCTTGCGTAATAATTTAAATATCAGTTCACAAGTGGTGGTTAGGTTTGCAATGAACCTAGCTATGTAATTCAAACACCCTAAGAACCCTCGAACTTCTATTTCCATACTAGGTGGTTGTCGTAACTGACCTTTCGGTGAGAGGAAATAAAAAGTGTTTAAATTGATTCCCAAAATTAATCTTGAAAATCAATTTATTTGGAGTCGCCACCAAAATTTTTAATGGAAAACTTTGGAAAACCAATTTAAAACAAAAAAGAAAGGGCAAAACGGTCTGTAAAACTAGAGATGGGTTCGGGAGTCTATTTGAGTGTGGGGAAGGTATTAGGCACCCTACAACACCCGTCCATAAGGACGGTTACCTTGAACTAGTCAACGGAAATAGAATATAACCTAAAATTTATCTCAATTACCCTTTTATTGACATGCATGCTCATTAAACAGAGAAGACAAAAACAACACTAATAGAAGCAAATGAATTGATATTTACAAAGGATGAACTTGACCTAGGATGAAAGCCTAGGGCCTATGTACCCCGTGATAAGGATCAAAGTCGATGTAGTTCGAGCAAAAAGGCGTGTCTATTTGTTGATGATTTGTAAATTTCGTGATGAGAATAGGAGGATTTAAATTAAATAGATTTTTGTAAACAAAATGAAATTGGAATTTGGTTTGTGTGTTTTAATTTACGACAACCAGATTAATCTAGCTCTCTTGATCTCTTCATTTTTTTTCTTTTTAATTTTTTTATTTTATATTTCAAATCTTTATTTTGAAATTTAAATGAAATGATTATGGGATGAGATTTTTTTAGGACTTTTGGGAATTTATATTTTTTGAAATTGAAATGCAATTATAATGAAGGAATATTTGGAATTTTTAAATTCATGGATTTTCAAAACAGGAATTTATCATTGAAATTAGGATAAAAGTAAAATCATTTTTCATATTTTTGAAATTATGTATTTTTGGATTTTTTTTTATTTATTTTTGGGTTTTTAAAATTAGAATTTATTGTTGAAATTGGAACCAAATTATAACGGAAAGCCATTTTTTAGAGTTTTTGAATTTATGATTTATATATATATATATTATTTATTTTTAAAAAAAGAATTTATTTGAAACTCAAAGTAAAACTACAATGAAAAACATTCTTAGGATTTTCTAGTTACATACTAAGTAAGACAAGCATTCACCATATTTATAGCATTGGTATACCTATATATATATATATATATATATACATATGTGGACATACCTATATATATATATATATATATGTGTATATATATATATATATATATATATGAATATATAATAAAATAAAATAATAAAAAAATAAAAAAGCTTGTTGTCATCTTTATGTGTATCCCTTTTAATGTATACACATATATGTGTATATATATATATATATAGATATGTATACACAAAATATGGTGAAACACATAATGAGATAAAAATGAAATAAATAATAATAGAAATAAGAAATAGAATAAGGTAAAATAAAAGTAAATGAGTAAATAAATAAATTAAAAAAAATATCAAAATATGAAAACTAGAAACCCCTCCTCACATCCTGACATGCGTCCCCCTATATACACCTGTATATACATACACATACATATATATAAACCTGATAAAAGAAAGAAAAATGGATCAAAAGCAAAGAAGCACATCCACGCATATATATATACATACATCTATATATATATATATATATATATAAACACATATGTAATATATATAGATACAGGATAAGAGGAGAAAAGAAAAAAAAAGCATAAGGAATACTGGAAGCACATCCATGCCTATATATATATATATAAACACATATGTAATATATATGTAAACATGATAAAAGAGAAAAGAAAGCATCAGGGAGGAAGGAAGCATATATCTATGTATACACACACACACACATATATATATACATCTATATACATATATATATATATATATAAGCATGATATGAGAAGAATGAAAGCATCAGGAAGCAAAGAAACACATCCACACACATATATATATACATCTATATGCATATATATATATATATATATAAACACATATGTAATATATATATATAGATATAGGATAAGAGGAGAAAAGAAAAAAAAGCATTAGGAATACTGGAAGCACATCCACGCCTATATATATATATACATCTATATGCATCTATATATATACATACATATATATATATATATACACATATGTAATATATATATAAACATGATAAAAGAGGAAAGCAAGCATCAAGGAGAAAGGAAGCATATATCCATATATACACACACACACATATATATATATACATCTATGAATGTACACACATATATGTAATATATAAGCATGATAAGAAGAGAAAGAAAGCTTCACAAAGAAAGGAGCATACACGTCCATGGTTTGCATTTCTTCCCCTGTTCTGTGAAGTGATGACAGAGCATTCCTCCACGGTGGCTGCACTCCTCAGCGTCTTCTCGGCTAACTTTCTCTCTCTTGCTCTCTCTCTCCTTCATGGCACCCTTGGCACCATCATTTTGGACCTTTAGCACCGGCTCTCTTTCCTCTTTCTTCTCCTTCTCTTTTATCCTTCTTGGTTCGTGGCCTCTTCGTTCTAGCTCAGTCTCGTCTTCTCGGTCTGTTCCCTACTTCTCGGTTTGTGGCTTCTTCTTCCACTCCTTCTCCCTCCTTCTCTCTTCTCCTTTCCTTTTCTCTCTTTCACCCCTCGACACCTCAAGCTTATCCTTTTTTAAAACCTCCCTCTTTCTCTTCCACCGAACCTCTCTTATCAGTCCACTACCTCTGTCCTCTATTTCATAGCACTTTTTACTCCCCTTTTTGGATGCACTCAGTCTTCCTTTTTGGCTCCTCCATCTACTTTTATTCTCCTCCATTTTTCAACACAAGTCCCCTCTTCCATGTCGTGTCTCTTGCACCTTTTCCCGTTTCAGCCATCCTTGTGTCCTTTTTTGTCTCCTATGAGTGTGTGTGAGAGTGGTATGTGAGAGAGAGTGTGTGTGTGTGTTCGTGAGTGTGTGCAAGTGTGAGTGAGAGTGCATGAGTGTGAGTAAGAGTGAGCTTGCATTTTTATTTTTATTTTAATTAGGTGACTTTTCTCTTCTTCTTTTTTTCTTTTTGTATTTGGATCTATTCAAAAGTTTTAACTCTATTTATTTTCCTTTTTGCAAGATAATTATCATGTCTTTACTTTAAATATTTATTTTGAATTTTTTCTCTTTTAATATTTTTGGTTTTGTATTTGGTTTATCCCATTTTAATTCTATATTTTGCTTTTTGTATTTTTGTTTTTAATTTTATTTATTATTATTATTATTATTATTTTAGGTGGGGTGTTCACAATTGCCTCTCTTTGTTTGTCTTTTAAGTTAGGGAAGTGAATATGGTGAAGAAATGACCTAATCTTAAGAGCAAGCAAAGACGTGAACACACCATTCCTAACGTCGAGGAAAGGTAGGTGTAAATTTATGCCTAGAAAGGATAGTGCATGACCTAAACATGATTCAAGGATTTTTGAACGAAATTTGCTTGGACATGATGCAGGACTTTTGACAGAAATGTAAATTACCTGGACACGATGCCAAACTTTTGATAGAAAAGTAAATTGCCTAGACATGATGCAGGACTTTGGAGAGAAATGTAAATTGCCTGGACACAATGTAGGACTTTTGACAAAAAATGTAAATTGCCTGGGCACGATGTAGGACTTTTGATAGAAATGTAAATTGCCTAGACGCGATGAAGGACTTTTGACAGAAATGTAAATTGCCTAGACACGATGCAAGACTTTGATAGAAATGTAAATTACCTAGTGCGATGCACGAGTGAGATATACGATAAACATGGGGAACTATGTATGCATGAGATATGCTTATTTTTTAAGGATAATGAAAATTTTATTCACTTTGATATATTTCAAAATGATACCTATACCCTAGGTGTTAGAAATAAGAGAACGCTATGTGAGCGTAGACCTTCTACCTTTTACTTTGGAAACTAGAGGGGTGACATGTTAAGTTATAGTTCATGCTAGTTGGAAAGAAATCCATATTGCCCGGAGCAAAAGAACTATCTAACCAAGCTTCTTTCGTTGTGACCATGAATCTGTCATTTCAATAGCTAATGGTCTGCATAACTTTATCTCTTCTAGTCAACTCCTAGAAGGCTTATTTTCTTTTCCTTACAGTAAACCAGGGGACATTGAAAATGCTTCTATCTCTTTTTTACAAAGTAACCTAGTAATGAAATCAGAAATGCTAAGACGTGTATATGTTTCACACTTTAAGTTTCATCCCAATAATTGCGTGGAAGCACTTATTTAAAAAGAATCATGGGTGTTTTTGGAATGCATATCATTAGACAATATTTTGAATGACATTATTCACTTGAATATTTATTGTACGTATTGAATGCATGGAGCAATTATAAAAGGCGATATGGTTATGTAGAAAGAAAAAGAGTAATAAGAAGCAAGTCTCTTAAATGAGTAAGCGACTTTATTTTGAATAGATCACATGGTCCTAAGGAAAGTGGTTGATAAATTGAATATGAATGCAAAGAATAGCAAAAATGGCAACTAGAATGACTTTGACTTTTAGCTCCAGGTGGCACTGGTCATTTGCGCTTGGTGTTGCCATTGGATACACCTATTTTGAAACTAATTAATGAAGACAATCTCTAAGGATCCTTCTAGGTAGGCGATTTAGTCCTTGTGTAACCTCACTTTGTTCATCATCTATTGCCCTATCTTTTACTTAAGCTGCCTTTTCAAGTTTTTGACTTAACGGGCCTCGATTATAAAATCTCCTATCTTTCTTCTTTCCTCTTTTCCATCATTCCCATTTTAAGCAAAGTGTTTCTTTACTGCATCAGAGTTAACTGGTCTTCCAAGCTCCCTTCCATCCATATCAACAAGAACCAGTGCACCTCTGGAGAATGATCAAATCTCCACATATGGACCTTCTTATAAAGGTGCCCATTTGCTGCTATTATCTTCCTAATTTGGGAGGATCTTTTTTAGAACCAACTCCCCTGGCTCGAATTCCCTGGGATGAATCTTTTAATTGAAGGCCTTTAGCATCCATTTTTGGTATAGTTGCCTATGACACATGGCTACTAGTCACTTTTCTTCAATCATATTTAGCTGCTTGTACTGTGTCCATACCCACTCATTATCCTCTAGATTGGATTCTATCAACACTCGAAGAGAAGGGATCTCAACTTCAACCAAGGTGACTGCCTCCATATCATATACTAAAGAGTAAGGAGTTGTCCTTGTTGATATTCGTGCTATTGTGTGATACCCATAAAGAGCATATGGGAGCATCTCATGCCAGTCTTTGTAAGTGATAGTCATCTTGCTAATGATCTTTTTGATATTCTTGTTTGTTGCCTTAACTGGCCCATTCATCTGTGGCCAATAGGGTGCAGAATTGTGATACTTAATCTTAAATTGTTCGCATAATTTCTTAATGTCAGCTTTGTTCAGGTTGGGAGCATTATTAGTGATAATCATTTCTAGTATCCATATCGACATATAATGTTTAATTTCAGAAATCAGAGGAAGACCCTTTGGGTAATATTGGAGAACAAACATGCCTCTATCCATTTTGTGAAGTAATCAATGGCTACTAAAATGAATTGGTGTCCATTAGACACCTTTGGATTGATGGGGCCAATCACATTGATTCCCTACATCGAGAATGGCCAAGGTGCCACCAGGTTGTGTAGAGGTTGTGGTGGAGCATTGATCCTATTAGCATACGTCTGACACTTATGACATCTCCTCACGTAATCTATGCAGTCTTTCTCCATGGTTAACTAGAAGTATCCACACCTTTGAATCTATCTAGTCATGGTATGGCCATTAGCATGGGTACCACACGTCCCCTCATGAATCTCTATCATTATCCTTCATGCTTTTGATGCATCCACGCATCTGAGTATAGTGTTGTCCCATGACCTTTTATGCAATACTTTTTTTGCTAAAGAGCAAATTCATCACCAATTAACAAATGGTTTTTTTTATCATTCTCAGATGCCTCAACCGGATATTGCTGACTTTGGTCATAGTTCTTTATATCATGAAACCACGGTTGCCCATCGCTTTCTTCCTCCACATTTAGGTAGTATGTTGGGGTGTCCCGAGTCTTAACCTAGATGGGTAGCATGTTGACTCCATAGTCTAACTTGATCATTATGGCCAGGGTAGCCAACGCATCAGCAAATTGATTTTTATCACTGGTCAGATGTGTGAAATTTATCTCCTCAAACCTTGACAGCAATTCCATCAGGTGCTTTTGGTATGGGATCAGTTTAAGATCCTTGGTTTGCCACACCCTCTTTACCTGATTAATTACAAGGGCTAAATCTCCAAACACGTCAAGATCTTTGACACCTAACTCTAAGGTGGCTTGCAATCCATCAACACAAGCCTCATATTCCACCACATTATTTGTGTAATCGAAACTAAGCTTAACTACCACTGGATACTACTTGCCTTCGGGTGATGTTATCACCACTCCTAATCCGCTGTTGTGTACATTGGCTACCCCATCAAAATACATTGTCCACTTGACCTCCTTTGGTTCATCTTCCTCCATTGTTAGAATATCCTCATCTGGGAAATGCTAGTCTAGCGGTTGATATTCATCCAAGGGATTAGCCGCCAAATGCTCAGCTATAATGTTCCCTTTGACTGATTTACTGGTCATATACTTCACGTCGTATTCTAAGAGTATCACTTGCCATTTTAAGACTCTTCCTGATACATGAGGACTCTCAAAGATGTATTTGATTGGATCCATCCTGGAGATCAGCCATGTGACATGGTAAAGCATGTACTGCCTTAGTTTCTTTGTGGTCCGCATAAGACCGCAATAGGTCTTCTCAATTAACGGATACTGCGACTCGCATTCATTAAACTTTTTGCTTGGGTAATAAATGGCTTGCTCTTTTCTACTTGATTCATCATGCTATCCTAACATAGCACCCATGGACCCCGGTCAAATCATCAAATAAAGGATAAGGGGCCGCCCTGGCATAGGTGGCACCAAGACAGAGGGATATAAAAGGTACTCCTTTATCCAGTCAAATGCCCACTGGCAAGTCTCATTCTATTCTCTTGGTTGGTTCTTGTGTAATAATTTAAATATTGGTTCACAAGGGGCATTTATGTTTGCAATGAACCTAGCTATGTAATTCAAATGCCCCAAGAACCCTCAAACTTCTATTTCCGTACTAGGAGGTGGCATATCACGAATTGCCTTAATTTTATCAAGGGCTACTTCTATTCCCTTCTTACTGACAATGAAACCTAAAAGCTTCCCTGATGTGGCCCCAAATACACATTTACTAGGATTCAACCAGAGTTTGTACTTTTGCAGTCTTTCAAAGAGCTTTCGTAACACAACCATATGACTCTCCCCTTCAGCTAATTTAGCAATCATGTCATCTACATATACCTCTATTTCTTTATGTATTAAATCATGAAACAAGACTACCATCATATGTTGATAGGTGGCTCTAGTGTTTTTAAGCCCAAAGGGCATTACCTTATAGTAGAAGGTTCCCCATTGAGTGATGAATGTGGTTTTTTCTCTATCCTCAAGGTAGATAGGGATTTGATTATAGCCAAAGTACCCATCCATAAAGGAATAACTGAAGCTTTTTGTTGTATTATCGACTAAGACGTCAATGTGAGGTAAAGGAAAGTCATCTTTTGGGCTGTCAAGGTTTAAGTCCTAATAATTGACACACATCCTTACCCACCTATCTTTCTTTGGCACAAAGACTATGTTTGCAACCCATTGGGGGTATTTAGCAACCTCTAGGAAACCAACATCTCATTACTTCATTACTTCTTCCTTGATTTTGAGGGGCATCTCCAGGCTCATCCTCCTCAACTTCTGTTTCTTAGGCCTTACATTAAGGTATAAAGGTATCTTATGGGCAGCAATTTCAGGATCGATTCCTGGCATATCTTGATAGGACCAAGCAAACACATCCATATGTTCCTTAAACAGATAAATCATTTCTTCCCTTTTTGGGTTATTAACTATTTTTAACTCCTTTTTATTATCCTCAGTCCCTATATTAATCACTTCGGTAGCTTCTTCATGCGGAATAATACTCTTTTATGAAGATTCTATTATTTTAGCAAAGGTTTGGGATGTATCATCATTATCATCAATTTATAAATCATTCATATCTATGACAACATGAGGCTCATTCAAACAGTGCCTAGGAGCTTTTGCTTTAAACAAGAGTTCCGAGGATTTAAATTCCCTAGAAAGTGGGTAGAAAAGGTAAGAATAAAAATGAAAAGGCAGGATTCAAACAAGATTTTGGCAAAAAGATTGAAATTGCTACATTCATTCGATATTCAAAATAAAGTTCAAGGTGTTAGCTATTACAAAACTCTTAAAATGATATTCAAAATATTACTCTAATGACATAACATCTAATAACATCTTAGATTCCCAATTGTCTAGTGCTTTTCCTGACTCATCTAGCTGGATCCATACGGCCTCTGTGTGCTCTCCTTCATCTTCACTTGCCATTATGACTGGGTTGCTAGGTGTATTATCTCAGTAGAAATAGGAAATGTTTCTTGGATGTGGGGTATTTTTGCTTTCCCTCTTGGCTTACCCTCCTTCCATCAGGCCCTGCGAGTCTTCATAAACAGCTCGTACCTTAACCCATGTCATCCTAGATTTTTGAGCAACTTAACCAGTTCCCCTATGCCTTGTAGCTTCACGCCTGGTCCTTTTCCCCTTTGATACCCACTATTCATCATGATCTTGGCCACTATTTGATTGACATCCTTGGTAGACTCCCCCCTCCCACTGGGTTTTAGTTAGCGCCTTTCATAAAGTTCCCAGCTTTTAACCTTTCCAAACTCCGATAGGAGCTGTTTATGACCTGCTCGGCATTTTCAATGTAAGGTACTGTGCTTGGCTTGCTAATGACCATCTCTTCCTCACCTTTTATAGTGATGAGTCTCCCTTCATCAATGTACTTGATCCTTTGATGCATGGTTGATGGGACTGCACTAGTCGTATGAATCCAAGGTCTTCCCAGAAGTATCGTATATGCTACGTTGATGTCCATGACTTGGAACTCAACGATAAATAGATTTGAATCAATTTCCAAAGGGAATTCAACCTTTCCAATTGCTTCCCTCCTTGTCCCATCAAAGGCTCTCACTACCATGTCATTGTACTCGATGCATGACTTCTTAACCGGTAATTGCCCTAAAGTGGATAAGGGAAAGACATTATGGGCTGACCTCCATCAATGAGTACTTTAGCGATTACATACCCATAGTATTTCAAAGTAATGTGGAGGGGTTTAGGCTTTCTGGCCGATGTGGGGTGTATCTTGTCCTTAAAAACGGTGATCAAGGTAGAGTTTTTTGCTGCATTTATCATGTTCACCACCTTTTATAGGGTAATGTCAAGACACACAGGCTTCATCCAATATGCTCTGTAACGCCTTTCGGTGAGCTTCTGAATTCATTATTAGGGTCAAAATAGAAATTTGAGTCGGTGTTTTTCATAGTTGATCGACCACACCATACTTGCTCTGCTTCATAATTTTTAATAATTCCTCTATCTCTTCTTATTCTCCCTTCCTAGGGACCTCTCTAAGGTTTAAGCTTTCCCTTACTTAGGGTTTGTAATTCCCTCTACATCCTTGGAGTATATCCGACCACTGTGAGTAATTACTCCTATAAATTTTGAATGCCTTTTTTCCATGATAGGTCTTTCTTTCGATGTCTCATTGTTATGAGAGCATTCTATTTTCAACCCACAATTCCATGGTATAGCATGATTGCTCTGATATGGAAATGGAGATGGCACATGGATAACAGCGGTTAGATTTTTTACAGGCACCAGCGTAGGTACGACAAGCAACGATCCTTTCATTGTATCTCGCGAGGCTCATTGGCTCTGGGCTGGAGTGACCTCCTTAACTTTGTAGATTGGCTTATAACTACTAGGAATGAGCTCCTGGGCATCGTGGGGTCAAACAATCCCTTGGTCCTAGCACCATCTTTCTCTGTGACACATGCACTCCCCTCAGTGGGTTCTTGAGTCCTTTCAATGGTCAGAACTCTGATCGTCATCATTCTTTGTGCTAATTCCTTAAACTGCTCATAATCTTCAATGTCGTGTCCCACTTCTCCTTCATGAAACTCACAGTAACTGTTCTATAACCTTTTAGGCATGTCCTACTCCTCATCCCAAGTGATGATATAGTCAGCATCCTTCAAGCTTTGATATAACTATCGCGTGGTGCATGGTACATCTATCAAGTTTTTCAAATTGGGCACTTCCCTGTCTATCATGGACACTTACTTCCCTTTATTATGATTTGGCAAGGGGTTGGTGATGATGTTGGGGTCGTTACCTGCCATTATGCCAATATGATTATTATCTAGTAATGCCAAAATATGCTTCCTAAAGGCATCACACTTGTCAATGTTGTGTCCCGTAACTCCCATATGATACTTGCAAGTAGCGTTGGAGTCATACCACTCAGGGAATGGCGACTAAAATGGCTTAATAGGCTTTGGGCCCATAAGCTTTTTTGCCAACCAGTCATGGAAAAGCTCAGATCAACTGACATTGAAGTTGGGTAATGGCCTATCATCGCAAGACTGTTGCATAGGCCTAAACCCTCTATTTTGGGCTACCTTTTGCAGCTGTCCAAGATGGGATTGTGGTGGTGTTGGGTAACTCATGTGATTACTCATAGCTGGACCACGTGGTTAGTAAGACATGGTTGGATTATGACCATTTAATGGCACTTGGGAATACTGACTATGCATAGGGTGAGGGTGTTGGTATGCAACGTGGATGTGACTAACGTCCCCTTCCTTTTTTCAATTGCTTATGGGTCTCCTGGTTTTCGTGGAGGTACCTTCAAACAACCCATCACATACATCAGTGTCTATTCTCTCTGCAACCTGGATAAGGTTGACAAATTCAATCATATGGGTCTGTAGCATTATCTTATGATACGAGTCCCCTAGGTACAAATAAAATAAGAACATAATTTCAAGTCCAGAAGTGGCGGTTGAACCTCAACTACCATAGCTCTCCACCTTTAGGTGTATTCTTTAAAGGTCTCCATTACTTTCTTCTTCAACCATTTTAAGTGCTTTCGTGTATGAGCCGTATCCAGGTTGAACTTGTATTGCCTTATGAACACATTAGTAAAGATCTCTTGACTTGTTTAGTTTAGAGTGATCCAATTTCATGAACCAATACAATGCTGTGCTGATCAAGCTCTCGTGGAAGAAGTTTCTAAGGAACCTTTCATCCCTAGACCATACCGACATTTTAGTGCAGTATGACTTTAGATGATAGTGTGGATCTCCACTACCAACATACTTGGTGAACTTAAGCACTTTCAATTTTTTAGGGAAGGGTACTTCTAGGGTTAAATATAACTCCTCCAATTTGACAGACTTTCAATTAGTCGGCCCCTGTAGAGCTCATAGTTTGTCCTTAACCTCTGCTATATCTTCTTCTCAATCTTTCTTCTCGTTGCCTTCTTTCACCTTGAGGCTAGTATTGGTGGTAGGCTAAGTAGGATAGGTGAACCTGATAGCTGGTTCCCCTCCTAAAAGGTCATAGGTGAAAAAGCCCTCTTGGTTCCATTCCTAATACCCCTATCCTTTCACCCTTGAAGTTAAGGGATTTAATGGTCAACTTACTGCCACAGGCCTTTGTGTCGATTCTGGTACTCTAGTGGTAGAGGGACTACCTGAAGTTACTCTCGGTATTTCAACACTTGTATTAGGGATGCCATGGTCTGCATTAGTAAGGTTTGTTGAAATGTTATCCACAGCCACACTCGAGCTCATATTCTGCAATAGCTTCATTATTTCTAACATTTGAGACTGCATTGTCCCTATTTGATCCTTCAAGGCTCCCACTTTAGCTTCTAACCATTGCTCAGCCTCTGATTGGCTATTTTCGGTAGCCACTTTAGTAATGAACGTATTTGATAGCCAAAAGAAGAAATTGTGTTTTACTAAAATTAGAATGTGTTGATTAGATCTCTTGATTTGAAGTTATACATAAAAAATGACCCAACCTATGAGTTCACCTTACAAAATACTGAAGTTGCCTCCATCTCTTACTCATCTAAAATTTCATCAACATCTTCAGATCCTCCATAAGGTTATGACACAAAGTGAGAAATTCGGTTACAGCTGCAAAAGTCTTTGTGGGGATGGTGTGCCCTTTAGCTTGCCTATATGCGTAAGTAAATTCAGGAATGGCATCATTAGCAAATAGAATCATTCTTTTGAAGCACTCTAGCTACATTTCTTTCTCGATCACTTGCTCTTTATGGCGAGCCCCCCACAATTGAGCCTTTTCTGCTTGTTGGTTAAGCTATTCGATTAAGTTTTGTACTGCTATCGCATTATCACTCTTGACACTGGCCACTTCCCTCATCTTTTCTTCCAACTATTTGACAAGCATATCGATGTCTCATTAAAGGTCATTAGGAGACTTGAGTTCTTCCACTTGCCTCATCATGGCATCCTTTTCTTTGATAGCCTTTAACAATCGAGTTTGATAATTGAGGGCTTTCTTGTTGCTTTCTTCAGCCCATTTTTTAATCCTCCTTATGGTGTCTTTTAACTTATCATTTTCCACCTTTAATCTTTTGAGCTTGACATTCATCTTTGACTGCTTTCTCCTTTTTGCTCTCTTGTCTTCTCATGACTTGGCTAAGCTTTCCAAGTGGCTTTTGCTTAATTCCTCTAGATTTTGCAGCTCAGCCTTTTTGCCTTCTAATTGCTTGGCTAGACATTCATTAACTTCCTATAGGTCATTACTCAATAAGGGGTTGTGAGGTCCCAGGGGTGGACTAGTCCCACCGGTCCATTATTTGAGCCAAGCCTCGTATCTTTTTGTAGTTGCCATGGCACACTTCCCTAATTTGAACCTCCCCTGGTACACTCTTTAGTTCCATGCATCTTTTATCTTATGGGTCATCTCCACCTTCAGCGGAACACCATAGTAGAAACTGACTCTCCACACAGCCTCTTCGGACGAGATGTCTTGTTCATATGCAAATTGGCAATGCGCAATTGCAGGGTTGTAATTAATGCATCCTCGGGCACCTATAAAGGGGGCATTAGGGAAATTTCCACAACAATAAATGATATCCTTACTTTCCCACCAAGAGAGCTTCCACTAAATGGTGGTATCTTCCAATTCTTCTATCTTTTTGATCCACTTATCGTGGTTCATTTTTGCTTGTAGTGGAATTGATCCTTCACAACGTGGATAATCTTAGATTGGGTGATGAATGGTGTCAAATCTTGTACCAAGCTGGTATTCCTTACCATAAACATGATTGACCCACCATACATTCAACAGCGGCAAACAACACTTAAACTTTCCTTTCTTTTCTCGATGGCAGAAACTTAATGTTAGAAACATTTCTGCTAGAAGTGCTAATACTAGATTCACAAGGTGATTTTCTACCATCCATAGGACACTTACTACTGCCAGATCAATTACTCCCACTGCTAATAGGAATAATACTAACCCATATACTACCAAGGCAAGCACTCTTTTGAAAACAACCCAATTCCCCTTCTTAACTAAAGCTTCCAACCTTTTCTCTAAATATTTCTTGGATAAACCTTCTGTTGCACAGGAGCGGCATAACTGTACTCGTGTAGGTTCCTCCCTTAGAATTTGGGCTACAACACGCTTGGAAGGGAGATGCCCAAGGTACGAGTAGATGGGGTGTCTTTAGTAACAAGCATTTTCATCAATCCCCTGTATTCTTCCAATATGGGTGCAAGCTGAAAAGTTGGAAACGTGAAACATCTTAATGAATCATCCTAATGTTGGGCTAAGGCTACAAGCGCATTGGGCTGGATAGGGACTGATAACAAATCTAAGATGTGTCCATAATCCTTTTGAAAATGGCGGAGCTGCTCCCTTTTGAGTTTCTTATTCATAATGATTAAGCTCTTAACTAATTCAGCTTCTACCTTCACTTTAACTCTTTTCCCAGTCAAGGCTATTCCTATTGGGCTTGTGTCTTGAGGTTGTATGGCATCTAATAAGTCCATCATATCTTTATGCCAATCAATGAAAATGACAATTCACTGTAACAAGTCCATTAGTTAGAAACAAAATGAAATGAGCACATAACTTATTTAATCAATAGATTACTTGACATTGTATTCATTATTAATCTACCAAGAGCCTTATTGATCCATTGAGAATAATAGATATAGCTCTCAACCCAAGGAGAAGTAGGTCCTCACATGGGAGAGGCTTAAATAAGTGAGTCAGATAATCTATTGATATATTATTTTCACAAAATTATTGATTTCCAAAGGCTCCTAACTGCATCGATGCACTATTAGGCCAAAACATCCTGCACAGATGAAGCTTTTAATTTTAGCTCATTTCGTTTGGCTAATAACGCATCAAATGGAAATGTTGTGATAATTCAATACCCCATAAAAAAAAAGTTTAAAAAAAACATGTAATCATGCCATGAATGATGTGTGAACATGCAAAAGGAGAGTGTAATATGCTCCCTTGGTGTCCTAACTCAGGTTAACCCTAAGTGTGGGAATGGTACCCTAAAGACGGCAAGCCCTAGGAAGATTGTCTATTAAGTTCGGTCTATTGATGTGCATAGTTCTGGGGGTAAGTCTAACATCTTAGAGAATTATTGGTTCTTAGATTGTCCCCACTCAAAAGAGTGAGGATCTCGCAACATGAATTAGACTAAAAGAGGATAAAATCCCACTCCAGTCAAATCCATATAGTGAGGTACAACCTGAGCGAGGTCTTTACGGTAGTCTCTAGAAGCGAGAAGCTTTATAGGAAAACCAATATAAACCTCTACTAACCTAAGGCAAACGAGGACCCGGGTATAGAGCCCAAAAGGTGTGTGAGGTACACTATTAATGTGCTTAGTGTACAAGGGGAGCATACAAACCTTTAAACTTATAGTCTACCTAATCCCCATCTGTCAAACAAATAAATAGCAAGATAAGCCAAGAATTTATAACACAGATAGGAGTCATCTACCCTAAGGTTTTATTCCACGTGTTATCTATCCTAGCACATGTATTACAAATGAACAAATAAAACTATACGACAAATGAGAAACTTTAAGCATGTTATATAGCTAGAAGGGGGATATGTACTTACACCAATAAAGAGGAATAACAAATACATAGGAACATATAGGCACATCATACAACCACATGAGAGCAATAGACAAGGAAGCAAATAAGAAAATTAAAATAATAAACAACTAAAACAAACAAAACACAACAAGGGTAATGAAGTTAACAGAAGGCCATATCATTTCCATTGACTAGTTAAACAGGCTTGACTCTCGGACTCCCCAGCAAAGTTGCCAAACTATCGTATTCGACCTTTCGGTGAAAGGAAATAAAAAGTGTTTAAATTGATTCCCAAAATTAATCTTGAAAATCAATTTATTTGGAGTCGCCACCAAAATTTTTAATGGAAAACCAATTTAAAACAAAAAAGAAAAGGCAAAACGGTCTGCAAAACTAGAGATGGGTTCGGGAGTTTGTTTGAGTGTGGGGAAAGAGCTAGGCACCCCACAACACCCATCCATAAGGACGGTTACCTTGAACTAGTGAACTAAAGTATAATATGGCCTTAAATTTATCTCAATTACCCTTTTATTGACATGCATGCTCATTAAATAGAGAAGACAAAAACAACAAGAATGGAAGCAAATGAATTGATATTTACAATGGGCGGATTTGACCTATAATGAAAACCTAGGGCCTATGTACCCCGTGATAGAGATCAAAGTCGACATAGTTCAAACAAAAGGCATGTCTATTGGTTGATGATTTGTAAATTTTGTGATGAGACTAGGAGGGCTTAAATTAAACAAATTTTTGTAAACAAAACAGAATTGGAATTTGGTTTATATGTTTTAATTTATGACAACTTGATTAATCTAGCTCTCTTGATCTCTTCATTTTTTTAATTTTATATTTCAAATCTTTATTTTGAAATTTAAATGAAATGATTATGGGATGAGATTTTTTTAAGATTTTTGGGAATTTATATTTTTTGAAATTGAAATGTAATTATAATGAAGGAATATTTTGAATTTTTAAATTCATGGATTTTCAAAATTGGAATTTATCATTGAAATTAGGACAAAAATAAAATCATTTTTCATATTTTTGAATTTATGTATTTTTGGATTTTTAAAATTAGAATTTATTATTGAAATTGGAACCAAATTATAATGGAAAGCCATTGTTCATAATTTTTGAATTTATGATTTTTGTATATATTATTTATTTTTTTAAAAAAATAGAATTTATTTGAAACTTAAAGTAAAACTAAAATGAAAAACATTCTTAGGACTTTTTAGTTACATACTAAGTAAGACAAGCGTCCCTATTTGCTTTAATTAATTCATCTCAATATTTTAAATGTTAATTTTTGAAACCTAAGGAGACTCCAAATGTCACATGGTTTCTACTAATTAACCAATAAATGCCTGAGGAGATGAGTGAACTCACCCAGGAATCTAAAATATAGAATAAAATATTTGGGAATTTTCTGAGATTTTGTTTTTATGTATTTTTATGGATTTTGAAATCAGAATTCTTTTAGTCTTATTTTTAATAGGATCAATTCCCTAAAGCTTACGAAGACCCAATTCCCACATGGCATTTTTTTAATTAATTAAATTTTATTAAACACCGACTTAAACACTTTGTAAATAATAGAAAATACCTAATTATGATATTTATTTTTGTATTATTATTATTATTGTTGTTATTATTTTCAAACAAATTTGTATTAATTTTCGGGGTCTGAAGAGATTAAAATCTCACATGACCCCAAGCACTCGAGGAGAAAAATATTCTCACACGATGATTTCATAAATAATAGAAAATATTTAATTAAAGTATTTATTTTATTTTTTTTGCATTATTATTATTTAAAACAAGTATGTATTAATTTTTGGGGTCTAAGGAGATTAAAATCTCACACGATCCCAAACACTCGAGCAGAACATTATTCTCACTTAATGATTTTCTTAGAACCTTGTTTGAAAGGCCAAAAATTAATCTCATATTGACATAAAAAGATAAAATAATAATAAAATAAATAAATAAATGAAAAGAAGACATCAAATATATGAGAAAGCAATAGACCCACCCACCACCATTTTGCCATGCACGCCTAGACCTCTCCCATGCATTCACCATATTTATAGCCTTGGTATACCTATATATATGTATATATATATATATATATATATATATATATGAATATATAATAAAATAAAATGAAATAAAAATAATAAAAAAATTAAAAGCTTGTTGTCATCTTTATGTGAATCCCTTTTAATGTATACACATATATGTGTATATATATATATATATATATATGTATATATATATATATATATATATTTATGTATATACAAAATATGGTGAAACACATAAAGAGATAAAAATGAAATAAATAATAACAGAAATAAGAAATAGAATAAGGTAAAATAAAAATAAATGAGTAAATAAATAAATAAATTTAAAAAATATCAAAATATGAAAACTCGAAACCCCTCCCCACATCCAGACATGCATACACCTATATACACCCGTATATACATACACATATCTATATACACCTACACACACACACACACTCATATATATATATATACATATATAAACATGATAAAAGAAAAAAAAATGGATTAAAAGCAAAGAAGCACATCCACGCATAAATATATATATATACATCTATATATATATATAAACACATATGTAATATATATATATATATATATATAAACATGATAAAAGAGGAAAGCAAGCATCAGGAAGCAGGCATTAGGAAGAAATGAAGCATATATCCATATATACACACACACATATATATATATATACAACTATATACAGATATATATATATATATATATATAAACACATATGTAATATATATAGAAACAGGATAAGAGGAGAAAAGAAAAAAAAGCATCAGGAATACTAGAAGCACATCCACGCCTATATATATATATACATCTATATGCATCTATATACATACATACATATATATATATATATATAAACACATATGTAATATATATATAAACATGATAAAAGAGGAAAGCAAGCATCAAGAAGCAGGCATTAGGAAGAAAGGAAGCATATATCCATATATACACACACATATATATACACACATCTATATATATCTATATATGTACATTTATAGATGTACACACACATATGTAATATATAAGCATGATAAGAAGAGAAAGAAAGCTTCAGGAAGAAAGGAGCATACATGTCCACGGCTTGCGTTTCTTCCCCTGTTTTACGAAGCGATGACAGAGTGTTCCTCCATGGTGGCTCCACTCTTCAACATCTTCTTGGTCAGCTTTCTCTCCTCTCATCAGCTCCACTGGCTTCTTCCTTCTCGGTACCACATCGACCTCCTCCTTCTTCGCATTGCTCTGCCAGTTTTTTTTTTCTCTCTCTCTCTCCCCTTCACGACACCCTCAGCATCGTCATTTCAGACCCTCAGCACCAGCTCCCTCTCCTCTTTCTTCTCCTCCTTCCTTCTCCTTCTCTTCTTTCTATCTTGGTTCATGACCTCTTCGTTCCAACATGGTCTCGTCTCCTTGGTCTGTTCCCTACTTTTCGGTCCATGGCTTCTTCTTCCTCTCTTTCTCCCTCCTTCTCTCTTCTCCTCTCCTCTTCCCTCCTTCACCCCTCGGCACCTCAGGCTTCTCCTTTTTTAAAACCTCCCTCTTTCTCTTCCACTGAACCTTTCTTATCAGTCCACTGCCTCTATCCTCTATTTCTTAGCACTTTTACTCCTTTTTTTTATGCACTCAATATTCCTTTTCTACTGCTCCGTCTGCCTCTATTCTCCTCCATTTTTCAGTAGCAAATCCCCTCTTCCATGCCATGTCTCTTGTTTTTTTTTCCCTTTTCAGCCATCCTTGTGTCCTTTTTTGTCTTTGATGAGCGTGTGTGAGAGTGGTATGTAAGAGTGTGTGTGTGTGTGCAAGTGTGAGTGAGAGTGTGTGACTATGAATGAAAGTGAGCTTGCATTTTTATTTTTATTTTAATTAAGTGGCTTTTCTCTTCTTTTTTTTTTTTTTTTGCATTTAGATCAATTCAAAATTTTGACTCTATTTATTTTCCTTTTTGCAAGATAATTATCATGTCTTTACTTCAAATATTTATTTTGAATTTTTTCTCTTTTAATATTTTTGGTTTCATATTTGGTTTATCCCATTTTAATTCTATATTTTGCTTTTTGCATTTTTATTTTTAATTTTTAATTTTATTTATTTATTTATTTATTTATTATTATTATTATTATTATTATTATTATTATTTTTAGGTGGGGTGTTCACAGTAGTAGCATGTCACAAATTGCCTTAATTTTATCGGGGTCTACTTCTATTCCCCTCTTACTGACGATGAATCCCAAAAGCTTCCCTAATGTGGCCCCAAATATGCACTTACTAGGATTCAATTGGAGTTTGTACTTCTGCAATCTTTCAAAGAGCTTTCGTAACATAGCCACATGACTCTCCCCTTCAGCTGATTTAGCGACCATGTCATCCACATATACCTTTATTTCTTAATGCATCAAGTCATGGAACAAGACTACCATCGCGTGTTGGTAGGTGGCTCCAGTGTTTTTAAGCCCAAAGGGCATTACCTTATAGCAAAAGGTTCCCCATTGAGTGATGAAGGTGGTTTTTTCTTTATACTTAGGGTGCATAGGGATTTGATAATAATCAAAGTACCCATCCATAAAGGAATACCTGAAGCTTTTTATTGTATTATCGACTAAGACATCAATGTGAGGTAAAGGAAAGTCATCTTTCAGGCTGACCCAATTTAAGTCCCGATAGTCGACCCATATCCTTACTCGCTCATCTTTCTTTGGCACAGGGACTGTGTTCGCAACCCATTGGGGGTGTTTAGCAACCTCTAGGAAATCAGCTTCCCATTGCTTCATCACTTCTTCCTTGATTTTGAGGGATATCTTTGGGCTCATCCTCCTTAACTTCTATTTCTTAGGCCCCACATTAGGGTACAAGGGTATCTTATGGGCAGTAATTTCAGGATCTATTCTTGGCATATCTTGATAGGACTAAGCAAACACATCAATATATTCCCTAAATAGATTAATCATTTCTTCCCTTTCTAGGTTATCAACTATTTTTAACTCCTTTTTATTATCCTTAGTCCCTATATTAATCACTTTGGTGGTTTCTTCATGCAAAATAATACCCTTTTTTGAAGATTCTATTATTTTAGCAAAGATTCGGGATATATTATCACTATCCTTAGTTTCTAAATCATTCAGATCTGTGACAACATAAAGCTCGTTCGAATAGTGCCCAGGTACTTCAGCTTTAGACAAGAGTTCCGAGGATTCAACTTCACTAGAAAGTGGGTAGAGAAAGCAAGAATAAATATGAAAAGGCAAGATTTAAACAAAATTTTGGCAAAAAGATTGAAACCGCTGCATTCATTCAATATTCAAAATAAAGTTCAAATTGTTAGCTATACAAAACTCTTAAAACGATATTTGAAATATTACTCCAATGACATAACATCCAATAACATTTTAGATTCCCAATTGTTAAGTGTTTTTCCTAGCTCGTCCAGCTGGATCCATGTAGCCTCTACGTGCTCTCCTTCTTCATCACTCACCATTATGACTAGGTCACCTGGGTGTATTATCTCAGTAGAAATAGGAAATGTTTATGATATGTGGGGTATTTTCGCTTTTCCTCTTGGTTTACCATCCTTCCGTCATGCCCTGCGAGTCTTCATAGATAGGTCGTACCCTAACCCTTGTCGTCTTGGATTTTCTGGCAACTCAACTAGTTCTCCTATGCCTTGTAGCTTCGTGCCCAATCCTTTTCCTTTTTGATACCCATTGTTCTTCATGATCCTGACCACTACTTGATTAACATCCTTGGTAGATTCCCCCATTCCCAATGGCTTCTAGTCGGTGCCCTTCATAAGGTTCCCAGCTTCTAACCCTTCCAAACTCTAGTAGGAGCTGTTTACGATATGCTCGGCATTTTCAATGTAGGGTACCATGCTCGGCTTGCTAATGATTATTTCTTCTTCACCTTTTATGGTGAAGAGCCTCTCTTTATTAATGTACTTGATTCTTTGATGCACGGTTGATGGGACTGCACCAACCGTATGAATCCAAGGCCTTCCCAGAAGCATCGTATATGCTGCATCGATGTCCATGACTTGGAACTTGACGGTAAATAGATTTAGACCAATTTCCAAAGGGAGTTCAACCTTTCCAATTACTTCCTTCCTTGTCCCATTGAAGGCTCTCACTACCATGTCATTGTACTCAATACATGACTTCTCAACCGATAATTGCCCTAAAGTGGATAAGGGTAAGACATTCGGGGCTAACCCTCCATCAATGAGTACCTTAGTTATTACATACCCATAGCACTTCAAAGTAATATGGAAGGCTTTGGGCTTTCTAGCCCGTGTGGGGTGTATCTCATCCCCAGAAATGGCGATCAAGGTAGAGTTCTTGACTGCATTTATCATGTTCACCACTTTTTTAGGGTGATATCAGGACGTACATAAGCTTCATCCAACACACTCTGTAACGCCTTTCAGTGAGCTTCTGAATTCATTATTAGGGTCAAAAAAGAAATTTAGGTCGGTGTTTTTCGTAGTTGATCAACCACATCATGCTCACTATGCTTCATAATTTTTAAGAACTCCTTTGTCTCCTCTCGTTCCCCCTTCTTAGGGGCCTCTCTTAGATTCGAACTTTCCTTTATTTCTAGGTTTGGGTTTGGAACTCCTTCTACATCCTTGGAGTATATCTGACCACTACGAGTAATTCCTCTTATAATTTCTGAGTGCCTTTTTTTCATGACGGGCCTTTCTTTTGATGTCTCATTGTCACGAGAGCATTCTATTTTTAACCCGTAATTCCATGGTACAGTGTGATTGCTCTGATATGAAAATGGAGATGGCACATGGATGACAACGGTTGGATTTTTTATGGGCACTGGCATAGGTACGACAAGCAAGGATCCTTTCATTGTACTTCATGAGGCACTATGGCTTTGGGCTGGAGTAACCTCCTTAACTTCGTAGATTGGCTTATTAACTACTAAGATGGAGCTCCTGGGCTTTATGGGGTCAAACGATACTTTGGTTCTAGCACCATCTTTCTGTGTGACATACGCACTCCCCTCAGTAGGTTCTTGAGTCCTTTCAATGGTCAGAACTCTGAGCGTCATCATTCTTTATGCCAATTCCTTAAACTGCTCATAGTCTTTAATGTCATGCCCTACTTCTCCTTTATGAAACTCATAGTAACTGTTATGTAACCTTCTAGGCATGTCCTGCTCCCCATCCTGAGTGAAGATATAGTCAGCGTCCTTCAAGCTTTCACATAACTACCACATGGTGCACGACACATCCATCAAGTTTTTCAAATTGAGCTATTCCCCATCTATCACGGACACTTGCTTCTCTTTATCGTGATTTGGCAAGGGGTCGGTGACAATGTTGGGGTCGTTACCTGTCCTTATGCCAATGTGATTATTGTCTAATAATGCCAAAACATGCTTCTTGAAGGCATCACACTTGTCAATGTTGTGCCTTGTAGCTCCCATATGATACTTACAAGTAGAGTTGGAGTTATACCACCTAAGGAATGGTGGCTAAAGTGGCTTAATAGGCTTTAGGCCCATAAGCTTTTTTGCCACAAAGTCATGGAAGAGCTCAAACCGACTAACATTGAAGTTGGGTAATGGCCTATCATTGCAGTCCAAAATGGGATTGTGGCAGTGTCGAGTAACTTATATGATTACTTATAGGTGGACCTCGCAACTGGTAAGACATGGTTGCATTCTGACCGTGAAATGGCACTTGGGGATGTTGACTGTGTATGGGGTGAGATTGTTGGTATGCAGCATGGATATGACTAACATCCCTTTCCTTTTTTCGATTGTTTATAGGCCTCCTGGTTTCCGTAGAGGTACCTTCAAACAAACTATCGCGTACATCAGTGTTTATTCTCTCTCCAATTTGGATAAAGTTAGCAAATTCATTCATGTGGGTCCCCAACATTATCTTATGATATGAGTCCCCCAGGGTACAAATAAAATAGGAACATAATTCTGAGTCTAGAAGTGGCAATTGAACCTCAGCCACCGTGGCATTCCACCTTTGGGCATATTCTTTAAAGGTCTTCATTCCTTTCTTCTTCAACCCTTTTAAATGCTCTTGTGCGGGAGCTATATCTAGGTTGAACTTGTATTGTCTCATGAACACATTAGTAAGATCTCTCCACCTTTTTTATTTAGAGTGATCCAGTTTCATAAACCAATGCAATGTTGTGCCGGTCAGGCTCTGATGGAATAAATTTATAAGGAACCTTTCATCCCTAAACCATACCAACATTTTGGTGTAGTATGACTTTAGATGATAGTATGGGTCTCCACTACCATCATATTTGGTGAACTTAGGCACCTTAAACTTTTTAGGAATTGGCACCTCCAAAGCTAAACATAACTCCTTCAATTCAACAGACTTCTACTTAGTTGGCCCTTGTAAAGCTCACTACTTGTCCTTAACTTCTGCTATATCTTCTTCTCAGTCTTTTTGCTCATTATCCTTTTCCACCTTGAAGCCAGTATTGGTGACGAACTAAGTAGGACCAGTGAACATGACAGCTGGTTCCCTTCTTGGGAGATCATAGGTGAAAACACCGCCAAGTTCCAATCTTAATACCCCTGTCCTTTTGCCCCTGACGTCAAGGGATTTTATGGTCAACTTGTTACTATAGACCTCTGTGTCGGTTCTGGTACTCCTATAGCGGAGGGACTACCCAAGGTTACTCTTGGTATCTTAGCACTTGTATTAGGGACCCCATGGTCCGTATGCACAGTGTTAGTGGCGTTTGGCGAAGCATTATTTGCAGCCACATTTGAGCTCATATTCTACAATAAATTCATCATCTCTAACATTTGAAACTACATTGTCCCCATTTGATCCTTCAAGGCTCCCACTTCGGCTTCTAACCATTGCTCAGACTCTGATCAGCTGTTTTCGGCTAACATAGCTCTAACATGTGCCGAGGTTAGATACGTTTAGCTTGACGGCTGAGCTTGGTTAGATGGATTCTTTTCGTCTCAGACAATGTTGGCTTCTTACCTGCTTTGAAAAAAAAACCAACTGACCTTAATAATAAAATGGTTACCTAGATTTTCGATTTGTCAGTATGTCAACTTGGCATAAAGGGTATATGAACCTCAGACCCTTGAATCTTTGAGGGTACATATTGTATCACTCAATGAATCAAAGTTAACAGCTAACACAAGGGACATTTTATGTGCACATGCACAAGTCTATTTTGCACCACACAACCTATTTCCTTGCATGATTTCTGATATTCCATATATATAGTAATGAACGTATTTGATAACTAAAAAAAGAAACCATACGTTTTACTAAAAATAGAATGTTTGATTACATCACATAATTTGAAGTTATACATCAAAAGTGACCCTGCCTATGAGTTCACTTTATAAAATACTGAAGTTGTCTCCATCTCTTACTCATCTAATTTTATCAACATCTTCAAATCCTCCATAAGGTTATGAGGGCACACCATCCCTATGAAGACTCCTGTAGCTGTTACTAAAAATAGAATGTTTGATTACATCAGTTGATTTGAAGTTATACATCAAAAGTGACCCAGCCTATGAGTTCACTTTATAAAATACTGAAGTTGTCTCTATCTCTAATTGCTTGGCTAGACATTCATTAACTTCTTGCAAGGTTGTAATTAATGCATCCTCAGGGACCCATAAGGGGGACATTAGGGAAATTTCTACAACAATAAATGATATCTTCACTTTCCCACTAAGAGAGCTTCCACCAAATGGTGGTATCTTCCAGTTCTTCAATCTTTTTGATCCACTTATCACGATGCATTTTTACTTATAGTGGAGTTGATTCTTCGCCATGTGGATAATCTCGAATTAGGTGATGAATGGTGTCAAATCTCATACCAAGCTGACATTCCCTACCATAAACATGAATGACCCACCATATATTCAACAGCGATAAACAACACTTCAACTTTCCTTTCTTTTCTTGATGGTAGAAACTTAATGTTAGAAACGTTTATGCTAGAAGCACTAGTACTAGATTCACACAGAGATTTTCTACCATCCACAGGACACTTACTGCTACCAGATCAATTACTCCTATTGTTGATGGGAATAATACTAATCCATATACTGCCAAGGCAAGCACTCTTTTGAAAACAACCCAATTCCCTTTCTCAGCTAAAGTTTCTAACCTTTTCTCTAAATATTTCCTAAATAAACCTTCTGTGGCACTAGAGCAGCATAAATGTTGTGAACACCCCATCCCTAATTGTCTAATCATTTAATTAATTGATACACTAATTAATTAATAATTAGGCAAATAGGAACTTCAAATGACATTTTCAATTGGGGGACAATTTGGAATTAAAAATAAATAATGGGTGATAATTAAATAAACTCAAAACCCAAAATATATATATATATATATAATTAGCTAATTAAAAAAAATTATAATAAATCAAAGCAAAACTATAAAAAATAAAAGAATATATATATAAGGAAACATAAAAAAATTAAAAGTTAAAAATCCAAAAATATTAATCATAATAGTGTAATAAAAAGAAAAATGGAAAAGGCTAGTAAAAAGGATAGACATGTTATGCTGGTGAAAGCTACAAAAAGGAGAAAAAGCACTGTTGAGGGAGATTTGTAAAAGCCAACGTAAAAGCCTATTGAAGGTTCATGAAGGCAGGGGTGGCTGCTCCAACAACAGTGACAGGAGCAGCACCACATCACGGAAAAGGGCAGAGAAAAAAAAGAGACAAGGCTGAGGATGAGGAGCAGCACCACATCACGGGAAGAAGGGGAAGGAGAGGAAAAAAGGGAAAGAAAATCGAAGCTCTCTGGTTCCACCCTCCGGACCCCTCACGCTCTCACTCTTCTTGGGTTTCTTTCTTCTTCTGCAGGAGAGAGATGGACTGAGGGAGACTGAGCCGAGGAAGAAAGAGAGGAGACCAAACCGAGGAAGAAGGAGTAAGTGATGTGTGGGGGAGCCTGAAAGAAAAACTGAAGAAGTGAGCTGAAGGAGGGGGCGTGAATTCTCTATGCGCAGCAACTCAGAAAAGAGAGAGAGAGAGTGAAGGCGTGTTTGGCTTTGTAGAAAGAAGGAGACTGTGCATTAAAGCCAAGCCTTCTTTGCGAAGAAGAAATGGAATGAGAGCAGCAAATCCCTCTCTTCGTCGCTCTTCTTCTTCTTCGATTCCATCTCTTGCTTTCCTCTTCATCTTCATCTTCTTCCTCTTTCTACTTCGACCATCCCTGGCGGATTGTTCTGATTTTGATCACGTTGAAATGGCCATGCTCGGAGTGTGTGCGATTCCAAAGGTACTTAGAACAGCGCTGACATTTAAGGCCTTGTACGTTTCGCTGTTGAGGAGCATAACAAGAAAGAGAATGCATTGCTGGAGTTTGCAAGGGTAGTGAAGGCACAAGAACCGGTAGTTGCTAGTACCCTGCATCATCTTACACTTGTGGCCGTTGATGCTGGCAAGAGAAAGATTTATGAGGCCAAGATCTGGGTGAAACCCTGGTTGAACCTTAAAGAACTTCAAGAGTTCAAATATGCTGGTGATGTGCTAGCATTTACCAATTCTGATCTTGGTCTCAAGAAAGATGGCCATAAACCAGGATGGCAAACAGTGCCAGCACATGATCCTTAAGTTCAGGATGCAGCAAATCAAGCTGTCAAGACTATCCAGCAGAGGTCTAACTCATTACTGCCTTATGAGCTTCATGAGGTTGTTGATGCAAAGGCAGAGGTCATCGATGATTCTGCAAAGTTTAACATGCTCCTGAAGGTCAAGAGGGGAGACAGGGAAGACGCCCTCACCACGGTTCTACCACAATGAGAGATGGTCTCGGTTTGCTTTGCATGGTGAACAGTGAGTTGTTCACGTACTATACATCTAGCTTCCATTTTTTTTTTTTTTTTTTGTTTTGCTTTTGCCTTTTTGGTGCATTAATATTGTAATTATTATTATTATTATTTTGGTATTGCAAGAAAGGTTTTCAGGAAGTCATCGTGTGAGAATATTGTTCTCCTCAACTGCATGAGATCGCATGAGATTTTAATCTCCTTAGATCCCTAAAATTAATACATATTTGTTTTAAAAATAATAATAATTAATTACTTACTTTAATTAAATATTTTCTATCATTTACGAAATCATCGTGTGAGAATATTATTCTTCTCGAGTGCTTGGGGTCGTGTGAGATTTTAATCTCTTTAGACCCTGAAACTTAGTGCATACTTGTTTAAAAGATAAGTAATAATAATAATGATAAATAGATAAAATAATAATAATGCAAAAATGAATAATTTAATTGAATTATTTACAAAATCAATAAGTCAGGGTTTTATAAAATTTAATTAATTAAAATGCCACGTGAGGCTTGGATCTTCGTAGGCTTTGGAGAAATCGATCCTATTAAAATAAGACTAGCAGAATTCTGATTTCAAAACCCTTTAAAAAAAAATGTGTAAAAATAAAGTCCCGAGAATTTTCAAATGGTTTATTTCATATTTTGGGTTCTTGTGTGAGATCGTTTGTCTCCTCAGGCATCCAAAGGTTAATTAGTAGAGACCGTGTAAGACCTTGAATATCCTTAGGTTCCAAAAAAAAAAATTAATTTAAGATTTAAAGTATTGGGATGAATTAGTTAAAAATAAGGAAGTTGGTCCTACTTATTATGTAACTAAAAATCCTAAGAAGATTTATCATTTACTTTAAGTTTTGAATAAATTTCAATTTTAATAAAATATACAAAAATCATAACTTCAAAATCATAGAAATATTCTTCCATCATAGTTTAAAAGTCAGAATAAATTCTAATTAATGAATATGCATATATGTATATATATATATATATATATATATATAAATTAATTAAAGTTCCTGCTAATTAAATCTCAATTGCCAAAATTAGAAAAATCCAAAAAGTTTATAAATTCAAAAAAATTCCAAAATATGGCTTTCTGTTATAATTTTGTTCTAATTTTAACAATCAATCCTGATTTTGAAAAAAAAATAAGTAAAAAAAAAACCAAAATCCAAAAAATTCAATAAATTAAAAAAATCAAAAATATTCCTTTCATTATAATTATATTTCAAATTCCAAAAGAAATAGAATAAAACATAAACTTCCCAAAATCCTAAAAATCTCATTTCATAATCATTTCATTTAAATTTCAAAATAAAGGTTTAAAATTCCAAAAATAAACAAAAAAATTAAAAAGAGAGAAAATGAAGAGGTCAAGAGGGTTAGATTAATCAGGTTGTCGTAAATTAAAACACAAGAACCTGAATCCCAATTACGTTTTGTTTACAAAACTTCGTTTAATTGAAACCTTCTTGTTTTCATCACAAAATTACTAACCATCAACCAACGGATATACCATTTTAGTCAAACTACGTGGATTTTGATCCCTATCACGGGGTACGTTGGCCCTAGGCTTTCATCCTAGGTCAAGTTCGCCCTTTGTAAATATTTATCTGTTTGCCTTCATTCTTGTTGTTTTGTCGCCTCTATTTAACAGGCATGCATGTCGATAAAAGGGTAATTAAGGTAAATTTAAAAGCCATATTCTATTTTAGCTGACTGGTTTAAGGTAACCGTCCTTATAGACGAGTGTTGTGGGGTGCCTAACACCTTCCCCACACTCAAATAGACTCCCAAACTCATCTCTGATTTTGCAAACCATATTGCCTTTTTCTTTTTATTTAAATTGGTTTTCCAAAGTTTTCCGTTAAAAATTTTGGTGGCGACTCCAAATAAATTGGTTTTCAAGATTTTTTATTTTTTTTGGGAACCAATTTAAAGACGTTTTATTTTATTCCGCCAAAAGGTCAGTTACAACAAATGTACTCATGTAGGTTCCTCCCCTAAAATCTGGGCTACAACACACTTGGAAGGGAGATGCCCAAGGTATAAGTAGACGGGGGTGTCTTTGGTAACTGACATGTTCATAAATCCCCTCTATTCTTCCAACATGGGCGCAAGCTAGAAAGTTGGAAATGTGAAGCATCTCAATGAATCGTCCCAATGTTGTGCTAAGGACACAATGCATCGGGCTAGATAGGGACCGATAATAAATCTAATATATCCCCATAATCTATTTGAAAATGGCAGAGCTATTCCCCTATGAGTTTCTCACTCATAATGATTGTCGTAACCGACCTTTCGACGAAATAAAATAAAAAGTGTTTAAATTGATTCCCAAAAACGAATCTTGAAAATCAATTTATTTGGAGTCGCCACTAAAATTTTTAACAGAAAACTTTGGAAAACTAATTTAAAATAAAAAGAAAAAGGCAACATGGGCTGCGAAATTAGAGATGAGTTTGGGAGTCTATTTGAGTATGGGGAAGGTGTTAGGCACCCCACAACACCTGCCCATAAGAACGGTTACCTTAAACTAGTCAGCTAAAATAGAATATGGCTGTTAAATTTATCTCAATTACCTTTTTATCGACATACATGCCCGTTAAACAAAGGAGATAAAACAACAAGAATCAAAGCAAACAGACAAATATTTACAATGGGCAGACTTGACCTAGGATGAAAGCCTAGGGCCTACGTACCCTACGATAAGGATCAAAGTCCACATAGTTCGACCAAAATGGCAGATCTATTGGTTAGAAAATTTTAAGTTTTGCGATGAGGACAAGAGAGTTCAAATTAAATAGATTTTCGTAAACAAAACGGGATTGAAATTTGATTTGTGTGTTTTAATTCACAACAATCTGATTAATCTAGATCTCTTGATCTCTTTATTTTTCCTCTTTTAATTTTTTTTGTTTATTTTTGGATTTTTAATTTTAATTTTGAAATTTAAATGAAATTATTATGGGATAAGATTTTTAGGAATTTTGGGAGTTTATGTTTTATTTTAAAATTGAAATGAAATTATAATGAACGGAATATTTTTGAATTTTTGAATTTATTTATTTATTTTTAGATTTTCAAAATTGGAATTTATCGTTAAAATTAGGACGAAAATAAAACCATTTTTTAGATTTTTGAATTTATGTATTTTTTTTGGGTTTTTGGATTTTTCTAATTTTGAAAGTGAGATTATGATTAACATGACTTTTAATTAATTTTTATATATATTTATATTTTTTATTAGAGTTATGAATTTTAAACTATAATGGAAAAATATTTCTATGATTTTTGAATTTATGATCTTTGTATATATACCTTTTTTAAAACAATTAGAATTTACTTAAAACTTAAAATAAAACTAAAACGAAAAATATTCTTAAGATTTTTAGTTACATAATAGGTAAGACAAACCTCCCTATTTTTTAACTAATTCATCCCAATATTTTTATTGTTAATTTTTGAAACCTGAGGAGAATCAAGATCTCACGCGGTGTCTACTGATTAACCATTGGGTGCCTAAGGAGACGAGCGATCTCATACAAGACCCAAAATATGGAACAAATCATTTGAAAATTCTCGAGATTTTATTTTTATATTTTTAAGGATTTTGAAATCAGAATTCTTTTAGTCTTATTTTTAGTAAGATAAATTTCCCAAAACTTACGGAGACCCAAGTCCCACATGGCATTCTTTTTTATTAATTAAATTTTATAAAATCTTGACTTATTTATTTTGTAAATAATTTAACCAAAATATTTGTCTTTGCATTATTATTATTTATTTATTTAGCATTATTATTATTTTAAAAGCAATATGTATTAAATTTTGGGGTATATGGAGATTAAAATCTCACACGATCCCAAGCACTCGAGGAGAATAATATTCCCAAATGAGGATTTTTTTAGAAACTTACTTGTAGAACCAAGATTAATCTTATATACGCATGAAAAAAACAAATGAAGTAATAATAATAATAATTAAAAAAAGATTTAGAATGCCAAATGCAAAAAAGGGTTCCTGGATGTGGAAAAATATGGCGCATGCATATATTATAACTCACCTGGCTTTCTCCTTAATAGGTGTCAAGGGTAAATTTGTTGTTCCAGCTCCCACCATGTGAACCTAGATTCACCATTATTGCATCTTCTTCTTCTTCTTCTACTGCATATCCCTCTGCTTTTGCTTTTTCATAAGCTCTCATGTTGCCACCACCCATAGCCACGACTAGCCTTCCTCTTCCTCCATTCCTTCTCCCCTGTTCTTGACTCCCTAAAACAGAGGTTCATTTCAGCTTCTTCTTTCTTCGTGTTGCTCTGCCATCCTCCTCCTTTTGCTTCAGGTTCTCGGCTTCATTCTTCTTTTCTTCTTGTCATGAAGAACTGACTCCCTAACTTCATGTTCTCCTACACAAGAAGCCTTTCCTCTCATATCTTACAGTAACCCAGAAGAGTGACGAGGTTCCGATGCTTGATCTTTCTCAGAGTTTCCATTTCTGTCATGAACTCCCTTTGCAACGCTTTTTCTCTCTCTTTAGTTCAATCTAGTGGTTGAGACCAAGAGTGGTACCAACGACCAGGGTTCTTTGGGGATCCAAATGGAAGAACCTGTGTCGTTGAAGTGAGCTCCCTACTATTTCTTCTCTTTTGGACTATTTCTTCCCACTGCTCGAGCTCTTCCTCCCTAGTTGTTCCCTATTTTTTCTTCACTCTTTGTCACTCTCACCTTTCTTTCCCTCCTCCATTCTCCATTCTGCTCTTCCTCTGTTTTAGGTCGTTCAAATAGAGGTGAACAAAATGATGGCTTGGTGTGTTCATGGAGCCTCTTCCTCAGCAGCCCCCCTCTCCTCTACTCTTCTTTTTTTCTTCTATCTTAGCTTGTTGTAAACCCATTTCTGATTAGATGAAAATGAGTGAAGTGAACCAGAATAGTGAAGAAGCTCATCGTGAGACACTTGCTGCTCCCAGAAATTAGGAAGAGTGATGATATGAGAGTGTTTCAGGAGGCGAAAGGCAAGCTACCACTGGTGAAGAATTCAACCGTGGCATCAAGAAAGCCTGGTGGGTCATTGATGCTGCCAGGGCTGTTGGGGGGGGGGGAATGAGGAAATAGAGCTAGTGGACTTGAATAAGGTGGCACTGTTTGCTAAAGGTGGGAGCGTGTTCAGGATTTTTAAGGAACTGAAGCAATCGGTTGCCAGGTTGAAGCCATTGGTCATAGAAGAAGACAAGGAGTTTCTAGCAAGCAAAGGAAGAGAAGGCTCCACTATGGCATGACCCCTTCCTCTCTCCCCCATTGAGTTAGTGAATGATGATAGATATAACCCCAAGAGAGGTGTTGTATGATAACGACTAGACCAACAAAGAGAATCCGAGGAGAACAGTCGCTCTCATTCCGAGTTAAACTTGGCTGTAATATCACTAAGGGCCCTATTCTCATATCACTCCTCAGTAGCTCTCTGCTTTTTCCTTTTTCCAGCCTTTTGCTGTTGCAGCCTTATGATTTTATTTTATTTATTTATTTTTTAATTTTTATTACTATTATTATTATTATTAATTAATATTTTTTGAGTTTTTAATTTTCTATTTTTGTTCTGTTATATATTTTTATTTTATATAATTTTGCTTTGATTTATTATAATTATTCTAATTAGCTAATTTTTTTTTTAGGTTTTGAGTTTATTTAATTGTCCCCCATTATTTATTTTTAATTCCAAATTCTCCCCCAATTGAAAATGTCCTTTGAAGTTTTGTCATTTTTAATTCCCCTATTTACTTAATTATCAATTCATTGATTTATTCATTAATTAAAAAAATTAGGCAATTAGGGATGGGGTGTTCACAATGATTAAGCTCTTGATTGATTGAGCTTCTACCTTCATTTTAACTTTTTTCCTAGTTAAGGCTATTCCTGTTGGGCTTGTGTCTTGAGGTTGTGTGGCGTCCGATGAGTCCATCATATCTTTATGCCAATCAATGAAAATGACAATTCGCTATAACAAGTCCATTTGTTAGAAACAAAATGAAATAAGCACATAACTTATTTAATCAATAGATACTTGACACTTTATTCACTATTAATCGCCAAGAGCCTTATTGATCCATTGGGAATAATAGATATAGCTCTCAACCCAAGGAGAAGTAGGTCCTCACATAGGCCAGGCTTAAATAAGTGAGCCAGATAATCCATTGATATATTATTTTCACAAAAATTACTGATTTTCAAAGTTTCCCAACTCCATTGGTGCACCATTAGGCCAACCTTCTTACATGGACGAAGCTTTCAATTTTAGTTCATTTTGTTTGGCCAATAATGCATCGACTGGAAATGTTATGATAATTCAAAACCCTATAAAAAAGTTTTAAAAAAACATGTAATCATGCCATGAATGATGTGTCAACATACAAAATGAAAGTGCAATATGCTTCATTGGTGTCCTAACTCGGGTCAACCCTAAGTGTGGGAATGGTACTCTAAAGACGACAGACCCTAGAAAGGTTGTCTATTAAGTTCAATCTATTAATGTGTATAGTTCTGAGGGTAAGTCTAACATCTTAAGGAATTACTGGTTCGTAGATTTCCCCCACTCAAAAGAGTAAGGATCTCACAACATGAATTAGACTAAAAGAGGACAGAATCCCACTTTAGTTAAATCCACATAACAAGGTAGAACCTGAGTGAGGTCTTCACGATAATTTATAGAAGCAAGAAGCTTCACAAGAAAACCAATATAAACCTCTATTGACCTAAGGCAAATGAGGGCTCGGGTATAGAGCACAAAAGGTGTGTAAGGTACAATGTTAATGTGCTTAGTGTATAAGGGAAGCATAGGAAGCTCTGAACCTATAGTTTATCCGACCCTCATTTGTCAAACAAATAAATGGCAAGAGAAGCCAAAAACTTACAATATAGATAGGGGACATCTAGCCTAAGGTTTTATTCTGCATGTTATCTATCCTGACACATATATTACAAACAAACTACACATAATAAACAAGAAACTACACATGCTATATAACTAAAAGAAAGAAATATAAAAAAAATAATTAAAACAAGCAAAACACGTTAATTGTAATAAAGATAATAGAAAGCCATATTATCTCATCTAATTAGTTAAATAGGCTCAACTCTCAAAAAGTCCCCAATGGAGTTGCCAAACTATCGTAACTGACCTTTCGACAAAGAGAATAAAAGTGTAGTTTAATTGATTCCCAAAAATGAATCTTGAAAATCAATTTATTTGGAGTCTTCACTAAAATTTTAACAGAAAACTTTGGAAAACCAATTTAAAACAAAACAACAAGGCAAAATGGTCTACAAAAATAGAGATAGATTCGAGAGTCTATTTGAGTGAGGGGAAGGTGTTAGGCACCCCACAACACCCATCCATAAGGATCGTTACCTTAAACTAGTTAACTGAAATAGAATATGACCTTGAATTTATCTCAATTACCCTTTATTGACATGCATGTTCGTTAAATAGAGGAGACAAAATCAACAATAACGAAAGCAAACAAATAGATATTTACAAAGGATAGACTTGACCTAGGATGAAATCCTAGGGCCTACGTACCCTATGATAGGAATCAAAGTCCACGTAGTTCGACCAAAATGGCGTGTCTGTTAGTTAGAAAGTTTTAATTTTTGCCACGAGAATAGGAGAGTTCAAATTAAACAGATTTTTGTAAATAAAACGGGAGTGGAATTTGATTTATGTGTTTCAATTCACAACAACCTAATTAATCTAGCTCTCTTGACCTCTTCATTTTTTATAAAAATTAGTTTGTTGATGCATTGGCTATCCTGGCCATAATGAACAAGCTAGATTGTGGAGTCAACGTGTTGCCAATCCAGGTTGAGACTCAAGACACTCTAGCTTACTGCATAAATGTGGAGGAAGAAAGTGATGGGCAATTATGGTTCCATGATATAAAAACTATGTCCAGAGTCAGCAATATCCGGCTGGGGTATCTAAGAATGATAAAAAAACCATTCATCGATTGGCAATGAATTTCTTCCTTAGCGGAGAAGTGTTTTATAAAAGGTCATAGGACAACACTCTGCTCTAATGTGTGGATGCATCAAAAGCATGAAGGATAATGATAGAGATTCATGAAGGGACGTGCAGAACCCATGCTAATGGTCATACCATGACTAGACAGATTTAAAGGTATGGATACTTCTAGTTAACCATGGAGAAAGATTGCATTGATTACGTGAGGAGATGTTATAAGTGTTAGGCATATGTCAATAGGATCAATGTTCCACTGCAACCCCTACACAACCTAGTGGCACCTTGGCCAGTCTCGATGTGGGGAATCAATATGATTAGTCCCATTTATCCAAAGGCATCTAATGGACACTGATTCATTTTAGTAGCCATCGATTACTTCGCAAAATGGATAAAGGCATGTTTGTTCTCCAATATTACCTAAAGGGTCTTCCTCCAATTTCTGAAATTGAATATCATATGTCAATATGGTATACTAGAAAGGATCATCACTAATAATGCTCCCAATTTGAATGGAGCTGACATTAAGAAGTTATGTGAACAATTTAAGATTAAGCATCACAATTATGCACCCTATCGGCCATAGATGAATGGGGCAGTCAAGGCAACAAATAAGAATACCAAAAAGATCATCAGCAAGATAACTATCACTTACAAAGACTAGCATGAGATGCTCCCATGTTCTCTCCATGGGTATCGCACAACAGTACGAACATCCACAGGGGCAACCCTTACTCTTTAGTATATGGCATGGAGGTGGTCACCCTAGTTGAAGTTGAGATCCCTTCTCTCTGAGTGTTAATAGAATCCAACCTAGAAGAGAGTGAGTGGGTAAGGACACGATACGAGCAGCTGAATACAATTGAAGAAAAGCGACTAGTAGCTATGTGTCATGGGCAACTATACCAGAAAAGGATGGCAAGGGCCTTTAATTAAAATATTCATCCTAGGGAATTCGAGCTAGGGGAGTTGGTTCTGAAAAAGATCCTCCCAAACTAGGTGGATAATAGAGGCAAATGGGCACCTTCATATGAAGGTCCATATGTGGTGATACAGGCATTCTCTGGAGGTGCATTGGTCCTTATCAATATGGATGGAAGAAAGTTTGGAAGACCTGTTAACTCTGATGCAATAAAGAAATACTTTTCTTAAAAATGGTAATGATGAAAAAAATTAAAAAAAAAAGAAAGAAAGAAGATTTTACAATCAGTGCCCGTTAAGTCGAAAACCTGAAAAGGCGGCTTAAGCAAAAGTTAGGGCAATAGATGATGAACAAAGTGAGACTAGATCACTTACCTGGAAGGATCCTTAGAGATCATCTTCATTAACTAGTTTTGAAATATGTGTATCCGAGGCAACACCAGGCGTAAATGACTAGTGCCACCTGGAGCTGAAAGTCATAGTCATTCCAGTTGCCATTTTTGCTCTCCTTTGCATTTGTATCCAATTTATCACCCACTTTCCTTAAGACCATGTGATCTATCTTCAAAATAAAGTCGCTTACTCATTTAAGAGACTTGCTTCTTATTGCTTTTTTCCTTTCCACATAATCGTATCGCCTTTATAATTGCTCCATACATTCAATATGAAAAATAAATATTCATGTGAATAATGTCATTTAAAATATTGTCTAATGATACGCATTTAAGAAAGATCCATGATTTTTTTTAAATAAGTGATTCTATGCAATTATTGGGATGAAGCTTAAAGTGAGAAACATATATATGTCTTAGCATTTCTGATTTTGTTATTGGGTAACTTCGTAAAAAGAGATTGAAGCATTTTCAATGTCCCCTGGTCAACTATAAGGAAAGGAAACTAAGCCTGCCAGGTGTTGACTTAAAGAGATAAAGTTATGTGGATCATTGGCTATTGAAACGATGAATTCAAGGTCACAACAAAAGAACCTTGGTTAGACAGTTCTTTCATTATGGGCAATATGGTTTTCTTTGCAACTTGTATAAACTATAACTTGATACATCACCCCTCTAGTTTCCAAAGTAAAAGGTAGAAGGTCTAGGCTTGAGAAGCGTTTTCTTATTTCTAATGCCCAGGGTATAGGTATCATTTTGGAATATATCAAAGCAAAACAAAATTTTCATTATCCTTAAAAACATGCATACATATGCACCATGCATTTAGTGCACGAACACGTGAAATATCACATCTTACGGATGACCAAGAGGTGCTTCCAAAAGAATCACATCCTCCCTTGGCACCAACATTTAATTTGTTCAAGAAAGATCATTCTAAAGGTTCACAGGATAACGATTCAAATGTCAGGGACAAAAACTCAATAGAATTTGGATCTATTCACCTCTAAGGAACACTATGGTCATAAAGATGACAAGTTTAGCAAGCAGACGAGTCATGTTATAGTCGAAGCACAATGGTATGCATCTCACATAGGTGCATGCATGGCACTACATGATAGCACATTCCATACGAGGTGAGTACTTCTCTTCAAATCAACACAAAAGTCCTGCATCGTGTCCAAGGCAATTTACATTTCTATCAAAGTCCTACATTGTGTCCAAGGCAATTTACATTTCTGTCAAAGTCTTGCATCATGTCCAAGGCAATTTACATTTCTGTCAAAGTCCTGCATCGTGTCTAAGGCAATTTACATTTCTGTCAAAGTCCTGCATCGTGTCTAAGGCAATTTACATTTCTGTCAAAGTCCTGCATCATGTCCAGGCAATTTACATTTTTGTCAAAAGCCCTACATCGTGTCCAAGACAATTTACACTTATGTTAAAATTCCTTCATCATGTTTAGGCAATTCACTATCTTATCTAGGCACAAATTTACCCTTGTTTGTTTTCTCGACAAGAGGAATGGTGTGTTCATGTCTTTGCTTGCTCTTAAGTTAGGTCATCTCTTCATCATTTCCACTCCCCTAACATAAGAGACAAGCAAAGAGAGGCAACTATGAACACCCTACCTCAAAAATAAAAATTAATAACTACCTAATGGATTAACTAGCTTCTCCTATAACTAAATAAATACAAAATGGGAGTCAAAAAATAAAATTAAATAAAATATGGAGACAAAATAATAAAACATAATAATGATAATAATAATAAGAAAAAAAAATAAAAAATTAAAACAAAAATGCCAAAAAATTAAACAAATATAAAATAAAAAATAGGATAAACCAAATACAAAACCAAAAATATCAAAAGAGAAAAATTCAAAACAAATATTTGAAGTAAAGATATGTTAAATATCTTGCAAAAGGAAAGTTAAATAGGGTAAAAAATTTTGAATTGATCCAAATCTAAAAAAGAGAGAAAAGCCACTTAGTTAAGATTAAAATAAAAATGCAAACACACTTTCACTTACTTTTACATAGTCTCACTCACACTCACACTCACACACTCATTCACACACTCTCACATACCACTCTTACACACTCCCATAGGAGACAAGAAGGACATAAGGTACAAAAGGCATGAGAGACATGGCAAATGTGAAGGGATGTGCTACTGAAAAAGGGGCAGAAGTGTGATAGTGCCAAGGGAGAGAAAAAGGTGGCTGGAGGAGAGTTAAAGAGGAGTGAACCAAAACAAAAAAGGGTGGGAAGCATTTTGAAGGAAGAGAGAAAAGTAAAGACCAAGGAGAGCCTTCGGTAAAGAGAAAAAAGAACAAAGGGCCACAGGGAAGAGGAGACCAGCCGAGAGGAGTGAACCGAGGAAAGAAGAAGGAGGAGAGTAGAAACGAAATGAGAGAGAGCTAACGACGTAAATCGAGAAGAATATTGGAGGCGTGAACTGAGAAGAATACTGGAGGCATGAACCGAGAATAGAGCTGGAGGTGTGAACCAAGAAGAATGCTGGAGGCTTGAACCAAGAAAAGAGTAGTGTGAGAGGGAGCCGAGAAGCTAACAGGCGATACAAACTGAGAGACCGTGGCTAGAGGAAGAAGAAGAAGTAAGAATAGGTGAGGTGCCAAGGAGAGAAGGGAAGGTGCTGAGAAGAAGAAGAAGGAGAAAGGAAGAAGAACAAGAGGAAATCCTCTGTTTTAAGCTCCAAAAATAGAGTTGAACAAAGGAAGAATTAAAGGGAAGAAGGAGAAAGGAAAACGCTAAAGAGGTAGGCCACACCAAGAAATTTGATAAATGGGAAAGGCTGAAAAAAAACTGACAGTGTGGGAAGTACCAAGAAGATAGCAGAAACACTGAGACGAGAAGAGGAAAGAGGAAGGAAGAGGAGATGGTATCGAGAAAAAGAGGAAGGAGGAAGGAGGAAGGAAAAGGAAGCATTCGGCCTCTGTTTTCCAATTGAGGAGCAGAAGTTTTGGACCATGGTGGAGAGCTGGGAGTGAGACAAACCGAGAAAAAATCATGGAGGAGGGAGAAGCGTTCTATCATCTAAGCATAAGTGAATCATGCTGAAGAGGAAACAAGTGAGGCATGGCTGCATGGTGGGAGTTGCATGCATGGTGAACACTATTCATGCATTTTGCCTCAGATCATGTAATTATTTGCCAATGTTTTGTTTTAATTTATTTTTGTTATCTTTATTATTATTGTCATTTTTTTTTAATTTCAATGTGAAACTAATTTTGGCTTTACAAACAAGGTTCTATGAAAATCAACATCGTGTGAAAATATTGTTCTCCTCGAATACTTGAGGTCATGTGAGATTTTAATCTCCATAAATCCCAAAAATTAGTACCTACTTGTTTTAAATAATAATAATGCAAAAATAAATACTTTAATATTTTCCATTTTTTACAAAATCATCATGTGAGAATATTGTTCTCCTTGAATGCTTGGGGTCATGTGAGATTTTAATCTCCATAAACCCTAAAAATTAGTACATACTTGTTATAAAATAATAATAACAATAATAATAATGATGATAATGCAAAAACAAATATCTTAATTAAGCATTTTCTATTATTTACCAAATGATTAAGTCGGTGTTTTATAAAATTTAATTAATTAAAAAATGCCATGTCAAACTTGGGTCTCCATAGGCTTTGGGGAATTGATCTTATTAAAAATAAGACTAAAAGATTTCTAATTTCAAAATCCATAAAAATACACAAGAACAAAATCCCAAAAAATTTCCAAATATTTTATTTCATATTTTGGGTTCCCGAGTGAGATCACTCGTCTCCTCAGATTTCAAAAATTAACATTTAAAATATTGGGATAAATTCAATAAAAAAAAAAAAAGGGGAGGTTTGTTTTACCTATTATGTAACTAAAAATCCTAAGAATATATTCTTAACTTTAGTTATACTTTAAGTATTGAAATAAATTAAAATTTCAAAAAGTAACAATTAATACAAAGATCATAAATCCAAAATCATAGAAATATTTTCTCCAATATAGTTTAAAGTTCATAATAAATTCTAATATAAAATGTATATATAAAAGAAGAAATCTCATTATTAATTAAAAATCCTATTAATCATAATCTCACCTTTGAAATTAAAAAAAAAATCCAAAAACCCAAAAAATATATAAATTCAAAAATTCCAAAAAATGGCCTTCTATTATAACTTCTTTCCAATTTCCATAATAAATCCTAATTTTAAAAATCCAAAAATAAATAAATTTGGAAATCCAAAAATATTTTGGTTTCATCCAAAAAAAAGAAGCATAAACTCCTAAAAATCCTATAAATCTTATTCCATAATCATTTCATTTAAATTTAAAAATAAGCAAAAATAAAAAAGAGGAAAAATGAAGAGGTCAAGAGAGCTAGATTAATCAGGTTGTTGTGAATTGAAACACACAAATCAAATTTCAATCATGTTTTGTTTATAAAAATCTATTTAATTTAAACTCTCTTATTCTCGTCGCAAAATTTAAAATTTTCTAACCAACAGACGTGCCATTTTGGTCGAACTACGTGGACTTCGATCCCTATCATGGGGTATGTAGGCCCTAGGATTTCATCCTAGGTCAAGTTCATCCTTTGTAAATATCTATTTGTTTGCTTTTGTTATTGTTGATTTTGTCTCCTATGTTTAACGAACATGCATGTCAATAAAGGGTAATTGAGATAAATTAAAGGTCATATTCTATTTTAGTTAACTAGTTTAAGATAACCATCCTTATGGATGGGTGTTATGGGGTGCCTAACACCTTTCCCACACTCAAATAGACTTTTGAATCCTTCTCTGCTTTTCACAAACCATTTTGCCTTGTTCTTTTTGTTTTAAATTGGTTTTCTAAAGTTTTGAGTTAAAATTTTTGTGGCGACTCCAATTAAATTGATTTTCAAGATTCATTTTTGGGAATCAATTAAACTACACTTTTAATTCTCTCCGCTAAAAGGTTGGTTATGATAGTTACCCTATCTACATATATGGGACCGTCATTTGATGTGATTCCATGGGTGACACAAAAGGCACCCATAACGAGAAGTAACTTTGTCACCACAACCATGTGCTTTGAAGGTGCCATTATTTCTCTTTGATGATGTCACCTAGGTGAAGGAAATAAGTTTTCCTTTTCTACAAAAGCAATTGTAAGGACGATGAATTCATAGGCTTAGTAGGAAAGCAATTGTTCTTCTTTTTGAAGTTATTAGAATCAATAATGTAAACTATTTCCATAACAATGTTTTGATGTATCAATTTTATGTTGTAAACATTGGCCCATTGTTACCATTTTTTTGCTTTATCTTGTTTATCATTCACAACGTAGGAAAGAAAGTTTCATTTTGGAAACTCCTTATTTAATACTTTGAAGTTATTCTTATTAGACGATTGTAACTATAGCTATAGGTGTATGCTACTCCTAAGATATTGTATTCATTTTCTTGCACCAATGTTTTCATTTCTCTTGTAGAACGATTTCTTACAGCGAAATAGTTTGGCAATATTCTTCCAAGAGAGACAATTATATATCACCTAGGTCGAGAACCCAATAAAAGTTTGCTAATAACTAAATTTTCTTCAACCTTGGCCACGATAATCAGTTAATTTAATTTTAAAGTATCTAATTTGAAAAATCATTAAGTTGATATGCAAAATTAAAGCTTGAAACTCACCCAATAACTTTAATATATGATACATATGGAGGAATTAATGCTGATTGAGTTTTTCACTAAGTATAAGCATGATTTATTTTTAAATTTGAAAAAATTAAAGAAACTTATGGGAACTATAAAACAAGAGACAAAATGCTTTGCATGTGAACACATTGCTGTAAAAGAGAATTTTTGGTCAACTAATTTTATGATTTAATATCCTTAATTAGATTTAGTTATATGGTATATATAGTGAGCATAGACAAAAGAATTAACAATATTACGAATAGTTAAAATATTTAGACATTTCTAGAGAAATGAATGCAAAAAATTAGGTTTTAATATATCATTGGGACTTCTATCTATCTACATTTCTTTAGCTTTATCCATTTATTGCCTAATTTGTGACATTAATTGTTCTCATTATAATATACCCTATTGCTCAACTATATATTTTCCTTGTTTGAGATGATTATCATGTGGGAAAAAGTCATAATTACATTTAAGAGTAAAATCTATGAAATCCATAAATTGCTTAGTTAGATGAACATTGTGTTTCTTGTGAACAATGATTTACAATGAACATCCATTTTTGTAAATGTTCCTCCCCAATTTTTGTACACCATCTCCTCTTATAATATAGTTAGAAAAAAATTTAAAAAATGACATTGCTTTGCAATTTATGAAATACATTATTATAGATTTCATAGGAAGGGATAAGCTAATAGGAAGGTGGTGAAATCTTTGCCATAAATGAATATTGGTTCCATACTCGTTTATTGCTTACAGCAATTTGGGAAACACTGGCTTTAAATGTAGGTGTTTCAAGAACAGGTATGATCAAGTTGTCATAGCAATTCTTCTCCACCTTGTCGACAATGATTTGACAACACTCCTGATTGAGAGTTGTATAACAGAGAATGTAAGGAAACCACAATCTTTAATAAACTTTTGTGAACAACTAATCAAATATTCATAAAATCCAAGAGCTTCTTCTGGTGGTTTTGGAAAGGACAATGTTACACCATTTGCACTCATGGGACCATCTTGATGTTATTCCTGGGTTGACACTAAAGGCACCCACAATGTAAAGTAGCATTGCCATGACAACCATTTTCTTTGGAGATACCATTATTTCTCTTAGATGACGACGCCTAGGTAAAGGAAATAAATCTGACTTTTCTGCAAAAGCAATTTGTAAGGATGATGTATTTATAAGATTAGCATGAAGGCAATTGTTCACTATTTTAAGCCTATTAAAACTAATAACATAAACTATTTTCATAACATTCTTTTGATGTATAAGTTTTATGTTTTAAACCTTGGCCCATCATTATAAATTTATTGCTTTATCTTGTTATACTATTCCAAACATAGGAAAGAATGTTTCATTTTGGAAACTCATTATGTAATACTTTGAACTTTTTCTAACTAGACAATTGTAACTTTAGTTAGAGGTGTATGCTTTCAAGGATAAAGTGAAAAATGGAGAAGAAGCTTTAGTTGTTAAGTAACGTTAAAAAAAAAATCACATGAATTACTGGAGTTTAAAAACTTCATCATATTACTTTTAGATTTTTCCCCAGACCCAAATCCAATGTTCTTTAATATATTCTCTATAGATTTTGGAATCTTTTTGTTTATAGGTTGTAGGTGTGAGCGTTTGTTTACGTGTGTGCACACACGCGCATACACACACTCACACACAAATATATATATATATATATATATGTATCAACCATTGTAAAGAACATAAAAACAACTTTTGACAAGAAGCATAGATTCAAGCAAAAAAAGAAAAGAAAGAAGGCTAGATTGAAAAACTTGTACTACATTTCATCTTCTTAGTGGCTTGTATGCAGATTTAGTGCAACTTTTAGCAAAAGGTGACAAATAAATAGCATTTATGTTGTCACAACTCTTGTACAATAAATAGTGCAATGTTAATTTTTTGGTATTAAACTTCCCACAATTGTATTTTAATTTCAAGTGTTTTAAGAACTTCTATCAATGTAAACCTAATTCTAATTTTGACAATTAGATGTGCCAAATAATGCTCAAAACTCTCCTAACAATGTCTTTTACATCCAAAATAGTTTGTTGACCATGTGTGAACACTCCACCCAAAAAGATAATAATAAACTTAAATATTAATTAATTTATTCATTGAATAGTTAGTTAGTAATAGTTGAATGGAAATAAAATTGGAAAATTAAAATACCAGCTAAAAAAATATTAAAACTAAAATTTAAAAAAAAATCATTGAAAGAGAATTTGAAATAAATCCCAAAATGAATTAAATTAGTAAACAAAGAGTAATAAGAAATTAAATATTTTTACAAAGGTTAAGAGTAACAAAAGACAAAAAAATGAAAAACGAAAAACTAGAAAGCAAAAAGAAGAAAACCAAGAAAAAAGGGGGAAATAAAAAAGATATAAAAGCAAGCGAAGAAACAAAGCAAGTAGGAATAGAAAAACATAAGAAGTGGTGAATGAGGGAGAGACATTAAGGAAGAAAGAGTTCGAATAGAGTGAAAGGACAAGGGAGTTGCAGTGATGTCGTAACCGACCTTTCGGCGGAATAAAATAAAAGTGTTTAAATTGATTCCCAAAAACAAGTTTTGAAAATCAATTTATTTAGAGTCGCAACCAAAATTTTTAATGGAAAACTTTGGAAAACCCATTTAAAATAAAAAAGAAAAAAAGGCAACGCGGTCTACGAAATCAAAAATGAGTTTGGGAGTCTATTTGAGTGTGGGGAAGGTGTTAGGCACCCCATAACACCCGTCCATAAGGACGGTTACCTTAAACTAGTCAATTGAAATAAAATATGGCCTTTAAATTTATCTCAATTACCCTTTTATCAACATGCATGCCTATTAAACAGAGGAGACAAAACAACAAGAATGAAGGCAAACAGATAGATATTTACAAAAGACGGACTTGACCTAGGATGAAAACCTAGGGCCTACGTACCCTACAATAGGGAACAAAGTCCATGTAGTTCGACCAAATGGCATGTTTATTGGTTAATGATTTGTGAATTTTGACAGGAGGGTTTCAGTTAAACAGATTTTTGTAAACAAAACGTAATTGGGATTTGGTTCATGTGTTTTAATTTATGACAACCTGATTAATCTAACCCTCCTGACCTTTTCATTTTTCTCTCTTTTTAATATATTATTTTTTTTGTTTTTGGGATTTTAATCTTTATTTTGAAATTTAAATAAAATGAAATGATTATAAGGAACGAATTTGATCATGTAAAGAAATGAAATTATTTAATTAAGACATTTATTTTTGTAATATTGTTATTATTCTTATTATTATTTTATAACAAATATGTGCTGATTTTGGGGATCCAAGGAGATTAAAATCTCACATGACCCCATGCAATCGAGGAAAACAATATTCCCACACGATAATTTCATAAATAATAGAAATTATTTAATTAAAGTAAATATTTAGTTGTTAATATATTTAAAACCAATGTGTACCAATTTTAGAGATCTAAGGAGATTAAAATCTCACATGATCCGATGCAATCGAGGAGAACAAAATTCTCACACGATTATTTCATAAATAATGGAAAATTATTTAATTAAAGTAAATATTTAATTATTATTATTTTTAAAACAAATGTGCTAATTTTTAAAAGATCTAAGGAGATTAAAATCTCATATGATCTCATGCAATCGAGGAGGACAATGTTCTCACATGATTGTTTCGTAAATAATGGACGATGTTTAAATAGGATGAATATTTAATTATTATTATTTATCTATTTATCTAAAAAAAAGTGTGTATTAATTTTTGAAGCCTAAGAAGCCTAAAAATTTCACACAACCTTTGTTCGTTACTTCCAAAGTGCCTAAGGAGGTCAGTAGCCCCACACGACAACTTTTCCAACATAATGCCTAATTAGAAAAATTTATCTATTTATCCTTCTATTATTATTATAATTTGTTGTTAAGGTGTCTTCATTTTTATTAGTGATATTCTTATTTCTCTTTTCTTATTATATCTTTCATTTCGAAAAATCATCAACTTTATAGTCTAAGGAGACCAAAGTCTCACATAGCTTAAATGTCAAAAAAGACTGACCGTCCCACACGGTAACCCATTTTCCCTTTTCTTTCTTTTAATAAATAAAGATAATTTAGAATAGATCGTTTTTACATATTAAAGTTATTCATTCATTTGATATGAGTAACTATGCATTAATTTCTAAAGCCTAAGGAGACTAAGATCTCATATGGCTTTATATTAATTAACTTTAAGTGTTTGAGGAGACTAATGATCTCACTTGGTAACTCCAAAAATAATAAAATAAAATAAAAACCCAACATTAGTTTATTTGGTAATTTTGTAGATGAAAATACAACATCATACATATACACACCCATACACAAAGCTAACTCTGAACCAATTATATATTTAATCTTCCTATTTCAAGAATGGGCCCTACCACAAACTCTAAAAGTAAAGCTTGAAGATTAGAATATATATATATATATATATATATATGTATCTATAAACTCTTACTGGTTTTACGTTGCACCCAACCCACGAAGCCTATATATTCCAAACATCTACTTACTCCAAAATAAAAGGTTGAGCTAGGATATCATTGAAGTGTCAAACCAAAGTGCAACCCAAATCATATATGAACCCATGAAAATGGTATGCGGACCTTACGAAGGAAAGAAAGAGAATAAATCCCAAGCACTACTATGAACCGAAACCAAAAAAGAGAAAGAAAATTGGTTGCCAAAGCTTTGAAAGAACGAAGAAAAGAAACAAAAATACAAAACCCCCTTTTTTAAAGCAACAAAAAAAGAAATGTGGCAACCTTAAAATGATTTTTGACAGAAAAACATGGTTCACATTTACAGCTAGTTCAACAGTTTTTTTTGGCAGCCAATGGGTGATATATTGCAGTGCAGTTACAAAGGCTTTACAGCAACGTTTTTTGACAGAAAAAAAACAATGATTTTGCAGTTGGTTCAGATTGGTTGACAGCCAATGAGTGGTATGTTGCTGTGATATTACAATAGTTTTGTAGCAACATTTTTTGACAGAAAAAAAAAAAACGATGGTCATGCAGCAAAACGAAGTTGAACAAAAGTAGAAAACAAAGGAAGGCGGTGAAGCTGCAAACTGAGGAGCTTGAACAGCCACTTCCAGCATTCTTCATGGCCTCTGTTTACCTCTGTTTTAGTGTGTGTGAATAGAGGAATTGGCTCAATAGTGTCACCTTTCTCACAGCATGGGAAAAGAGTTAAAGAGGAGGAGAAAGTGACACTCACAGCAATGAAGACCAGCTAGAGGGGAAAGTGAGGAAAGGAGGAAGTAAAATAAACAAACCATTGCCATGCATGCATGTAAACCAGCTAACCTAAGGCACCGAAGAAAAGAAGGCTAAGCGATGGTGTGTCTCTTCAGCTGGTGATTTCATGGCCTCCGGCTCGGCTTCTTTCTTTCTCGGTTTGCTTAGTCTGTGGCTTCTCTCGACTCCTTCTCTTCTTCTCGGCTTTCTCGTCCACCCTCCTCCTGCCACGGTCTCCTCCAGCCACGGTCTGTACCTTCTATACTCCAGCCATAGTCTGCACCTTCTATACTCCAGCCATGGTCTCCTCCAGCCACAGTCTGCACCTTCTATACTCCAGCCACGATCTGCACCTTCTTTTTCTGCTTTTTCCTGAAACCACCAGCTGCCTACTTTCTCTGCTCACGGTCTCCTCCTCTTTTCTGCTTTTTCTGAAACCACCAACTGCCCCACTCTCTGCTCCAACCAACCTCTTTGTCCTTTTGTTTCTTAGTAATGTGTGTGTGTGCATGAGTGTATGCATGTGGGAGTGGGAGTGTATGAATGTAAGCAAGTGGGAGTGTGTGAGTGTGAGCAAGTGAGAGTGTGTGAGTGAGAGCAAGTGAGAGTGTGTGAGAGCAAGTGAGCAAGTTTTGCATTTTTATATTTAACTAGGTGGCCTTTTTCTCCTCTTTGTATTTAGACAAATTTATTAACCCTATTCATTTTATTTTTTTGTAAGATGATTATCATGTCTCTACTTCAAACATATATTTTGAATTTTTCCTTTTAATATTTTTGGTTTTTATATTTGGTTTTTTCCATATTACTTCTATTTTTTCCTTTTTGCAATTTTGTTTTAATTAATTAATTTTTAAAATTTTTAATTTTATTTATTATCATTACTATAATTATTATTATTGTTAGTTTAGGTGGGGTGTTCACAGTTGCCTCTCTTTGCTTGTCTTTTAAGTTAGGGAAGTGAATATATTGAAGAAATGACCTAATCTTAAGAGCAAGCAAAGACATGAACACACCATCTTCCACATCGAGGGAAGACAGGGGAAGGCAGGAGTAAATTCGTGCTTAGAAAAGATGGTGAATATCCTAAACAAGATGTGTGGCTTTTGACATAAATGTAAATTGCCTGGACATGATGCAGGACTTTAGCAGAAATGTAAATTGCCTGGACACGATGCAAGACTTTGACAGAAATGTAAATTGCCTGGACACAATGCAGGACTTTGACAGAAATGTAAATTGCCTGGACACGATGCAGGACTTTTGCATAAATGTAACTTGCCTGGACATGATGCAGGACTTTGACAAAAATGTAAATTGCCTAGACATGATGCAGGACTTTTGCATAAATGTAACTTGCCTGGACACGATGCAAGACTTTGACAAAAATGTGAATTGCCTGGACACGATGCAGGACTTTGGCAGAAATGTAAATTGCCTGGACACGATGCAGGAATTTGGCAGAAATGTAAATTGCCTGGACGCGATGTAGGACTTTTGCGAAAATGTAAATTGCCTGGACACGATGCAGGACTTTTTGTGAACACCCCATCCCTAATCACTTAATTATTTAATTAATGGAAACACCAATTAATTAATAATTAAGAACATAGGAAAATTAAAAATGTCAAAACTTCAAATGATATTTTCAATTGGGGGACAATTTAGAATTAAAAATAAAGAATGGGAGATAAACCCAAAATTCAAAAAAAAAAAGCTAATTAAAATAATTATAATAAGTCAAAGAAAGATAATAAAGAAATATAAAAATATAAAACATATTACAAAACAAAAATAAAAAAATCGAAAAATAAAAATTAATTAATAATAATAGTAATAATAATAAAAATAAAAAAAATAAAAAGAGAAAAAGTGCCATAAGGCTGCCACCACGTGAAAACCTGAGGAAAAAGCTGAAAAAAAAAAAAAGCAAAAAGCAAAAGAGGGAGATGAAGCAGAGGATATGATGGCACTCATGCAGTGAGAGAAGGAGTGGAGGAGAAAAGCGACTCTGGGGCACAGCAAAGATAGGAGGAGAGGGTGAAGTCTCTAGGCAGCAACTCAGATAAAGGAGAAGAAGGTGCAGAACCGTAACGTTGCTGGGAGAGAACGTTGGCTGGAGAAGAAGGTGCAGAACGTGGCTGGGGAGAACGTTGGCTGGAAGAAGGTGCAGAACCATGGCAAGCTGGAAGCAGAACGTTGGAGAACATCTTCCTCTATTTCAGGCACTGTAAACAGAGATAAACAGAGAGAAAGTGAGCTGAAGAGGTCTGCCTATTTTTCTCGGTTTGCTATTCCCATTTCTAGTTTTTCTGTCTTTAGTTTGTTGTCTAATCTATCATGAATGCATGTAGAAGGTTGGTTGTATCTGTCTTTGTCTGCTGTTAGATTGCTTTTGATAGAAAATGAGCAAGAATGCAGCAACGTATATATATATATATATATATATGTATCTATCAGCTTCTGTTTCTGCATCTGCATGTTTTTCTGGGTATGTGTATGCCATGTCTATTTCTGCATGTTTTTCTGGGTATAAGAACAGAAAAAGGGAAGCATGGAGATGGGATAGCAACGTATAGATATGTATGCATCTATTAACACAAGTTTCTGCATCTTGTGTTGCGGTGTATGAGAACAAGAGAGAAGAGATAAAGCAAAAGGGGGAGTGCATCAATGTGTATATGTATATGTCTTGGCATGTTTATGGGCAAGAAAATAAAGAAGAACAGGAAAGAATGCATTGGTGCACATTAGTGTGTATATATACATATATATGCTCATATGTATGTGTGCTTAGGTATATGTACATATAAGGTGCAAAAAGAAAGAATGAAGTGAGAAGAGGTTCTCTTTCTTTGGGTATATATACATATACAGGTATGTGCATGAATATATGGGTGCATGCATGGTTAAACATACATAAGGTAAGAAAAATGAACCAGAAAGTTGTCTTGTTCTCATTTTTGTCATATTTTTTATGATTGTGTTGTTTTGTGTTATTATTATTATTTTTATTGTTATCATCATTATTATTTCATTTTGTTTGCATATAAGACTAATCTTGGTCCCATGGGTAAAGTTTTACGAAATTTATCGTGCGAGAATTTTGTTCTCCTCGATTACATGAGATCACGTGAGATTTTAATCTCCTTAGATCTTTTAAAAAATTAGCACATTTGTTTTAAAAATAATAATAATTTAATATTGACTTAATTAAATATTTTCCATTATTTATGAAATTATCGTGTGAGGATTCGGTTCTTCTCGATTGCATGAGATCACGTGAGATTTTAATCTCCTTAGATCTTTTTTTAAAAAATTAGCACATTTGTTTAAAAATAATAATAATAATTTAATATTGACTTAATTAGATATTTTCCTTTATTTACAAAATTATCGTGTGAGGATTCAGTTCTCCTTGGTTGCATGAGATCATGTGAGATTTTAATCTCCTTAGATCTTTTAAAAATTAGCACATGTGTTTTAAAAATAATAATACTCAAATATTGGCCTTTATTAAATATTTTTCATCATTTCCGAAACTATTGTGTGAGGAGTCAATTCTCTTCGATTGCATGGGAATATGTGAGGTTTTAATTTCCTTAGTTCCCTAAAATTAATATACTTCTATCTAATAATAATGATAATATAATAATAATAAAGAAAAAATGATCATAATTAAATATTCATTCTAATTAAATATTTCCCATTATTTACGAAATTGTCGTGTGAGAATATAGTTCTCCTCAAATATTTAAGGTTGTGTGAGATTTTAATCTCTTTAGACCTCGAAATTTAGTACATACTTGTTTGAAAGATAAATAATAAGAACGATGATAAATAGATAAAATAATAATAATACAAAAATGAGTATTTTAATTGAATTATTTACGAAATAAATAAAGTCAGGGTTTTATGAATTTAACGAATTAAAATGCCACATTCAAAAATTCCAAAGGTGGTTTTCTGTTATATTTTGTTTTGAGTTCAATCCTGACTTTAAAAAAAGAAATAAAAAATAAAAAAATAAAAGATAAGTGAAACAAGAAAAAAAACCAAAATCCAAAATTAAATAAATTAAAAAAACCAAAAATATTCCTTTCATTTCAAATTTCAAAGGAAATAGAATAGGATATAAACTTCCCAAAATCCCAAAATCTCATTCCGTAATCATTTCATTTAATTTTCAAAATAAAGATTAAAATTCCAAAATCAAAAAAAAGTTAAAAGGTTGAAAAATGAAGAGATCAAGAGAGCTAGATTACTTAGGTTGCTGTATATTAAAACATACAAATCCAAATTCCAATCCTGTTTTGTTTACAAAAATCTATTTAATTTGAACTCTCCCGTTCTCATCACAAAAATTATAAATCACCAACCAACAAACATGCCTTTTGGGTCGAACTATGTGGACTTTGATCCCTATCACAGGGTACATAGGCCCTTGGTTTTCATCCTAGGTCAAGTCGGCCTTTGTAAATATCTATCTGTTTGTTTCCACTATTGTCATTTTTGTCTCCTCTGTTTACTGGGCATGCATATTAATAAAGGGTAATTGAGATAAATTTAAGGCCATATTCTATTTCAATTGACTAGTTTAAGGTAACCGTCCTCATGGACGGGTGTTGTGGGGTGCCTAACACCTTCCCCACACTCAAATAGACTCCCGAACTCATCTCTGACTTCGCAGACCATGTTGCCTTTTTCTTTTTTATTTAAATTGGTTTTCCAAAGTTTTCCATTAAAAATTTTGGTGGCGACTCCAAATAAATTGATTTTCAAGATTCGTTTTTGGGAATCAATATAAAACCTTTTTATTTTATTCCGCTGAAAGGTCGGTTACGACACTTTTGCATAAATGTAAATTGCCTGGACACGATGCAGGACTTTAAATGAAATGTAAATTGCCCTGGACATGATGCAGGACTTTGGCGGAAATGTAAATTGCTTGGACATGATGCAGGAGTGAGATATATGATAAGCGTGGAGCACCATGGATGCATGAGATAGGCTCGTTTTTTAAGAATAATGAAAATTTTATTTGCTTTGATATATTTCAAAATTATAGTCTTGGCGTTAGAAATAAGAGACTTTATGTTAACGTAGAACCTCCACCTTTTACTTTGGAAGCTGGGGGGTGACATGTTGGGTTATAGTTCATAGTAATTGGAAAGACATCAATATTGCCCAAAGCAAAAGCATTGCCTAACCAAGCTCCTTTTGTGTTGAATCTGTCGTTTCTACAAGTGGGGATCTGCATAACTTTACCTCTTCAGCTTAACTCTCAGCAGGATTATATTCTTTTCTTTATAGTAAACTAGAGGACATTGAAAATGCTTCTATATCCCATTTTACAAAGTAACCTGGTAACGAAATCAGAAATGCCACAGAAATGCCAAGACGCGTACATGTTTCTCGCATTAAGCTTCATCCCAACAGTTTCATGGAAGCACTTAAAGAATCGTGTGTGTTTCCAAAATGCATATTGTCGTAACCAACCTTTCAGCGGGATGGAATTAAAATAGGTTTAAAATCGATTCCCAAAAATGGAATTTTGAAAATCAATTTGTTTGGAGTTGCCACCAACATTTTTAATGGAAAATTTCGGAAAATCAATTTAAATAAAAGAAAAAGGCAGCATGGTCTGTGAAATCAGAGATGGGTTTGGGAGTCTATTTAAGTGTGGGGAAGGTGTTAGGCACCCCACAACACCTGCCCATAAGGATGGTTACCTTAAACTAGTTAGTTGAAATAGAATATGGCCTTTAATTAATCTCAATTACCCTTTTATTGACATGGATGCACATTAGACATAGGAGACAAAAAAGTGAAAATGCATGCAAACTGATGGATATTTACAAAGGGCAGACTTGACCTAGGATGAGAGCCTAAGGCCTACGTACCCTGCAATGGGGATCAAAGTCCACGTAGTTCGACCAAGAGGTATGCTTGTGGGTTGGTGGTTTTTGATTTGTGAAGAGAATAGGAGGATTTTAATTAAAACAGATCATTGTAAACAAAAAAGGATTGGAATTTGGTTTGTATGTTTTAATTTACTACAATCTGGTTAACCTCATTCTCCTGATCTCTTTTAAAATTTTTTGTCGATTTTATTATTATTATTATTATTTTGAGTTTTGGGAGTCTTGGGAGTTCATATTTCGGAAATTAATGTATGATTTATCATGAAAGGAATATTTATTTTTTGAACTTTTGAATTTATTGTTGGTAAATATTGATTATTATTATTATTGATTATTGGTAAATAATTTAATTCAAGTGCTATTATTTATTTGTTTATCTGTTTAACTTTGAACGAATATATGCTAATTTTCGGGTTCTATGGAGATTAAAATCTCACATGAGCCCGGGAAGTCGAGGAGAGAAAAGTATTCTCACACGATTCATTTTGTATAAATATTTAATCAAAGTTAATATTTAATTATTGTCCATTTATTCATTTTTTGTATTATTATTAATATTATTATTATTTCGGAATTAATTATAGGGATTTAAGTAGATTAGAACCTCACATAATCCCACGCAATTGAGGAGAACGATATTCTCACACGATAATTTCGCAAATAACGGGAAACAATATATTAAAGCAAGCATTTTGATTATGATTATTATTATGATTTAATCAAAATTAATATTTAATTATCATTCATTTATTTTTCACTATTCACCCATTAATATTTCATTAATATTATTGTTAATTTTCAATTATTCAATTCATTGTAGGGATTTAAGGAGATTAATATCTCACATAATCCCCAGTAATCGAGGAGAACAAAATTCTCACACGATAATTTTATCCATCATGACAATATTTATTAATTATCATTCAATTATTTTTCACCATTCCTTCATTAATATTTCATTAATATATATTGTCATTCCTTTATTTTTTCACCATTTATTCATTAATATTTCATTAATATTATTATCACTTTTCAATTATTCAACTAGTTGTAAGGATTTAAGGAGATTAACATCTCACATAACCCCCGGTAATCGAGGAGAATAAAATTCTCACACGATAATTTTATCCATCATGACAATATTTATTAATTATCATTCAAATATTTTTCACCATTCTTTCATTAATATTATTGTTGCCTTCCAATTATTTAATTAATTGCGAGGATTTAAGGAGATTAAAAACTCACATAATCCCCGGCAATCAAGAAGAACAAAACTCTCACATGCTAATTTTATACGTAATAGCAATAATTAATCAAAGTTAATGTTTAAACCATGGTAATAAACAAAACTAAAACAAATTTAAGCAAGTGAACAGTAGCACCTCATATTAAAACGCATGAACAGTGCACATGCATGAGATTGTCTTGAAGTAATTCGTATGAACAGTGACATGCAGCAGAAATCTCGGCAGTGGCAAACCGTGTAGCCATACCTGGCGTTTTCAGCTTCTCCCTTGTGCTCCAATGAAGAATGACCTTCTCCTCCTCACTCACCTATGGTAGATGGACCTCCAACAGCCCCAAAGCAGCTAGTCTCAGCTGGAAGTGCAGAAATGGTGGACAGCTTCGTTGGAATTTTTGGTTAGCTTCAGCGCTGGAAATTCTGCTTCACGTGTCTCTGCTTTTTGGCTGGAAGGTGGAGGCTGAAAGCTTCCCTTCTTCTCTACACTTCCTCTTCTTCCTTGTGCTCCCTAAGTTCTCCTCTGTTTACCTCTGTTTTTTGAGCTCAAAACAGAGTTTTTTCTCTTCCATGGTTCAGCTTCTATCCATCTCTTTGTTGCCACTTTGTTTTGCATTCAGACCTCCTTGTTTCTGCTCATCATTTTGGCATCCAACTCTCCATTTTCTGCTCCTTGGATGGCTAGAACTTCAGCTCCTTTCCTCTCCAAGATTTGGACGTTTCTCCCCATGGTTTTCTGCACAGTTTTCTGCACCACGGCTCCCCCTCTCCTCCTCTCGGTTTCTGCCTCATTCAGCTCTCGATTTCACTCAGTTTCTAGTTCGTTTTCTCTTCTATTTTTTCCCTCACGTGGCTGCCTTGTTTTTTGGTTTCGTTCAGCTTTGTTTATCTCCCTCACGTTGCTGGTTTTGTTTTCTTCTTTCGTTCAGCGTTGTTTCCTCTCGGTTTACCTGGCTCTCCCTGTTCTCTTCAGCTCTTCTTCCCTTCTCGGTCACGTGGTTCACTCTCCCTTTTAGCGTGGTTTCTGCCTTCTCTTTCCTTCCTCTCTTCTCTTCTCCAGCTCCCTCTCTTCTCAGCCGAGGACTCCTCCCTTTATACTCCAGCCCACCTTCCTTTTTCTGCCATCTTGCTCCCTTTTCTCCTTGCTTTTTCTGCCACTTTCAGCCACGCCACTCTTTCCTTTCTCTACACCAGCTGCTCCACTTTTTGCCTCCTCTGAAGAACTAACTCCCACTTGCTTTTTTGTCCCCCTTGTCCTCTTGTGCATGTGTGTGCATGAGTGTATGCATGTGGTGAGTATGTGTGTCCGTGGGTGAGAGTATGTGAGAGTGTGAGTGTGAGTGTGTGAAGAGGTGTGTCCATAAGTGAGAGTGTGAGTGTGTGAAAGTGATGTGTGTCATGTGTGTGAGGGCAAATGAGCATATGGGAGCAAATGAGCATGTGAGAGTGTGAGTGTGAGTGTGTGAGGAGGTGTGTCCGTGGGTGAGAGTGTGAGTGTGTGAGAGTGATGTGTGTCATGTGTGTGAGGGCAAGTGAGCATGTGGGAGCAAGTGAGCATGTGAGAGTGTGTGAGTGTGAGCAAGTGAGAGTGTTTTGCAATTCCATTTCAAGTATGTGGCCTTGTTCATTTTATTTCTTTGCAAGATGATTGCTATGTCTCTTCTTCAAACATATATCTTGAATTTTCCTTTTTATTATTTTTAGTTCTTATATTTGGTTTTTTCCATATTACTTCTATTTTATTTGCCTTTTGCAATTTTGTTTTGATTAATTGTTATTATTATTTTTTAGAATTTTTTTTAATTCTATTTATTATTATTACCATGATTATTATTATTGTTAATTCAGGTGGGGTGTTCACACATATCATTAGACAATATTTTGAAAGGCGACAATATTTTGAATGGCATTATTCGCTTGAATGTTTATTTTGTGTATTGAATGCATGAAGCAATTATGAAGGCAACATGGTATGTAGAAAGGAAAAGAGTGACAAGAAGCAATTATCTTAAATGAGTAAGCAATTCCATCTCAAAGATCAACCACATGGTCCTAAGGAGAGTGGGTGATAAATCGAATGTTAATGCAAAGATTAGCCAAAAAAAACGACTGGAATGACTTTGACTTTTGACTCCAAGTGGCAATGGTTGTTTGTGCCTGGTGTTGCCGTCGGATACACTTATTTAGAAACTGATTAATGAAGACAATCTCTGAGGACCCTTTCTAGATAGGTGACTTGGTCCTTGTACAGTCTCACTTTGTTCATCATTTATGGCCCCTTCTTTTGTTTAAACCACCTTTTTAGGTTTCGACCTAACTGGCCCTGATTGTAAAATCTCCTTTCTCTCTTCTTTCCTCTTTCCTTCCATTCCCATTTTAAGCAAAGTATTTCTTTACTGCATCAAACTTAACTGGTTTTCCGAGCTCCCTTCTATCCATATCGGCAAGAACTAGTGCACCTCCAGAGAATTCTCGTGTCACCACATATGGACCTTCATATGAAGGAGCCCATTTGCCTCTATTATCTTCCTGATTTGGGAGGATCTTTTTTAGAACCAACTCCCCTGGCTCAAATTGCCTGGGATGAATCTTTTGATTAAAGGCCCTTACCATCCTTTTTTGGTATAGTTGCCCATGACACATAGCTACTAGTCATTTTTCTTCGATCATATTCAGTTGCTCATACCATGCCTTTACCCACTCCCTCTCCTCTAGGTTGGATTCGATCAACACTCGGAGAGAAGGGATCTCTACCTTAACAGGGGTGACTGCCTCCATACCATATACTAAAGAGTAAGGCGTTGCCCCTGTGGATGTTCGTACTGTTGTGTGATACCCATGAAGAGCATACGGGAGCATCTCATGGCAGTCTTTATAAGTGATAGCCATCTTGCTAATGATCTGTTTGATATTTTTGTTTATTGCCTCAACTGCCCCATTCATATGTGGCCGATAGGGTGCAGAGTTGTGACGTTTAATCTTAAATTGTTCACATAACTTCTTGACGTCAACTCCATTTAGGTTGGGCGCATTATCAGTGATAATCCTTTCTGGTACACCATATCTGCATATAATGTTCGATTTCAAAAATCGGACGAAGACCCTTTGGGTAATATTGGAGAACAAACATGCCTCTATCCATTTCGTGAAGTAATCAATGGCTACCAGAATGAATCGGTGTCCATTAGACACCTTTGGATTGATGGGGCCAATCACGTCTATTCCCCACATTGAGAATGCCCAAGGAACCATGGTTCTTTATATCATTCTCAGATGCCTCAGTCGGGTATTGTTGACTCTGGACATAGTTCTTTATATCATGGAACCATGGTCGCCCATCGCTTTCTTCCTCCACATTTAGGCAATAGGCTGGGGTTTCCCGAGTCTCAATCTGGATGGGAAGCATGTTGATTCCACAGTCTAACTTGATCATTACAGCCAGGGTAGCCAATGCATCGGCAAACTGGTTTTTATCACTGGTTAGATGTGTGAAATTTATCTCTTTAAACCTTGATAACAGTTCCGTCAAGTACTTTTGGTATGGGATCAGTTTGGGATCTTTGGTTTGCCATTCCCCCTTTACCTGATAAATTACAAGGGCTAAATCTCCAAACACATCAAGATATTTGACACCTAACTCTAAGGCATCTTGTAAGCCATTGACACAAGCCTCATATTCTGCCACATTATTTGTGCAATCAAAACTGAGTTTGATTGCCATTGGATACTGCTTGCCTTCGGGTGATGTTATCACTGCTCCTAATCCACTGCCATTTACATTGGCTGCTCCATCAAAGTACATTGTCCACTTATCCTCCTTTGGTTCATCTTCCTCCATTGTTAGAATATCCTCATCTGGGAACCAGAAATCTAATGGTTGATATTCATCCAGGGGATTAGCCGCCAAATGCTCTGCTATAATGCTGCCTTTTATTGATTTACTAGTCATGTACTTCACGTCATATTCTGAGAGTATCACTTGCCATTTTGAGACTCGTCCTGATACATGAGGGCTCTTGAAGATGTATTTGATCGAATCCATCCTGGAAATCAGCCATGTGACATGGTAAAGCATATATTGCCTCAGTCTCTTTGTGGTCCACACGAGACTGCAACAAGTCTTCTCAATTAATGGGTACTGCGACTCGCATTCATTAAATTTTTTACTCAGGTAATAAATGGCTTGCTCTTTTCTTCCTGATTCATCATGCTGTCCTAACACAGCATCCATGGACCCTGGTTGGACCGCCAAATAAAGGATAAGGGGCTGCCCTAACGTAGGCGGCACCAGGACAGGGGGATTCGAGAGGTACTCCTTTATCCTGTCAAACGCTCGCTGGCAAGTCTCATTCCATTCTCCTGGTTGGTTCTTGCGTAATAATTTAAATATCGGTTCACAAGTGTCAGTTAAATTCGCAATGAACCTAGCTATGTAATTCAAACACCCCAAGAACCCTCGAACTTCCGTTTCTGTGCTAGGTGGTGGCATATCATGAATTACCTTAATTTTATCAGGGTCTACTTCTATTCCCTTCTTGCTGACGACGAATCCTAAAAGCTTCCCTGATGTGGCCCCGAATATGCATTTACTAGGATTCAACCAGAGTTTGTACTTCCGTAGTCTTTCAAAGAGCTTTCATAACACAGCCACATGATTCTCCCCTTCAGCCGACTTAGCAACCATGTCATCCACATATACCTCTATTTCTTTATGCATCAAGTCATGGAACAAGACTACCATCACCCGTTGGTAGGTGGCCCCAGCATTTTTAAGCCCAAAGGGCATTACCTTGTAACAAAAGGTTCCCCATTGGGTGATGAATGTGGTTTTTTCTTTGTCATCTGGGTGCATCGGAATTTGATTATAACCAGAGTACCCATCCATAAAGGAATACCTGAAGCTTCTTGTTGTATTATCGACTAAGACGTCAATGTGGGGTAAAGGAAAGTCATCTTTCGGGCTGGCCCGGTTTAAGTCCCGATTGTGAACACCCCACCCAAACTAACAATAATAATAATTATGGTAATAATAATAAATAAAATTAAAAATTCAAAAAAAAAATTAATTAATTCAAACAAAATTGCAAAAAAGCAAAAAAATAGAAGTAATATGAAAAAAAAAAACCAAATATAAGAACCAAAAATATTAAAAAGGAAAATTCAAAATATATGTTTGAAGAAGAGACATGGTAATCATCTTGTAAAGAAATAAAATGAATAGAACCAAATACAAAAAGGAGGAAAAGGCCACCTAATTAAAATAAAATTGCAAAACACTCTCACTTGCTCTCACCCACGCTCACACTCACACACCCTCACTTGCTCACACTCACACACTCCCACTTGCTTACATACATACACTCCCACTCCCACATGCATACACTCATGCACACACATACATTACTACGGAACAAATGGACAAGGAAGACAGAAAAGCAAGAGGGAGCTGGTTTTTCAGAGGAGAGCAGAAAGTGGAGCAGCTTGTGCAGAAAAAGAGAGGTTAGCTGAAGCATAAATAAAACAGGACCACGGCTAGAGCAGAAGGTGGAGTGGCTTCGAAATGGCAGAAAAAGCATAAAAGAGGAGGAGACCGTGAGCAGTGAGTGGAGTGGCTGGAAGTTGCAGAAAAAGCAAGAAAAGAGGGGAGACCGTGCAGAAAAAGAGAGGTTGGCTGGAGCATAAATAGAAAAGGACCTCGGCTAGAGAAGGGAGAGGGAGGTGGCCGAGAAAAAGAAAGTGTGGCTGGAGAAGGGAGAGAGCAACGTGGCCGAGAAAGAGAAAGCGGGGCTGGAGAAGAGAAAAAAAAGGTGGCTGAGAAGAGGACCTCGGCTGGAGAAGAGAAGGAAAACGTGGTTGAGAAGAGGACCTCGGCTGGAGAAGAGGGGGAGTGAAGTCTGGAGGCAGCAACTCAGAAGAGGGTGAGAGTAGAAAATCGAGAAGCAACTCAGAAGAGGGTGAGAGCAGAAAACCAAAAAGAGAAGCAAAAACTGAAGGAGGGGACTAGAAAACCAAGAAGCAGAAGCAGAAACCGGGAGAGAGCAGAAAACCGAGAAGCAGAAACTGAAGGAGGGGAGCAGAAAACTGAAAAGAGAAGCAGAAACTGAGGGAGAGAGTAGAAAATCGAGAAGCAGAACCGAGACCACAACCAGCTGAGCCAAAGCTACCATGACAACCAAGGAAACCAGAAAATTCGTTCCCCTGTTCTGAGCAACGTGAACAGGGGCAAACAGAGGAGAATCATCTGAGCTAAAAGAGTAACAATGAAGGAGAGAAGAGAAAGGAACGTGGCAGTGCCTTCTGGTGGTTCTCTGTTGAAGGTATAACGATAAGGATATATAGATATATTGGAGACTGCTGCACGTTTTTTTTCTGGCGCTGTGAGGGAGAATGAGGGAGCATGATATACATATATATGTGCATGTATACATATAAGGATATATATATATATTGACTGCTGCATGTGTTTTTTTTTTTCTGGCGCTGAGAAGGAGAATAAGAGAGCATGATATACATATATAGGTGAATGTATACGTATAAGGATATATATATATATATATATTGACTGTTGCATGTGTTCTTTTTTCTAGCGCTATGAAGGAGAATGAGAGAGTATGATATACATATATATGTGAAGGTATACGTATAAGGATATATATATATATATATTGAAGACTGCATGTTTTCTTCCTGGTGCCGTGAAGGAGAGTGTTCATTGATTCATGGTATCTAGTTTGTTTTGTTTAGTTTTAAATATGTTTAGGATTTGATTTAATGCATGGGAATATGTTCAAAGGTATTCGTATACTAGTGTGATGAATGCAATGTTGTTTCGATGCTTAAACTATGTAATAAAACGTTAGCATGGTATCTAGTTTATTTAAAAAAAATAAGTAAGTAAAAAAATAAATAAATAAATATGAATAATAATCAAATATTAATCTTAAATTAAATATTTTTATGAAATTATCGCATGAGAGTTTTGCTCTCCTCGATTGCATGGGGTTATGTGAGATTTCAATCTCCTTAAACCCCTAAATTTGGTACACATTGGTTTAAAAAAATAAATAAATAAATAGATAAATAAATAAATAAATAAATATGAATAATAATTAAATATTAATCTTAAATTAAATATTTTTATGAAATTATTGCGTGAGAGTTTTGCTCTCCTCGATTGTATGGGGTTATGTGAGATTTCAATCTCCTTAAACCCCTAAATTTGGTACACATTGGGTTAAAAAATAAATAAATAATATGAATAATAATTAAATATTAATCTTAAATTAAACATTTTTATGAAGTTTTCGCGTGAGAGTTTTGTTCTCCTAGATTGTATGGGGCTATGTGAGATTTCAATCTCCTTAAACCCCTAAGTTTGGTACACATTAGCTTAAAAAATAAATAAATAAATAAATAATAATTAAACATTAATCATAAATTAAATATTTTTTATGAAATTATTACGTGAGAATTTTGCTCTCCTCGATTGTAGGGGGTTATGTGAGATTTCAATCTCCTTAAACCCCTAAGTTTAGTACACATTGGTTTTAAAGAAAAAAATAAAAAAAGTAAAATAAATAAATAAATAAATATAAATAATAATTAAATGTTAATCTTGAATTAAATATTTTTATGAAATTATTACATGAGAGTTTTGCTCTCCCCGAATACCTGGGGTCGTGTGAGATTTTAATCTCCTTAAACCCTTGAATTTGATACACATTGGTTAAAAAAAAATATAAATAAATAAAAATAAAATATATAACTAAATATTTGCTTCAATTAAATAATTTCCATTATTTACGAAATTATCATGTGAGAATGTTGTTCTCCTTGATTGCATGGGATTATATGAGATTTTAATTTTTTCTTAGATCCCGAAAATCAATACGTATGGTTTTTTTGTAAGGAAAAAAATATAATAATAAGAGTAATATAGAAATAAACGCTTTAATGTTCTCCACCGTTTGAAAAATTATCAAGTGATAATATAGTTCTCCTCGAATACTTGGGGTCGTGAGAGATTTTAATCTCCATAAACCCTAAAAATCGATACATAATTGTTTTAGAATAATAGTAACAATAATGATAATAACTAAGAAATAAATATGTTAATTAAATTCGTTTTACAAAATGATTAAATTCACCCTTTATAATATTTTCATTTAAATTTCAAAAACAAGGATTAAAATTCCAAAAATAAATTAAAAAAATTAAAAAGAAAAATGGAGAGATCAAGAGAGCTAGACTAATCAAATTGTCATAAATCAAGACACATAAACCAAATCTCAATTTCGTTTTGTTTATGTAAATCTGTTTAATTTAGACTCTCTTATTCTCATCGTAAAATTTACAAATAATCAACCAATAAACATGCCATTTGGTCGAACTACGTGGACTTTGATCCCAATCTCAGGGTACGTAGGCCTTAGGTTTTCATCCTAGGTCAAGTCCGCCCTTTGTAAATATCCATCTGTTTGCTTTCATTCTTGCTATTTTGTCTCCTCTGTTTAACAGGCTTACATGTCGATAAAAGGGTAACTGAGGTAAATTTAAAAGCCATATTCTATTTCAGCTGACTGGTTTAAGGTAACCGTTCTCATGGACGGGTGTTGTGGTGTGCCTAACACCTTCCCCACACTCAAATAGACTCCCGAACTCATCTCTGATTTCGCAGACCATGTTGCCTTTTTCTTCTTTATTTAAATGGGTTTTCCAAAATTTTCCGTTAAAAATTTTGGTGGCGACTCCAAATAAATTGATTTTCAAGACTCGTTATTGGGAATCAATGAACCACACTTTTTATTTTATTCTGTCGAAAGGTCGGTTACGACACCGATAATCGACGCACATCCTCACTCGCCCATCTTTCTTTGGTACAGGGACTATGTTTGAGACCCATTGGGGGTATTTAGAGACTTCTAGGAAACCAGCATCCCATTGCTTCATTACTTCCGTCTTGATTTTGAGGGACATCTCTGGGCTCATCCTCCTTAACTTCTGCTTCTTAGGTCCTACATCAGGGTACAGGGGTATCTTGTGGGCAGCAATTTCAGGGTCTATTCCTGGCATATCTTGGTAGGACCAGGCAAACATATCCATATATTCCTTAAACAAATTAATCATTTCCTCCCTTTATGGGTTATCAACTATCTTTAATTCCTTCTTATTATCCTCAGTCCCCATATTAATCACTTCGGTAGCTTTTTCATGCGGAGTAATACCGTTTTCTGTAGATTCTATTATTTTAACAAAGGTTTGAGATGTGTCATCATTATCATCAATTTCTAAATCATTCATATCCGTGACAACATGAGGCTCATTCAAACGGTGCCTAAACGGCTCTGCTTCAGACAAAAGCTTCAAAGATTCAAAATCCCTGGAAAGTGGGTAGAAAAGGCAAGAATAAATATGAAGAGGCAGGATTCAAACAAGATTTTGGAAGAAGATTGAAATTGCTGCATTCATTCGATATTCAAAATAAAGTTCAAATTGTTAGCTATTACAAAACTTTTTAAGATGATATTCAAAATATTACTCTAATAACATAACATCTGGTAACATTTCAGATTCCCACTTGTCAAGTGCCTTTCCTAGCTTGTCCAGCTGGATCCATGGGGCCTCTGTGCGCTTTTCTTCTTCTTCACTCGCCATTATGGCTAGGTCGCCTGGATGTATTATCTCAGCAGAAACAGGAAATGTTTCCCGGATGTGGGGTATTTCTGTTCTCCCTCTTGGTTTACCTTCCTTCCATCATGCCCTCTGAGTTTCCATAGACAACTCGTACCCTAACCCTTGTCGCCCTAGATTTTCAAGCAACTCAATCGGTTCCCCTCTACCTTGCAGCTTCACGCCCAGTCCTTTTCCTTTTTGATATCCATTACTCCTCATGATCTTGGCCACTACTTGATTGACATCCTTGGTAGATCCCCCTATTCCTTCTGGGTTCTGGTTGGCACCTTTGGTGGAGTTCCCAGCTTCTAGCACTTCCAAACTCTGGTATGAGCTGTCCACAACCTGCTCGACATTTTCAATATAAGGTACTGTGCTAGGCTTGCTGATGATCATCTCTTTTTCGCCTTTTATGGTGATAAGCCTTCCCTCAATAATATACTTGACTCTTTGGTGCACAGTTGATGGGACTGCACCAGCTGTATGGATCCAAGGTCTTCCTAAAAGCATCATATATGCCGCATCAATGTCCATGACTTGAAACTTGATGGTAAATATATTTGGACCAATTTCCAATAGGAGTTCAACCTTTCTAATTACTTCCCTCCTCGTCCCATCGAAGGCTCTCACTACCATGTCATTATATTCGATGCATGACTTCTCAACTGGTAATTGCCCTAAAGTGGATATGGGTAAGACGTTCAGTGTAGACCCTCCATCAATGAGTACCTTAGTGATTACGTTCCCATAGCATTTCAAAGTAATATGGAGGGCTTTGGGCTTTCCAGCTGGTGCGAGGTATACCTCGTCCTTAGAGAATGCGATGAAGGTGGCATTCTTTACCGCATTTATCATGTTTACCACCTTCTCCGAAGTGATGTCAGGCTGTACGTAGGCTTCATCCAACACACTTTGTAACGCCTTTCGATGAGCTTCTGAATTCATTATTGGGGTCAAAATGGAAATTCAAGCCGGTGTTTTCCGCAACTGATCGACCACATCATATTCGCTTTGCTTCATAATTTTCAAGAACTCATTGGTCTCCTCTCGTTCTCCTTTTCTAGGGGTTTCTTTGAGGTTCGAGCTTTCTCCTATTTCCGGGTTCAAATTTGGGACTCCTTCACTGTCCTTAGAATATACTCTGCCACTGCGAGTAATTCCCTCTATCATTTCTAACTATCCTTTTTCTATAATAGCCCTTCCTCCTGATGCCTCATTATCATGAGAGCATTCTATTTTTAGTTCGTAATTCCATGGCATGGCGTGATTACTCTAGTATGGAAATGGAGATGGCACATGGATAATAGCGGTTGGATTTTTTACCGGCGCCGGTGTGTGTACGACAAGCAAGGATCCTTTTGTTGTACCTCGTGGGTCATAGTTGCTTTGGGTTGGGGCAGCCTTGTTAACTTCATAAATTGGTTTATTAACCATTAGAAAGGAATTCCTGGGCTTTGTAGGGTCAGGTGATCCCTCAGTTCTAGTACCATTTTTCTCTGTGACGCACACGTTCCCTTTAATGGGTCCTCGAGTTCCTTCAATGGTCAGGATTCCAAGCGACATCATTCTTTGCGCTAATTCCTTAAATTGCTCTCATTCTTCAATGTCATGACCCACTTCTCCATCATGAAACTCGCAGTAGCTGTTCTGTGACCCTCTGAGCACATTTCGCTCTTCATCCTGAGTGGGGATATAGTTAGCGTCCTTCAAGCTTTCATATAACTGCTTCATGGTGGATGACACATCTATCAAGTTTTTCAAGCTAGGCTTTTCTCCATCTATCATGGACACTTGCTTCCCTTTATTATGATTTGGCAAGGGATTGGTGACAATGTCAGGGTCGTTACCTGTTTTTATGCCAATATGGTTATTGTCTAATAATGCCAAGATGTGTTTCCTGAAGGCATCACATTTGTCAATGCTGTGTCCTGTAGCTCCCATATGGTACTCACAAGTAGCACCGGAGTCATTCCACCCTGGGAATGGTGGTTGAAGTGGTTTAACCGGCTTAGGGCCCATAAGCTTTTTAGCCACCAAATCGTGGAAGAGCTCCAATCGACTGACATTGAAGTCAGGTAACGGCCTATCATCACGAGGCTGTTACATAGGCCTAAACCCTCTATTTTAGACCGTCATTTGTTGTGATCCAAGATGGGATTGTGGTGGCGTTGAGTAACTCATATGACTACTCACAGCTGGACCTCAGGGCTAGTAAGACATGGTTGGGTTTAGGCCGTGAAATGGTGTTTGAGGATATTGATTATATGTAGGGCGAGGGTGTTGGTATGCAACATGGATGTGACTAACATCCCCCTCCTTTTTTCGATTGCTTGTAGGCCTCCTGGCTTCTATAGAGGTGCTTTCAAACAAACCCTCGCGTACGTCAGTATCCATCCTCTCTCCAACTTGGATAAGATCAAAAAATTCATCCACATAGGTCCCAAGCATTATCTTACGATAGGGGTCCCCCAGGGTACGAATGAAATAAAAACATAATTCTGAGTCTAGAAGTGGCGGCTGAACCTCAGCTGCTGTAGCCCTCCACCTTTGAGCATATTCCTTAAAGGTCTCTGTTCCTTTCTTCTCCAACCCTTTTAAGTGCTCTTGTGTGGGCACTGTATCGAGGTTGAACCTGTATTGCCTCATGAACATATTGGAAAGATCCCTCCATCTCTTTAGTTTAGAGTGATCTAGTTTCATGAACCAATGTAATGTTGCTGTGAACACCCCACCCGAATTAACAATAATAATAATCATGGTAATAATAATAAATAGAATTAAAAATTCAAAAAAAATATATAATTAATTGAAACAAAATTGCAAAAGGCAAAAAATAGAAGTAATATGGAAAAAACCAAATATAAGAACCAAAAATAATAAAAAGGAAAGTTCAAAACATATGTTTGAAGAAGAGACATGGCAATTATCTTGTGAGGAAATAAAATGAATAAGGCCACCTAATTAAAATGAAATTGCAAAACACTCTCACCTGCTCACACTCACACACTCTCACTTGCTCACACTCACACTTTCACATGCTCATTTGCTCCCATATGCTCACTTGCCCTCACACACATGACACACATCACTCTCACACACTCACACTCTCACTCATGGACACACACTCTCACACACTCACACTCACACTCTCACACACCCTCACCCACGGACACACACACTCACCCACTCCCACATGCATACACTCATGCACATACATGCATAAGAGGACAAGGGGGACAAAAAAGCAAGAGGGAGTTGGTTCTTCAGAGGAAGCAGAAAGTGGAGCGACTGGTGCAGAGAAAGGAGAGAGTGGCATGGTTGAAAATGGTAGAAAAAGGAGGGGACCATGAGCAATAAGTGGAGTGGCTGAAAGTTGCAGAAAAAGTAAGGAGAAAAGGGAGCAACATGGCAGAAAAGAGAGGTGGGCTGGAGCATAAAGAGAGGAGGCCTCGACTGGGAAAAGAGGAGCTGAAGAAAAGAGAAGGGAAGAGGGAGAAAGAAGGCAGAAGGAACGCTAAAGAGAGGAGGGAACAACATAAACCAAGAGGAAACAAGGCTAAAGAGAAGAGAGGGAGAGCAACGAACCGAGAGAAAAAGGGAGTTGGGGAGAAGAGAGGAAGAGCAACGAACCGAGAGAAAAAAGGAGCTGAAGAGAAGAGAGGAAGAGCAACGAACCGAGAGGAAAGAGGGAGGAATAAAGCTGAACGAAACCAGAAAACAAGGCAACAACGTGAGGGAGAAAACAGAGGAGAAAATGAAACCAGAAACTGAGAGGGAGAGGAGCTGAACGAGGCAGAAACTGAGAGGAGGAGAGGGGGAGTCGTGGTGCAGAAAACTGTGGAGAGAAACGTCCAAATCGTGGAGAGAAAAGGAGTTGAAGTTCATGCCATCCGAGGAGCAGAAAATGGAGAGTTGGATGCCAAAATGATGAGCAGAAACAAGGAGGTCTGAATGCAAAACAAAGTGGCAGCAAAAGGATGGATAGAGGCTGAACCATGGAGGAGAAAAAACTCTGTTTTGAGCTCAAAAAACAGAGGTAAACAGAGGAGAACTTAGGGAGCACAAGGAAGAAGAGAAAGTGTAGAGAAGAAGGGAAGCTTTCAGCCTTCACCTTCCAGCTGAGAATCAGAGACGTGTGAGCAGAGTTTCCAGCACTAAAGCCAACCAGAATTTCCAACGAAGCTGTCTAACGAAGTTGTCTGCCATTTCTGCTTGCTTCCAGCCGAGACCAGCTACTTTGGGGTTGTTGGAGGTCCATCTACCATAGGTGAGTGAGGAGGAGAAGGTCATTCTTCATTGGAGCACAAGGGAGAGGCCGAAAATGCACAGGTATGGTTGCACGGTTTGCCACTGCTGAGATTTCTGCATGCATATCACTGTTCATACGAGTTGCTTCAAGACAATCTCATGCATGCTGCACTGTTCATGCATTTTAATCTGAGGTGCTACTGTTCATTTGCTTAAACTTGTTTTAGTTTTGTTTATTACCATTGTTTAAACATTAACTTTGATTAATTATTGCTATTACGTATAAAATTAGCGTGTGAGAATTTTGTTCTTCTTGATTGCCGGGGATTATGTGACATTTTAATCTCCTTAAATCCTTGCAATTAATTAAATAATTGGAAGGCAACAATAATATTAATGAAATATTAATGAAGGAATGGTGAAAAATAATTGAATGATAATTAATAAATATTGTCATGATGGATAAAATTATCGGGTGAGAATTTTATTCTCCTCGATTACCGGGGGTTATGTGAGATGTTAATCTCCTTAAATCCTTACAACTAGTTGAATAATTGAAAAGTGATAATAATATTAATGAAATATTAATGAATAAATGGTGAAAAAATAAAGGATTGACAATTAAATATTAATTTTGATTAAATCATAATAATAATCATAATTAAAATGTTTGCTTTAATGAATTGTTTCCCATTATTTGCAAAATTATCGTGTGAGAATTTTATTCTCCTCGATTACCGGGGGTTATGTGAGATGTTAATCTCCTTAAATCCTTACAACTAGTTGAACAATTGAAAAGTGATAATAATATTAATGAAATATTAATGGATGAATGGTGAAAAGTAAATGAATGATAATTAAATATTAATTTTGATTAAATCATAATAATAATCATAATCAAAATGTTTGCTTTAATGAACTGTTTCCCGTTATTTGCAAAAATTATTGCGCGAAAATACTGTTCTCTCCGATTACTTGGGATCGCGTGAGATTTTAATCTCCTTAGATCCCTGAAGTTAGCATACTCTTTTTTAAAACAAAAAAAAAGAATAATAAATAATAAATAATCAACAGATTTGCTTTAATTAAACATTTCCCATTATTTACGAAATTATCATGTGAGAATATCGTTCTCCTCGATTGCGTGGGATTATGTGAGGTTCTAATCTCCTTAAATCCCTATAATTAATTCTGAAATAATAATAATATTAATGATAATAATAATAATACAAAAAATAAATAAATGGACAATAATTAAATATTAACTTTGATTAAATATTTATACAAAATGAATCGTGTAAGAATACTTTTCTCTCCTCGACTTCCCGGGCTCGTGTGAGATTTTAATCTCCATAGAACCCGAAAATTAGCATATATTCGTTCAAAGATAAACAAATAAACAAATAAATAATAGGACTTGAATTAAATTATTTACCAATAATCAATAATAATAATAATCAATATTTACCAACAATAAATTCAAAGGTTCAAAAAAAAAAATATTCCTTTCGTTATAAATCATGCATTAATTCCTGAAATATGAACTCCTAAAACTCCCAAAACTCAAAATAATAATAATAATAATAAAATCGACAAAAAAATTTTAAAAGAGAAAATGTGAAGAGATCAGGAGAATGAGGTTAATCAGATTGTAGTAAATTAAAACACATAAACCAAATCCCAATTCTGTTTTGTTTACAATGATCTGTCTTAATTAAAATCCTCCTATTCTCATCACAAATCAAAAAACCACCAACTCCCAAAACATACCTTTTGGTCGAACTACGTGGACTTTGATACCTATCGCAGGGTTCGTAGGCCCTAGGCTCTCATCCTAGGACAAGTCCACCCTTTGTAAATATCTATCAGTTTGCATGCATTCTCGCTTTTTTGTCTCCTATGTCTAACGTGCATCCATGTCAATAAAAGGGTAATTGAGATTAATTAAAGGCCATATTCTATTTCAACTAACTAATTTAAGGTAACCGTCCTTATGGGCGGGTGTTGTGGGATGCCTAACACCTTCCCCACACTCAAATAGACTCCCGAACCCATCTCTAATTTCGCAGACCATCTTGCCTTTTCTTTTTCTTTTAAATTGGTTTTCCAAAGTTTTCCGTTAAAAATTTTGGTGGCGACTCCAAATAAAATTGATTTTCAAAATTCCGCTTTTGGGAATCGATTTTAAACATTTTATTCTATTCCACCGAAAGGTCGGTTACGACAGTTTGGCGACTCCACTAGGGAAATTCGTGAGCCAAGCCTGTTTAATTAGTTAGTTGAAATAATATGGCTTCTTGTTATTTTAAATACCCTTGTTGTGTTTTGTTTGGTTTAATGGTTTATTCTTTTTGGTGTTTCTTGTTTATTTATCTCTTGTGGTCATATGATATGCCTGTATGTTTGTTGCTATTTATTTTCCTATTTGTATAGGGGTATTTCTTCTTTCTCAATCATATAACATGCTTAATGTTCCTTAGTTACCACATAATTTCGTTAGTTTATTTGTCAGGATAGATAATATGCGGAAGAGAACCTTAGGATAGACGACCTCTGTTTATGTTATAAGCTCTTGACTTCTCTTGCGATTTGACTGTTTGATAAATAAAGGTTGGATAAACCGTCAGTTTAGAATTTTATATGCTCCCCTCTCATCTTATGCACGTTGACACTCTACCTCACACACTTTTGGGCTCTATACCCGGGTCCTCGATTACCCTAGGTTAGTAGAGGTTTATAACGGTTTTCCTGTGAAGCTTATCGCTTCCAGAGACTACTGTGAAGACTTCGCTCTGGTTGTGTCTCACTATATGGATTTGATTGGAGTGGGATTCTATCCTCTTTTAGTCTAATTCATGTCGCGAGATCCTCACTCTCTTGAGTGGGGACAATCTGAAGACCAACAACGCATTAAGATGCTAGATCTACCCCCATACCATGCACCTTAATGGACTACCTTAAAAGATAACCATCTTAGAACCTATCGTCTTTAGGGTACCATTCCCACACATAGGGTTGGCCCAAGTTAGGACACCAAGGATCATGTTACACTCATTTTTTGCATGTCAACACATCATTCATGGCATGATTACATTTTTTTTCAAAAAAAAGAGAAAAGAAAAAACTTGTATGGGGTATTGAATTATCACAACATTTCCAGTTTAACGCGTTGTTAGCCAAGCGAAATGAGCTACAATTGAAAACTTCAGCAGTGTGGTAAGATTTTCCTAATTGTTGGAGTTGGGAGTTTTTGAAAATCAATAATTTTGAGGAAAGTAATACGTCAATAGGTTACCTGGTTCACTTATTTAAGCCTCGTCTACGTGAGGAACTATTTCTCCTTAGGATGAGAGTTATAGTTGCTATTCCCAATGGATCAATAAGGTCTTTGGTGATCAGTAATGAAGAAAGTGATTAGTAATCTATTGATTAAATAAATTGTGTGCTCATTTCGTTTTTTTTCTAACCCATGGATTTGTTACAGTGAACTGTCATTTTCGTTACTTGGCATAGAGACATGAAGGACTCACCGGACGCCACACAACCACAAGACACAAGCTCGATAGAAATGGCCTCATCTAGAAAGAGAGTTAACATGAAGGTAGAAGCTGAATCAGTAGAAAACTTAATTATTATGAGTGAGAAGCTCAGAGGGGAACAACTCCGTCATTTTCAAAAGGACTATAGAGATATTTTGGAGTTGCTATCAGTTCCTATCCAACCCGATGCTCTTGTAGCCCTAGCTCAACATTGGGATGATTCCTTGAGATGTTTCACGTTTCCAACTTTCCAGCTTGCGCCCACGTTGGAAGAATACAGGGGATTGATGAGAATGCCTATTACCAAGGATACCCCTGTCTACTTGTACCCCGGACATCTCCCCTCCAAACGGGTTGTAGCCCAAATTTTAGGGGAGGAACCTACACGAGTACAAATATGCCGTTCGGGTGCAACAGAAGGATTATCCATGAAGTATTTAGAGAAAAGGTTGGAAGCTTTAGCTGAGAAGGGGAAATGGTTTGTTTTCAGAAGAGTGCTTGCTTTAGCAGTATATGGGCTAGTATTATTCCCGTCAGAAATGGGTGTAGTTGATCTGGCAGCGGTAAGTGTCTTGTGGATGGTAGAGAATCACCGCGTGAATCCCGTACCAGCACTGCTAGCTGAAACATTTTGGACATTAAGTTTTTGTCATAGAGAAAAGAAAGGGAAGTTGAAGTGTTGTTTGCCACTTTTGAATATATGGTGGGTTAACCATATCTGTGGCAGGGAATATCAACTTGGCACAAGGTTTGACCCTGTTCATCACCTGATCCGAGATTATGTCCATCGCGAAGGGTCAGCTCCGCTACAAGCAAGAATGAGTCGTGATTAGTGGATTAAGAAAATAGGGGAACTTAAAGATACCACTATTTGGTGGAAGCTCTCTTGGTGGGAGAGCGAGGATATTATATATTGTTGTGGACATTTCCCTAATGTTCCTCTCATGGGTGTCAGAGGATGTATCAATTATAACCCCATGGTTGCTCACTGCCAATTCGCATATGAACAGGACATTCCATTTGAAGAGGTTGTTCGAAGGGTCAGATTTAACTACACTGATCCCCTGAAGGTGGAAATGATCCAACAGATAAGGGATGCATGGGGCCGTGTAATGTGTAAAGGGAAGTTTGAGTTAGGGAAACGTGTTGTGGTAACCACGAAGCAATATGAGATTTGGCTCCAGAAAAGGACCAGGGGGATCCATTCACCCCTAGGATCTCATAACCCCTTGTTGAGTAATGATTTACGCGAGGTTAATGAGGGTTTAGCCAAACAATTAGAAGATAAAAAGGCTAAGTTGCAAAACCTGGAGGAATAAGTAAAACACACTTGGAGAATTTATCTAAGTCATAAGAAAATGAAAGAGCAAAAAGGAGAAAGGAGTCGGAGATGAACACCGAGTTGAGGAAATTGAAAGAGGAGAATGACAAGTTGAAAAATACTGTAAGAAGGATTCAAAAACGAGCTGAGGAGAGTAGCAAGAAGGTCTTCCATTATCAAGCTCGACTATCAAAGGCCACTAAAGAAAGAGACGCTATAATGAGGAGGGAAGAAGAGCTCAAGTCTCGTAGCAACCTCCAACGAGAAATTGATGTACTCACCAAACGGTTAAAAGAAAAGACAAGGGAGGTGATCAATGTCAAGAGTGATAATGCAGTAGCCATACAAAATCTAGTTGAGCAACTCAACCGTCAAGCAGAAAAGGCTCAGTTGTGGGAGTCACGCCATGAAGAGCAAGTGGCCGAGAAAGAAATGTGGCTGGAACGCTTCAGAAGAATGATCCTATTTGCCAATGATGTCATTCCTGAATTCGTTCATGCATATAAGCAAGCGGAAGGGCATGCCATCCCCATGAAAACTCCCGTAGCAGTAACTGAGTTTCTCGCTTTGTGTCATGACCTTATAGAGGATCTGAAAATGTTGATGAAATTTTAGATGAGTAAGGGACAAAGACAGCTTCAGTATTTTGTAAGATGGACTCATAGATGGGGTCCCTTTAATGTGTAACTTCAAAGTCGATTGATGTAATCAAACACTTTATTATAATGCACAGTTTCGTCTTTTGGCCATCAATTACGTTCAAAATAGTAGAGATCTTGTGTGGAAATTGGTTGTGTGGTGTAAAAATAGACCTATACATGTGGATCCTAAATGTCCCTTGTGTTAGCAGTTAACTTTGATTCATTGAGTGTTACTATATGTATCCTCAAGGATTCAAAGGTCCGTGGTTCTTATATCCTTTATGCCGAGTTAACACACCGAAAATCAGGAATCTAGGTAATTGTTTTTTTATTTACATTCATTTTGTTAATAAAAAAAAAATATAACAATAATGACAGGTAAGACGTCAATATTGCCCGAGATGGGAAGAACTCGTCTAACCAGGCCCAGCCGTCTAGAAGAACGTATATAACCCGAGCGCGGGCTAGAGCTATGGCTGCTGAAAATAGTCCATCAGAGACTGAGCAGCGGTTAGAAGTGGAAGTAGGGGCCCTAAAGGATCAAATGGGGGCAATGCAGTCGCAAATGGTAGAAATGATGAAGCTGTTGCAAAATATGAGTTCTAGCGTGGCCGCGAACCATGTTTCGCCAAACCCCACTAATGCCGACCAGGGCACCCCTAATATAGGTGTTGGAATACCATAAGTAACTCTGGGTAGTCCTTCTGCCACCGGAGTGCCCGAACCGACACAAAGACCGGCAGTGGCAAACCGACCACCAAACCCTTTGGCTTCAGGGCTGAAGGACAAGGGTACCCAGAATGGAGCCAAGGTGGTGTCTTCACCTATGACATTCCTGGGGGGGAACCAACTATTGGAATTGCAGTGCCTGCTCAGCCTACTGCCAACACCGGCTTCAAGATGAAAGAGGGCGATGAGAGGAAAGATTGGGAAGAGGACATAGCAGAGGTTAAAGACAGACTGCGAGCTCTGCAGAGGCCGACTAACTATAAGTCTGTTGAGTTGGATGAGTTGTGTCTAGCCCTAGAGGTCCCCATCCCTAAAAAATTTAAGGTGCCTGAGTTTACCAAATACGATGGTAGTGGAGATCCACTCTACCACCTAAAATCATACTACACCAAGAAGTCGGTATGGTCCAGGGACGAAAGGTTCCTGATAAACTTCTTTCATGAGAGTCTGTGCGCGGCCTTACATTGGTTCATGAAATTGGACCACTCCAAGCTAAAGAGGTGGAGAGACCTCACTGATGTATTTATGAGCCAACACAAGTTTAATTTGGATACAACCCTTACACGAGAGCACCTGAAAGGGCTGAAGAATAAGGGAACAGAGACCTTTAAAGAATATGCCTAAAGATGGAGAGCCGCAGCTGCTGAAGTCCAACCGCCACTTCTGGACTTGGAATTATGCTCTTATTTTATCCGTACCTTGGGGGACCCATACCGTAAGATAATGCTAGGGACGCATGTAAATGAATTCGCTGATCTGATCCAAGTTGGAGAGAGGATAGACGTTGATGTGCGCGATGGGCTATTTGAAACTACCTCCATGGAAACTAGAAAACCTACAAACAGTTGAAAGAAGGAAGGGCATATTAGCCATATCCATGCCACATTCCAACATCGCCGCCCTATGCATAGTCAATATCCCCAGGCACCTTTTCGCAGTCAGAACCCAGCCATGGCTTACCAACCGTGAGGCCCAGCTATGGGGAATTACACAAGCTACCCGACACCACCGCAACCTTATTCTGGGCCACAACAGCTGATAGCCCAAAATCGAGGGTTTAGGCCAACGCTACCGCCCCGCGATGACAGGCCATTACCGAACTTCAATGTTAGCCAATCGGAGCTTTTTCACGACTTAGTGGCAAAGAAGCTTATGGGCCCTAGACCTGTCAAGCCACTTCAGCCGCCATTCCCTGAGTGGTATGATCCCAGTGCCACTTGTGAATATCACATGGGCGCTGCAGGGCACAATATTGACAAATGTGAGGCCTTCAGGAAGCCCGTGTTAGCATTGTTAGACAATAATCACATCGGCATAAAGATGGGTAATGACCCCAATATCGTCACCAACCCCTTGCCAAATCACAATAAGGAAAGGCAAGTGTCCATGATAGATGGGGAGGATTTTGGCTTGAAAGACTTGGCTGAGGCATCCTATACCATGCGGCAATTATATGAAGGTTTGAAGGATACTGACTATGTCCCCGCTCATAATGGGGGACAGAACAAACCCGAAGGGTCACAAAATGGGTATTATGAGTTTCATGATGGAGAGGTGGGTCACGACATTGAAGGTTGTGAGCAGTTCAGGGAATTGGCACAGAGGATGATGGTGCTTGGAGTTTTGACCATCGAAAGAACTCGAGAGCCTACTAAAGGGAATGTGTGCATCATAGAAAAAGACGGTGCCTAGACCAAGGGAGCATCTGACTCCACAAGGCTTAGGAACTCCTTCCTGGTGGTTGACAAACCTCTCTATGAAGTTAAGGGGGCCACCCCAATCCAAAACAATCGTAACCCACGGGGTATAGCGCAAGGATCTTTACTTGTAATACCCACGCCAATGCCTGTCAAAAGTCCAACCGCCACTATTTACGTGCCCTCTCCATTTCTGTATCAGAGCGATCATGCTGTGCCGTGGAATTACGGGTTAAGGATAGAATGTTCTTCTGACAATGAGGCATCGAAAGAGAGGTCTGTCATGGAAGGAGGTCATTTAGATGTTGTAAGAGGGATCACTCGCAGTGGTCGGGTATACTCTAAAGATGTGGGAGGAGTTTTGAATCCAAACCTAGAAGTAGGGGAAAGCTCGAACCTCAAGAAAGCCCCTGGGAAGGAAGGACGGGATGAAATAGAGGAGTTTCTAAAAATTATGAAACAGAGCGAATATGATGTGGTGGATCAATTGCGAAAAAACTCCAGCCCGAATTTTTATTTTGAGCCTAATAATGAATTCAGAAGTTCACTGAAGGGCATTACAGGGTATGCAGAATGAAGCTTATGTGCATCCTGATATCACCCCGGAGAAGGTCGTGAACCTGATAAATGCGGTAAAAAATTCTACCTTGATTTCCTTCTCTGAGGACGAGATGCATCCCACATCGATCGAAAAGCCCAAAGCCCTCCATATTACTCTAAAATGCTATGGGTTTATAATTGCTAAAGTGCTCATTGATGGGGGGTCAGCCCTGAATGTCTTGCCCTTGTCCACTTTAGGGCAATTACCTATTGAGAAGTCATGCATCGAGTACAATGACCTGGTAGTGAGAGCCTTCGACGGGACCAGGAGGGAAGTGATTGGAAAGGTTGAACTCCCTTTAGAAATCGGTCCAAATTTATTTACCATCAAGTTCCAAGTTATGGACATCGATGCAGCATATACGATGCTCCTAGGGAGGCCTTGGATTCATGCCGCTGGTGCAGTCCCATTAACTGTGCATCAGAGGATCAAATACATCGATGAAGGGAGGCTCATCACCATAAAAGGTGAAGAAGAAATGATTCTTAGCAGGTTAAGTACGGTACCTTACATTGAAAATGTCAAGCAAGTTATAGACAGCTCTTTCCCGAGTTTAGAAGTATTGAAGGCTAGGAATTCTAAAAAGGGCACTGACCCAATGCCATTAGGAGTGGGGGAACCCACCAAAGGAGTCAATCAGGTAGTGGACAAGATCATGATGAACAGTGGGTATCAAAAGGGAAAAGGACTGGGCGTAAATCTGCAAGGCATAGGGGAACCAGTTGAGTTGCTCGAAAATCCAGGGCGACAGGGGCTAGGATACAAGCTCTCCATGGAGACTCGCAAGGCGTGATGGAAGGAGGGCAAGCAAAAAGGGAAAGCAGAAATACCTCACCTCCGAGAAACTTTTCCTACTCCCACTGAGATAATACATCCTGGTGACTTAGTCATAATGGCAAGTGAAGAAGAAGGAGAGCATACAGAGGTTGCATGGATCCAGCCGGACAAGCTAGGAAAAGCTTTAGACAATTGGGAATCTGAAATTTTATCGGATGTTATGTCATTAGAGTAATGTTTTGAATATCGTGTTTTAAAATTCTGTAATAGCTAACAACTTGAAACTTTATTTTAAATATTGAATGAATGCAGTAGTTTCGATCTTTTGCCAAAATCTTGTTTGAATCCTTCCTTTTCGTATTTATTTTTGCTTTTTCTACCCACTTTCCAGGGAATTTGAATCCTCGGAACTCTTGTTTAAAGCAGAAGCACTAGGGCACTGCTTGAATGAGCCTTGTGATGTCACGGATGCAAGTGATTTAGAAATTGATGATAATGATGACATATCTCAAACCTTTGTTAAAATAATAGAGTCCGCGGAAAAGGGTATTGTTCCGCACAAAGAAACCACTGAAGTGATCAATATGGGGACAGAGGATGATAAGAAGGAATTAAAAATAGTTGATAACCCAGAAAGGGAGGATATGATCAAGTTGTTTAGGGAATATATAGATGTGTTTGCTTGGTCCTATCAAGATATGCCAGGAATAGATCTTGAAATTGCTGCCCATAGGATACCCTTGTATTCTGATATAGGACCTAAGAAACAGAAGCTGAGGAGGATGAGCCCAGAGATGTCCCTTAAGATCAAAGAAGAAGTAATGAAGCAATGGGATGCCGGTTTCTTAGAAGTTTCTAAATACCCCCAATGGGTTGCGAACATAGTCCCTGTGCCAAAGAAAGATGGGCGAGTGAGGATGTGTGTCGATTATCGGGACTTAAATCGGCCCAGCCCAAAAGATGACTTTCCATTACCCCACATTGACGTCTTAGTCGATAATACAACAAAAAGCTTCAGGTATTCCTTTATGGATGGATACTCTGGCTATAACCAAACCCCGATGCACCTTGATGACAAGGAAAAAACTACATTCATTACCCCATGGGGAACCTTTTGTTACAAGGTAATGCCCTTCGAACTTAAAAATGCTGGGGCCACCTACCAACGTGCGATGGTTGTCTTGTTTCATGACTTGATGCATAAAGAAATAGAGGTGTATGTGGATGACATGGTCGCTAAATCAGCTGAAGGGGAAAGTCATGTGGCTGTATTACGAAAGCTCTTCGAAAGACTACGGAAATACAAACTTTGATTGAATCCTAGTAAATGCGTATTTGGGGCTACATCTGGGAAGCTCTTGGGATTCATTGTTAGTAAGAAAGGGATAGAAATAGACCCTGATAAAATTAGAGTGATTCGCGACATGCCACCACCTAGTACAGAAATAGAAGTCCGAGGGTTCTTGGGTCGTTTAAACTACATAGCCAGGTTCATCGCAAATTTAACTGCCACTTGTGAACCAATATTTAAATTATTACGCAAGAAACAACCAGGAGAATGGAACGAATCCTGCCAACGCGCGTTCGATAAGATAAAGGAGTACCTCTTGACCCCCCTATCTTGGTGCCACTTATGCCGGGGCGGCCCTTTATCCTTTATTTGACCATCCGACCAGGGTCCATAGGGGCGGTGTTAGGACAGCATGACGAATCAGGAAGAAAGGAGCAAGCCATTTATTATCTAAGCAAGAAATTTAACGAATGCGAGTCGCAATACTCGTTAATTGAGAAGACTTGTTGCAGTCTTGTGTGGACCACAAAGAGACTGAGGCAGTACATGCTTTATCATGTAACGTGGCTAATCTCTAGGATGGATCCAATCAAATACATTTTTGAGAGTCCTCATGTATCGGGAAGAGTCTCAAAATGGCAAGTAATACTCTCAGAATATGACTTGAAATATATGACCAGTAAATCAGTCAAAGGGAGCGTTATAGCTGAGCATTTGGTGGCCAATCCCCTGGATGAATATCAACCGCTAGACTTCTAGTTCCCCGATGAGGATATTCTGACATTGGAAGAAGATGATCCAAAAGAAACCAAGTGGACTATGTATTTTGATGGGGTAGCCAATGTACATGGTAGTGGATTAGGAGCGGTAGTAATATCACTTGAAGGCAAGCAATATCCAGTGGCAGTCAAGCTCAATTTTGACTGCACAAATAATGTGGCAGAATATGAAGCTTGTGTCAATGGTCTGCAAGTCACCTTGGAGTTAGGTGCCAAAGATCATGAGGTGTTTGGAGATTCAACCCTTGTAATTTATCAAGTAAAAGGAGAGTGGCAAACCAAAGATCCCAAACTGGTCCCATACCAAAAACATCTGACAAAATTGGTGTCAAGGTTTAAGGAAATAAATTTCACGCATTTGACCCGTGATAAAAATCAGTTTGCCGATGCGTTGGCCACCCTAGCTGTAATGATTAAGTTGGACTGTGGAGTTAACATGCTCCCTATCCAGTTTGAGACCTGGGACACCCCGGCTTGCTGCTCGAACGTGGAGGAGGAAAATGATGGACGGTCGTGGTTCCATGATATAAAGAACTATGTCCAGAACTAGCAATATCCGGCCGAGGCAACAGAGAAAGACAAAACAACCATTTGTCAATTGGCAATGAATTTTTTCCTTAGTGGGGAGGTGTTATATAAGAGGTCATGGGACAACACTCTGCTTAGATGTGTGGATGCATCAGAAGCACGACGGATAATAATGGAGATCCATGAAGGAATCTGTGGGACCCATGCTAATGGCCATACTATGGCTAGACAAATTTAAAGATGTGGATACTTCTGGTTAACCATAGGAAAAGACTGCATTGACCGCATGAGAAAATGTCATAAATGCCAAACATATGCCAATAGGATCAATGCTCCACCCCAACCCCTCCACAACTTGGTGGCACTGTGGCCATTCTCAATGTGGGGAATAGATGTGATTGGCCCCATCAACCCAAAGGCGTCAAATGGACACCGATTTATTTTGGTAGCCATTGATTACTTTACAAAATGGATAGAAGCATGTCCGTTTTCCAATATTGGCCAAAGGGTCTTCCTCCGATTTTTGAAATCGAACATTATTTGTTGATATGGTATACCAGAAAGGATTATCACGGATAACACTCCCAACCTGAAAGGAGCTGACATTAAGAAATTGTGTGGTCAATTCAAGATTAAGCACCATAACTCTACACCCTACCGGCCACAGATGAATGGAGCAGTTGAGGCAGCGCATAAGATTATCAAAAAGGTCATTAGCAAGATGGCTATTACTTATATAGATTGGCATGAGATGCTCCCATATGCTCTTCATGGGTATCGAACGACGGTACAAACATCCACGGGGGCAACTCCATACTCTTTGGTATATGGCTTAGAGGCAGTCACCCCGATTGAAGTTGAGATCCCTTCTCTCCGAGTGTTGATCGAATCCAACCTCGAGGAGAGCGAGTGGATAAAGACGCGGTATGAGCAGCTGAATATGATCGAAGAAAAGCGATTAATAGCTATGTGTCATGGGCAGCTATACCAAAAACGGATGGCAAGAGCCTTCAATCAAAAGGTTCATCCTAGACAGTTCAGGCCGGGGGAGTTGGTTCTGAAAAAGGTCCTCCTAAATCAAGAAGATAATAGAGGCAAATGGGCACCTTCATACGAAGGTCCATATGTGGTGACACGAGCATTCTCTGGAGGGGCCCTGACTCTTGCCGATATGGATGGTAGGGAGCTTGGAAAACCAGTTAACTCCGACGCAGTCAAGAAATACTTTGCTTAAACAAGGATGACGAGAAAGAAAGAAGAAAAAAGAAAGGAGAATTTGCAATTAGGGCCAGTTCAAGAAGGAGGTTCAGATGAAAGATAAGGTGGCAAAGGATGGACAAAGTAAGATGGTGTGAAGACTAAATTGCCAACCTGAAAGGATCCTTAGGGGTTGTCTTCATTAGTCAGTTTCAAAATAAGTGCATCCAATGGCAACACTAGGTGTAAGCAACCATTGTCGCTTGGAGCCAAAATTCAGAGTCATCCCAGTTGTATTTTGCTATTCTTTATACTTGCGTTCGGCTTACCACCCGCATTCCTTCGGGTCTTTAGTTGTTTACTCATTTAAGATAACTTGTCTTTCATCACTCGTTTCCCCTACATAACCATATTACCTTTATGATTGTCTCATACATTCAATATGCAAAATAAAACATTCAAGTGAATAGCGCTATTCAAAATATTGTCTGATGATATGCATCCTAGAAATACCCCAATGCGTTTTAAATAAGTGTTTCCATGCAATTACTATGATGAGGCCTAAAGGATGCAGCATATACACAATTTGGCATTTTCATTACCAGTTTGCCTTGTATAAAAGGAGATAGAAACAACTTCAATGTCCTCGGGCTTACTGTAAAGAAGAGAATATAAGCCTGCTTGTAGTTAAACTGAAGAAGCGAAGTATGCAGATTGTCGACTGTTGAAACGATAGATTTAGGGTTGCAATGAAGGAAGTGTGGTTAGACAGTTCATTCACTCTGGGCAATATTGACGTGTTTCCAATTGACTTGAATCATAATTTAACATGTCACCCTTCCGATTTCCAAAATAAAAGGAAGAGGTTTTACGCTCACAAGCAGTCTCCTTACTTATAACACAAAGGGAATAGGTATCATTTTAACCTGTATCAAAACCAATAAAATTTTCATTATCCTTTAAGGATGTGCCTTTCTCACGCATACACATTTGTCCATGTTCGACACCTACCTTGCTCATGCATCATGACCATGCAATTTACATTCCTGCAAAAGTCCTGCTCAAGTCCAGGCAATTTACATTTCTGCAAAAGTCCTGCTCAAGTCCAGGCAATTTACATTTCTGTTCAAGTCCAGGCAATTTACATTTCTGCAAAAGTCCAGCATCAAGTCCAGGCAATTTACATTTCTACAAAAGTCCTGCATCAAGTCCAGGCAATTTACATTTCTGCAAAAGTCCTGCATCGTGTCCAGGCAATTTACATTTCTGCAAAAGTCCAGCATCAAGTCCAGGCAATTTACATTTCTACAAAAGTCCTGCATCAAGTCCAGGCAATTTACATTTCTGCAAAAGTCCTGCATCGTGTCCAGGCAATTTACATTTCTGCAAAAGTCCTACATCAAGTCCAGGCAATTTACGTTTCTACTAAAGTCCTGCATCGTGTCCAGGCCATTTACATTTTTGTCAAAGTCCTGCATCGTGTCCAGGCAATTTACATTTATGTCGAAAGCCAGGCATTTTGTTAAGGATATTCACCATCCCATCTAAGCACGAATTTACTCCTGTCTCCCCTTGTCTTCCCTCGATGAGGAAGGTGGTGTGTTCATGTCTTCGCTTGCTCTTAAGATTAGGTCATTTCTTCACTATTCACTTCCCTAACTTAAGAGACAAGCAAAGAGAGGCAACTGTGAACACCCCACCTAAATTAACAATAATAATAATCATGGTAATAATAATAAATAGAATTAAAAATTCAAAAAAAATATATAATTAATTGAAACAAAATTGCAAAAGGCAAAAAATAGAAGTAATATGGAAAAAACCAAATATAAGAACCAAAAATAATAAAAAGGAAAATTCAAAACATATGTTTGAAGAAGAGACATGGCAATTATCTTGTAAGGAAATAAAATGAATAAGGCCACCTAATTAAAATGAAATTACAAAACACTCTCACTTGCTCACACTCACACTCTCACATGCTCATTTGCTCCCATATGCTCACTTGCCCTCACACACATGACACACATCACTCTCACACACTCACACTCACACTCTCACTCACGGACACACACCCTCACACACTCACACTCACACTCTCACACACTCTCACCCCCAGACACACACACTCACCCACTCCCACATGCATACACTCATGCACACACATGCATAAGAGGACAAGGGGGACAAAAAAGCAAGAGGGAGTTGGTTCTTCAGAGGAGGCAGAAAGTGGAGAGGCTGGTGCAGAGAAAGGAGAGAGTGGCATGGCTGAAAATGGCAGAAAAAGGAGGGGACCGTGAGCAGTAAGTGGAGTGGCTGGAAGTTGCAGAAAAAGTAAGGAGAAAAGGGAGCAACATGACAGAAAAGACAGGTAGGCTGGAGCATAAAGAGAGGAGGCCTCGGCTGGGAAAAAGGGAGCTGAAGAGAAGAGAAGGGAAGAGGGAGAAAGAAGGCAGAAGGAACGCTGAAGAGAGGAGGGAACAACGTAAACCGAGAGGAAACAAGGCTGAAGAGAAGAGAGGGAGAGCAACGAACTGAGAGAAAAAGGGAGCTGGGGAGAAGAGAGGAAGAGCAACGAACCGAGAGAAAAAAGGAGCTGAAGAGAAGAGAGGAAGAGCAACGAACCGAGAGGAAAGAGGGAGCAACAAAGCTGAACGAAACCAGAAAACAAGGCAGCAACGTGTGGGAGAAAACAGAGGAGAAAATGAAACTAGAAACTGAGAGGGAGAGGAGCTGAACGAGGCAGAAACCGCGAGGAGGAGAGGGGGAGTCGTGGTGCAAAAAACCGTGGAGAGAAACATCCAAATCGTGGAGAGAAAAGGAGCTGAAGTTCAGGCCATCCAAGGAGCAAAAAATGGAGAGTTGGATGCCAAAATGATGAGCAGAAACAAGGAGGTCTGAATGCAAAACAAAGTGGCAGCAAAAGGATGGATAGAGGCTGAACCATGGAGGAGAAAAAACTCTGTTTTGAGCTCAAAAAACAGAGGTAAACAGAGGAGAACTTAGGGAGCACAAGGAAGAAGAGAAAGTGTAGAGAAGAAGGGAAGCTTTCAGCCTTCACCTTCCCGCTGAGAAGCAGAGACGTGTGAGCAGAGTTTCTAGTGCTAAAGCCAACCAGAATTTCCAACGAAGCTGTCTAACGAAGCTGTCTGCCATTTCTGCTTGCTTCTAGCTGAGACCAGCTACTTTGGGGTTGTTGGAGGTCCATCTACCATAGGTGAGTGAGGAGGAGAAGGTCATTCTTCATTGGAGCACAAGGGAGATTTAAATCTCCTTAAATCCTTGCAATTAATTAAATAATTGGAAGGCAACAATAATATTAATGAAATATTAATGAAGGAATGGTGAAAAATAATTGAATGATAATTAATAAATATTGTCATGATGGATAAAATTATCAGGTGAGAATTTTATTCTCCTAGATTACCGGGGGTTATGTGAGATGTTAATCTCCTTAAATCCTTACAACTAGTTGAATAATTGAAAAGTGATAATAATATTAATGAAATATTAATGAATAAATGGTGAAAAAAATAAAGGAATGACAATTAAATATTAATTTTGATTAAATCATAATAATAATCATAACTAAAATGTTTGCTTTAATGAATTTTTTCCCATTATTTGCAAAATTATCGTGTGAGAATATTATTCTCCTCGATTACTGGGAATTATGTGAGATATTAATCTCCTTAAATCCCTGCAATGAATTGAATAATTGAAAAGTAACAATAATATTAATGAAATATTAATGGATGAATGGTGAAAAATAAATGAATGATAATTAAATATTAATTTTGATTAAATCATAATAATAATGATAATCAAAATCTTTGCTTTAACGAACTGTTTCCCGTTATTTGCAAAAATTATCGCGCGAGAATACTGTTCTCCCTGATTACCTGGGTTCGCGTGAGATTTTAATCTCCTTAGATCCCTGAAGTTAGCATACCCTTTTTTTAAAACAAAAAAGAATAATAAATAATAAATAATCAATAGATTTGTTTTAATTAAACATTTCCCATTATTTACGAAATTATCATGTGAGAATATCATTCTCCTCGATTGCGTGGGATTATGTGAGGTTCTAATCTCCTTAAATCCCTATAATTAATTCTGAAATAATAATAATATTAATAATAATACAAAAAATAAATAAATGGACAATAATTAAATATTAACTTTGATTAAATATTTATACAAAATGAATCATGTGAGAATACTTTTCTCTCCTTGACTTCCCGGGCTCGTGTGAGATTTTAATATCCATAGAACCCGAAAATTAGCATATATTCGTTCAAAGATAAACAGATAAACAAATAAATAATAGAACTTGAATTAAATTATTTACCAATAATCAATAATAATAATAATTAATATTTACCAACAATAAATTCAAAGGTTCAAAAAAAAAATATTCCTTTCGTTATAAATCATGCATTAATTCCCGAAATATGAACTCCCAAAACTCCCAAAACTCAAAATAATAATAGTAATAATAAAATCGACAAAAAAATTTTAAAAGATAAAATGTGAAGAGATCAGGAGAATGAGGTTAATCAGATTGTAGTAAATTAAAACACATAAACCAAATCTCAATTTTGTTTTGTTTACAATGATCTGTCTTAATTAAAATCCTCTTATTCTCATCACAAATCAAAAAACCACCAACCCGCATCCACCAACCCGCAAAACATGCCTTCTGGTCGAACTACGTGGACTTTGATCCCTATCGCAGGGTACGTAGGCCCTAGGCTCTCATCCTAGGTCATGTCTGCCCTTTGTAAATATCTATCAGTTTGCATGCATTCTCGCTTTTTTGTCTCCTATGTCTAACGTGCATCCATGTCAATAAAAGGGTAATTGAGATTAATTAAAGGCCATATTCTATTTCAACTAACTAATTTAAGGTAACTGTCCTTATGGGCGGGTGTTGTGGGGTGCCTAACACCTTCCCCACACTTAAATAGACTCCCGAACCCATCTCTGATTTCGCAGACCGTCTTGCCTTTTCTTTTTCTTTTAAATTGGTTTTCCAAAGTTTTCCGTTAAAAATTTTGGTGGCGACTCCAAATAAAATTGATTTCCAAAATTCCATTTTTGGGAATCGATTTTAAACATTTTATTCTATTCCGCCGAATGGTCGGTTACGACAGCTGCCCCGGTCAAGCTCTCATGGAAGAAGTTTATAAGAAACCTCTCATCTCTAGACCATACTGACATTTTGGTGCAGTATGACTTTAGGTGATAGTGCGGATCTCCACTACCATCATACTTGGTGAACTCAGGCACTTTGAACTTCTTAGGGATGGGTACCTCCGGGGCTAAACATAATTCCTCCAATTCGACTGACTTCCAGTTAGTCGGCCTCTGCAGAGCTCACAGCCTGTCCTTAACCTCTGCTATATCTTCTTCCCAATCCTTCTTCTCGTTGCCCTCTTTCATCTTAAGGCCAGTATTGGCAACAGGCTAAACGGGACTAATGATCCTGATGGCTGTCTCCCCTCCTGGAAGGTCATAAGGGGAAACACCTCCTTGGTTCCATTCTTGATACCCCTGTCCTTCTGCCCCTGAAGCCAAGGGATTCAGTGGCCGACTCACTATCGTAGGTCTTTGTGTCGGTTCCGAAACTCCAGTGGCAGAAGGACCACCCGAAGTTACTCCCGGTATTTCAACACTTGTATTAGGGGCGCCGTGGTTTACGTTAGTGGGGTTTGGTGGAACGTTATTTGCAGTCATACTCAAACTCATATTTTGTAATAGCTTCATCATTTCTAACATTTGAGACTGCATTGTCCCCATTTGATCCTTCAGGGCTCCCACTTCAGCTTCTAACCGCTGCTCAGTTTCTGATCGGCTATTTTCGGTGGCCATAGCTCTAGCACATGCTCTAGTTAAATACATTCTTCTCGGCGACTGAGCTTGGTTAGACGAATTCTTCCCCCCTGGGGCCATATTGGCTTTTTACCTTTTTTTTTTTTAGAAAAACAAAAAAAAAAGGACTTTAATAATGAAATAGTTACCTGGGTTTCTGATTTTTCGATATGTTGACTTGACATAAAAGGTATAAGGACCACGGACCTTTGAATCTTTGAGGGTACGTATTGTAACACTCAATGAATCAAAGTTAATAGCTAACACAAGGAACATTTAATATCCATATGCTTAGGTCAATTTTGCACCACACAACCTACTTTCTCACGTGATTTCTGATATTTCATATAAGCAGTAACAAACATATTTGATGGTCGAAAGAAGAAACCATGCATTTTACTAAAATGGAATGTTTGATTACGTCATACATCAAAGTAACCTAGTCCATGGGTTCACTTTACAAAATACTGAAATTGTCTCTGCCTCTACTCATCTAAAATTTCATTAACATCTTCAAATCCTCCATAAGGTTATGACATAAAGTGAGAAATTCAGTTACAGCCATAGGAGTCTTCGTAGGGATAGTGTGCCCTTCAGCTTTCTTATATGCGTAAATTAATTCAAGAATGGCATCATTGGCAAACAGAATCATTCTTTTGAAACGCTCTAGCCACATTTCTTTCTTGATCACTTGCTCCTCATGGTGAGCCTCCCACAATCAAGCCTTTTCTGCTTGATGGTTGAGCTGTTCGATCAAGTTTTGTATGGCTATCGCATTATCACTCTTGACCCTGGTCATCTCACTCATCTTTTCTTCTAGCTGTTTGACAAGTACATCAATTTCTCGTTGGAGATCACTAGGAGACTCAAATTCTTCCACTTGCCTTATTATGGCATCCTTTTCGTTAACAGCTTTTATCAATCGAGCTTGATAATGGAGGGCCTTTCTGTTGTTTTCTTCAGCCCATTTTTTAATCCTCCTTACGGTGTTCTTCAACTTGTCATTTTCCTCTTTCAATCTTCTTAACTCGATGTTCACCTCTGACTCTTTTCTCCTTTTTGCTCTCTCGTATTCTCGTAACTTGGATAACTTTTCCAAGTGTCTTTTGCTTACTTCCTCCAGGCTTTGTAGCTCAGCCTTTTTACCTTCTAATTGTTTGGCCAAACATTCGTGAACCTCCTGTAGGTTGTTGCTTAATAAAGGGTTACGAGATCCCAAGGGTGGATGAATCCCACTGGTCCTTTCTCGAAGCCAAGCCTCATATCTTTTCATGGTTGATACGGCGCACTTCCCTAACTCGAACCTCCCTTTACACATTACATGACTCCATGCATCCCTTATCTGATGGATCATTTCCACATTTAGAGAATCACCATAGTAGAAGCCGACTCTTTGCACAGATTCTTCAGATGGGATGTCCTGCTCATACGCAAATTGGCAATGCACAATCGTGGGATTATAATTAACGCATCCTCGGGCACCCATAAGAGGAACGTTAGGGAAATTTCCACAGCAGTAAATAATATCCTCACCTTCCCACCAAGAGAGCTTCCACCAAATGGTGGTATCTTCAAGACCTTCTATTTTCTTAATCCATTTATCGCGGCTCATTCTTGCTTGTATTGGGATTGATCCTTTGCGACGTGGATAATCTCGGATCAGGTGATGGATGGTGTCGAATCTCATACCAAGTTGATATTCCCTACCATAAACATGATTAACCCACCATATATTCAACAGTGGCAAGCAACACTTCAACTTTCCTTTCTTTTCTCTGTGGCAAAAACTTAATGTCAAAAATGTTTCCGTTAGAAGCACTGATACTGGATTCACACGGTGATTTTCCCCCATCCACAGGGTACTTACTGCTGCCAGATCAACTACGCCCACTGCTGATGGGAATAACACTAACCCTTATACTGCCAAAGCAAGCACTCTTCTAAAAACAACCCAGTTCCCCATCTCAGCTAAAGCTTCCAATCTCTTCTCTAAATATTTCCTAGATAATCCTTCTGTTGCACCAGAGCGGCATAATTGTACTCGTGTAGGTTCCTCTCCCAGAACCTGAGCCACAACGCGTTTGGAAGGGAGATGCCCAGGGTACAAGTAGACGCCGGTGTTTTTGGTAACAGGCATCTTCATCAATCCCCCATATTCTTCCAAAGTGGGTGCAAGTTGGAAAGTTGGAAACATGAAGCATCTCAATGAATCCTCCCAATGTTAGGCTAAGACTACAAGTGCATTGGGCTGGATAGGGATTGATAGCAAATCCAAGATGTCTCCATAATCCTTTTGAAAATGGTGGAGCTGCTCCCCTTTAAGTTTCCCACTCATAACGATTAAGCTATCCACGGATTCAGCTTCTACCTTCACTTGAACTCTCCTCCTAGTCAAGACCATTCCTGTTGGGCTTGTATCTTGTGGTTGTGTGGTGTCTGATGGGTCCTTCATATCTTTATGCCAATGAAAATTCACTATAACAAGTCCATTGGTTAGAAACAAAATGAAATGAGCACATAACGTATTCAATCAATACATTACTTGTCACTTTATTCACTATTAATCACCAAGAGCCTTATTGATCCATTGGGAATAACAGATATAAATCTCAACCCAAGGAGAGATAGATTCTCACATGGGCGAGGCTTAAATAAGTGAGCCAGATAATCTGTTAATATATTATTTTCACAATAATTATTGATTTTCAAGAATCTCCCAACTCTATCAATGCACCATTAGGCCAACCTTCCCACACTGACGGAACTTTCAATTTTAGCTCATTTCATTTGGCTAATAATACATCGTATGGAAATGTTGTGATAGTTCAATACCCCATAAAAGATTTTTTTTTATTAAAAAAAATGTAATCATGCCAGGAATGATGTGTCAACATACAAAACGAGAGTGTAATATTCTCTATCAGTGTCCTAACTTGGGTCAACCCTATATGTGGGAATAGTACCCTAAAGACGGTAGGCCCTAAGAAGGTTATCTATTAAGTTTGGTCCATTAAGGTGCATAGTGCTGAGGGTAGATCTAGCATCTTAAAGCATTACTGGTCTTCAGATTGCCCCCACTCAAAAGAGTGAGGATCTCACGACATGAATAAGACTAAAAGAGGACAAAATCCTACTCCAATCAAATCCACATAGCGAGTTACAACCTGAGCGAGGTCTTCATGGTAATCTCTAAAAGCGAGAAGCTTCACAGGAAAACCAATATAAACCTTTACTAACTTAGGGCAAGCGAGGACCCGGATATAGAGCCCAAAAGTGTGAGGTAGAATGTCAATGTGCTTAAGATGTGAGGGGAGCATATAAAACTCTAAACTGATAGTTTATCCAACCTTTATTTATCAAACAACCAAATTGCAAGAGAAGACAAGAACTTACAACATAAACAGAGGTCGTTTATCCTAAGGTTTTATTCCACATGTTATCTATCCCGACATATGTATTACAAATAAACTTACGAAATTACATGGTAACTAAGGAACTTTAAGCATGTTATATAATTGCAAAGAAAGAGATACATCTATGCAAATAGGAAAAATAAATAACAAATACATATGAACATAGAGGCATATCATGCGACCACAAGAGATGAATAAACACGAAAACACCAAAGAAGAATTAAGAAAAATTAAACCAAACAAACACGACAAGGGTAATCAAGATAATAGAAAGCCATATTCTTTCAATTGACTAATTAAATAGGCTTGACTCATGAAATATCCCCAATGGAGTCACCAAACTGTCGTAACTGACCTTTCAGAGGAATAAAATAAAAGTGTTTAAATTGATTCCTAAAAACGAGTCTTGAAAATCAATTTATTTGGAGTCGCCACCAAATTTTTTAATGGAAAACTTTCGAAAACCCATTTAAAATAAAAAAGAAAAAAGGCAACGCGGTCTGCGAAATCCGAAATGAGTTTAGGAGTCTATTTGAGTGTGGGGAAGGTGTTAGGCACCCCACAACACCCGTCCATAAGGACAGTTACCTTAAACTAGTCAATTGAAATAAAATATGCCCTTTAAATTTATCTCAATTACCCTTTTATCAACATGCATGCCTATTAAACAGAGGAGACAAAACAACAAGAATGAAGGCAAATAGATAGATATTTACAAAAGGCGGACTTGACCTAGGATGAAAACCTAGGGCCTACGTACCCTACGATAGGGATCAAAGTCCACGTAGTTCGACCAAATGGCATGTTTATTGGTTAATGATTTGTGAATTTTGACAGGAGGGTTTCAATTAAACGAATTTTTGTAAACAAAACGTAATTGGGATTTGGTTCATGTGTTTTAATTTACGACAACCTGATTAATCTAACCCTCTTGACCTCTTCATTTTTCTCTCTTTTTAATTTATTATTTTTTTTGTTTTTGGGATTTTAATCTTTATTTTGAAATTTAAATAAAATGAAATGATTATAAGGAATGAATTCGATCACGTAAAGAAACGAAATTATTTAATTAAGACATTTATTTTTGTAATATTGTTATTATTATTTTATAACAAATATGTGCTAATTTTGGGGATCCAAGGAGATTAAAATCTCACATGACCCCATGCAATCGAGGAAAACAATATTCCCACACGATAATTTCGTAAATAATAGAAATTATTTAATTAAAGTGAATATTTAGTTGTTAATATATTTAAAACCAATGTGTACCAAATTTAGGGATCTAAGAAGATTAAAATCTCACATGATCTCATGCAATCGAGGAGAACCGAATCCCCACACGATAATTTCATAAATAATGGAAATATTTAATTATGTCAATATTAAATTATTATTATTTTTAAAACAAATGTGCTAATTTTTAAAAGATCTAAGGAGATTAAAATCTCACATGATCTCATGCAATCGAGGAGAACTGAATCCTCACATGATAATTTCATAAATAATGGAAAATATTTAATTAAGTCAATATTAAGTTATTATTATTTTTAAAACAAATGTGCTAATTTTTAAAAGATCTAAGGAGATTAAAATCTCACATAATCTCATGCAATCGAGGAAGACAATGTTCTCACATGATTGTTTCGTAAATAATGGACGATGTTTAAATAGGATGAATATTTAATTATCATTGTTTATCTATTTATCTCAAAAAAGTGTGTATTAATTTTTGAAGCCTAAGAAGCCTAAAAATTTCACACAACCTCTATTCGTTACTTCCAAAGTGCCTAAGGAGGTCAGTAGCCCCACACGACAACTTTTCCAACATAATGCCTAATTAGAAAAATTTATCTATTTATCTTATTATTATTATCATTTGTTGTTAAGGTGTCTTCATTTTTATTAGTGATATTCTTATTTCTCTTTTCTTATTATATCTTTCATTTCGAAAAATCATCAACTTTATAGTCTAAGGAGACCAAAGTCTCATATAGCTTAAATGTCTGAAAAGACTGACCGTCCCATACGGTAACCCATTTTCCCTTTTCTTTCTTTTAATAAATAAAGATAATTTAGAATACATCATTTTTACATATTAAAGTTATTCATTCATTTGATATGAGTAACTATGCATTAATTTCTAAAGCCTAAGGAGACTAAGATCTCACATGGCTTTATATTAATTAACTTTTAAGTGTTTGAGGAGACTAATGATCTCACTTAGCAACTCCAAAAATAATAAAATAAAATAAAAACCCAACATTAGTTTATTTGGTAATTTTGTAGATGAAAATACAACATCATACATATACACACCCATACACAAAGCTAACTCTGAACCAATTATATATTTAATCTTCCTATTTCAAGAATGGGCCCTACCACAAACTCTAAAAGTAAAGCTTGAAGATTAGAATATATATATATATATATATGTATCTATAAACTCTTACTGGTTTTACGTTGCACCCAACCCATGAAGCCTATATATTCCAAACATCTACTTACTCCAAAATAAAAGGTTGAGCTAGGATATCATTGAAGTGTCAAACCAAAGTGCAACCCAAATCTTATATGAACCCATGAAAATGGTATGCGGACCTTACAAAGGAAAGAAAGAGAATAAATGCCAAGCACTTCTCTGAACCGAAACCCAAAAAGAGAAAGAAAATTGGTTGCCAAAGCTTTGAAAGAACGAAGAAAAGAAACAAAAATACAAATCCCCTTTTTTGAAAAGCAACAAAAAAAGAAATGTGGCAACCTTAAAATGATTTTTGACAGAAAAACATGGTTCTCATTTACAGCTAGTTCCAATAGGTTTTTTTGGTAGCCAATGGGTGATATATTGCAGTGCAGTTACAAAGGCTTTGCAGTAACATTTTTTGACAAAAAAAAAATGATGATTTTACAGTTGGTTCATATCGGTTTTGACAGCCAATGAGTGGTATGTTGCTGTGATATTACAATAGTTTTGCAGCAACATTTTTTGACAGAAAAAAAAAACGATGGTCATGCAGCAAAACGAAGTTGAACAAAAGTAGAAAACAAAGGAAGGTGGTGAAGCTACAAACTGAGGAGCTTGAACAGCCACTTCCAGTGTTCTTCATGGCCTCTATTTACCTCTGTTTTAGTGTGTGTGAACAGAGGAATTGGCTCAACAGTGTCACCTTTCTCACAACATGGGAAAAGAGTTAAAGAGGAGGAGAAAGTGACACTCACAGCAATGAAGACCAGCCAAAGGGGAAAGTGAGGAAAGGAGGAAGTAAAATAAACAAACCATTGCCATGCATGCACGTAAACCAGCTAACCTAAGGCACCGAAGAAAAGAAGGCTAAGCAATGGTGTGTCTCTTCGGTTGGTGATTTCGTGGCCTCCAGCTTGGCTTCCTTCTTTCTCAGTTTGCTCAGTATGTGGCTTCTCTCAGCTCCTTCTCTTCTTCTCATTTTTCTCATCAACCCTCCTCCTACCACGGTCTCCTCCAGCCATGGTCTGCACCTTCTTTTTCTGCTTTTTCTGAAACCACGAGCTGCCTCCTTTCTCTGCTCACAGTCTCCTCCTCTTTTCTGTTTTTTCTGAAACCACCAGCTGCTCCACTCTCTGCTCCAGCCAACCTCTTTGTCCTTTTGCTTCTTAGTAATGTGTGTGTGTGCGTGAGTGTGTGCATGTGAGAGTGGGAGTGTATGAATGTAAGCAGGTGGGAGTGTGTGAGTGTGAGCAAGTGAGGGTGTGTGAGTGTGAGCATGTGTGAGAGCAAGTGAGCAAGTGAGAGTGTGTGAGTGTGAGCAAGTGAGAGTGTGTGAGAGCAAGTGAGCAAGTTTTGCATTTTTATTTTAATTAGGTGGCCTTTTTCTCCTCTTTGTATTTAGACAAATTTATTAACCCTATTCATTTTATTTTTTTGTAAGATGATTATCATGTCTCTACTTCAAACATATATTTTGAATTTTTCCTTTTAATATTTTTGGTAAATATTTGGTTTTTTCCATATTTCTTCTATTTTTTTCTTTTTGCAATTTTGTTTTAATTAATTAATTTTTTAAATTTTTAATTTTATTTATTATCATTACTATAATTATTATTTTTGTTAGTTTAGGTGGGGTGTTCACAAGTGAGAAAGAAGAAATAAGAAGCACAGTATGGGGAGGAAATCCTACAAATTCACCTCTATTTTAGCTCACAGAAACAAAGGTATTAGAAGTGCTGTGTGGGTAAGTGTTTTAGGGAAAAGGCATAGAGAAAACGAGAGTGCTAGAGAGAGAAGAAGGAGAAGAGGGAAATAGAAAATAGAGAAATATAGAGGTTATAAAGGAGGAAAAAAGACAAAAGCTCAAAGAAGAAGAAGAAGAAGAAGAAGAATAAAAGAATGGGGAAGTGAGGAAGTGTGATAGACAAAGAAGAAAGCCTCTATTTTACATACAAAGTGCAGAGAAGAAACAAAATGGTTCAAAGATTGACAAAGAGAGTTGTGCTCTATTTTAATGGAAACAAAATAGCGAATGACAAGAAGTAGATTGAGAATGAAGGAGAAAAGGGCTAGGGGAGAAGAAACCATAACAAAATGGAAGAAGGAAAAGATAATGGAGCTTGGCGAATAGAATGAAAAAGGAAGAAGGAAAATCAACTAGTATGTTATGTTCCTAATCTCTTAAAATGGGTTCCAATGGATCATTAAAAGTCATAGGTGAGTGTTTGAAGACTCATTATCTTCATATTACTGATCAAATCCCAAAGTTGTCATCTAATGCATAAAAATGATAACTTGTTCATAAATTTAATGGGAAAGCCAAACTTGTATGATTTGAATTGTCATGTTCCTCTTATTGTGAATTAGTGGAGAAAAAGTAGAATAGCTACTCTATTTTAAGCTTCAATGCAGCCTCCAATAGGAATTTTTAAAATCATTAATGAAATTACATTTGGCATACAACTTGGTCATTAAATTCATAGATGAAACTCTATTGGAGCACCTCCCATATTATAGTAAATGCTAAATTAGATTTAATTTATTTATGGAAATGAAGGAAGGGACTGAATGTTTTGGGTCACAATGTTATACTCCTCCTAGTCCAAAGGGTTTTGTAGTCCTAGATGCTTTTGGATGTCAATTCACTTTCTTTTTTCTTGCAATGTGATAGGTAATGTGATATCTTTCCATGTGTGCTTGGTTCATCATGTTAAGAATTTGGCATTTTCTATTGTCATTCTTTATGGAGCACATAAGGTATTTGTCAAAGGGTAGCACCTAACAAAGGAAGAAAGGATTATGTTAGGTAACCAAACCAAGACTTTTAATTTGGTTGGTGGTCAACCATTGAAAATTTTAAAGTAAAATTTTTTATAATTGCAATTTAGTCCTTGGAAAATTTCATTAAAGCCCCTCAACTTTCCTTATAAATAAAGAGCTTCAAAACCTCATTTCACACAACCAAGAAAGGAGCAACCCTAAATCCTATATATAGCGAGAGAGAGTTGTGATATTAGTATTCTCCTATTAGCATATTACCCTTACTATATAGAGAGAATGTGTAACTCCTATTTTTCTCATAGTGAAGCCTTTTTTTCATTATCTGTGGTTTTTTACCCTATTGGGGATTTTCCACGTAAAATTCTATGTATCATCTTAAATTATTTGCTACAATTTTGCTTCTATCCAGTGTCTATTTGCTCTATAATTGGTATCAGAGCCTATTTAGGTGTGTTATTATTTACTTATCATATGCTTTATGGCTGCCATTGATATAAAGGATCATTTACATTAGAACATAAGTAAGATTATTTTCACCCAAGGTACTGGGTACTATTTACATGTATAATAAACTATTCATATATATGGTACTGTTCATACATATAGTTACTATTCATAAAAAATAGTACGAGCTAATTTTGCTCACAAACAGACTGTGATTGAAGTAATAACAATGAAATTTGAGATTTAAAAGTTCAATAATAGTAATTTCTCACTGTGGAAACTGAAGCTAGTAGCCATCTTGGGAAAAGATAATTGTCTTGCAGCTATCAGTGAAAGGCCGGTGGAATTCCTAGATGAAAATAAATTGAATGAGATGGATGAGAATGCAATTAAAAATCTTCATCTAGCACTTACAGATGAGATATTGTCCACCATAAAGGAGTAGAAGATGGTGAAAAGAATTTGGGATCATTTGACCATATTGTATGAGGCCAAGTCACCACACAACAAAATTTTTATCATAAGGAAATTATACATTCTGTGAATGTCTGAAACTACTTCAATGACGGAGCACATCAACACTCTGAATACTTTATTTTCTCAACTTACATTGTTAACAAGGAGAAGTCTCAGTTGCATCAATTGATCCAGTAGCTAAGGAATCAATGATATCATGGCAGTGTAAAATTGGCCGCAAGTCAAAACATGGATTGAAGGTTGTTATAGAATGGAATCTTCTTCCTAGACTCAAAAAGGTTTCTCTACCATTTTGTGAGCATTATGTTACAAGTAAGCAGTATAGTTTGAAGTTCAACAACTTTAAATAGAGAAGTAAAGTTATCTTAGACCTAGTGCACTTTGATGTTTTGCAAACATTAGTCTTATCCCTAGGTAGAGCAAAGTATTTTATGTCATTAATCGATGACGACTCCTAAGAGATGTTAGGTGTATCCAATCAAGACAAAGGGAGATGTGTTTGAAGTTTTCAAAACCTTCAAAGCGTGTGTGGAACGTGAATCTAAGAAAATGATTAAATGCCTAAGATCCGACAATGGAGGAGAATACACTTGTGATGAATTTAATACTTTTTGTCAACAAGAAGGTATCAAAAGGTAATTCATGGTGGCGTACACTCCACAGCAAAATAGAGTGGCAGATTGGATGAACAGGACTTTATTAGTAAGGACTAGGGCAATGTTAAGGACTACTAGACTAGCCAATTCATTTTTGGCAGAAGTAGTCAAGACAGCTTGCTACGCTATTAATCAGTCTCCATCAACTATAATTAATCTAAAGACCCCAATGGAGATATGGACCAGGAAGCCAGCAAATTATACAAACCTCTATATGTTTGAAGGTTCAGTATACATGATGTAAAATGCCCAAGAAATTACAATGCTAGATCCAAAATCTAGAAGACGCTTATTCTTAGGATATGCTGATGGAGTAAAAGGGTATCGCCTGTGGGATCCCACTAACCACAAGGTTATAGTCACCAGGGATGTCATCTTTCTTGAAGAGAAACAACATATACATAATGGTGATAGCACTTTACAAGAAATGGTTGAAACCACTACAGTGCATATTGAAGGAGGAGAAAATAAAACAGAAGTACAAGATTCTTCTAAAGTAGCACCAGAGTATGATGAACAAGGACAATATGATCTTGTGACTCCACAAGTTCGATGGTCAACCCGGGAGAGGAAAGAACTGATTTGGCATTTACATTACATTATGGAAGGGAATATTGCATATTGTCTACTCACATAAGATAGAGAGGCTATGGAAAGCTCTTAAACTTCTTTGTGGTTAACATCAATGCAAGAAGAAATTGAAGCCCTCCATAAGCACAAGACACGGGATCTTGTTCCACTACCAAAAGGATGGAAGGTCATTGGGAACAAATGGGTGTACAAGATCAAAAAAACTAATGATGATCAAGTTGAATGATATCATGTAAGACTAGTGGTAAACGAATTTGCTTTGAAAAAAGGCATTGATTACAATGAGATATTTTCTCTTGTTGTTTGACTCACAATGGTTCGAGTGGTCTTAGCAATGTGTTCTACACTTGACTTACATCTAGAGCACTTAGATGTAAAAACTGCATTTCTTCATGGAGATTTTGAAGAAGAAATGTATATGCTCCAGCCATAAGGGTTTGAAGAAAAAGGAAAGAGATCTTGGTTTGTAAGTTGATCAAATCCCTATATGGTCTCAAACAAGCATCGAGATACTGGTATAAGAGATTTGATTCCTTCATTATGAGCCTTGGATACAACAGACTTAATGAAGACTCTTATGCATCAAGAGATTTGATGGAAATGATTTCATTATTTTGCTATTGTATGTAGATGACTTGCTAGTAGCAGGCCCCAACAATGATCGTATCAATGAATTAAAGGCACAATTAGCTAGGGAATTTGATATGAAGGACTTGGGACCGACAAACAAGATTATAGGGATGCAAATTCACTGAGAAAAAAATAATAAGAAGATTTGTCTTTCTCAAAAAAAATTATTTAAATAAGATCTTGCAACGCTTCAATATGCAAGATTGTAAGCCAATCTCTACCCTACTTCCTGTTAATTTCAAGTTATCCTAAAGCATGAGTCCTAGCAGTGAAGAAGAGAGGAAGGAAATGTCTTGAGTACCATATGCATCCATAGTGGGTAGCCTAGTGTTTGTTATGTTTTGCACAAGACTAGACAGTGCACAAGTAGTGGGAGTAGTTAATTGATATATGGTGAATCCTAGCCGAGAGCATTGGCATCACACCCTAAACTCCCAGTGTGCAACAAGAATAGATAACAGGAATAACCTCGTTTCTATAGGCCAACCACTATGTATTCTTAAATGATTAAAATAATATGCAACTTATGCAATAACTCATGGAAAGCTTAAATTAGGAAGTTTATCAATTAGATTTTGTGTAGAAATTTTAGCAAAATCTCCCTTGTAAGTGAGACATACCAAAAATGCTACAATTATCTGTTAATTCATTAAAGTTCAGAAAAGAGAGCTTAACTCTCAACGTAGCCAACAACTGATAAAATTATACCAAAATAGGGGAATGGAGAATCTGTATGTGGTCATCCATATATACATATATACAATTATTTACATTATGGCCATATGCTACACTATTACATAGTACGATACCCTAACAAAATAAGGAACCATAACCCTTGCAACACAAATAAAATTCTTTTAACTCTCGTGCTCAAGACACTGCTCTTAATGCCTATCTGAAAGTAAAGAAAACATAAAATGGGTAGCATTCCAGTAACATAATCAATACAAATACCTTGAGGCATGCAATGCTTCATGCAATTTACTTATAATAAATTCTTAGATATCAAACACTGTACTAGTTGGACCAAACCTTTAAAATGACCAGTATTATGTTAATTAGCATTTAAACCCCCAAGAGAAATGAATTGCAACTATGCCATATAAAATAATAGTCATGGCTTTACCTCTATAGAAGTCAAGTCAATCAACGGTACATAGCCTTTGGAAAAATATATTTATCGGTTAAGGTCCACAGCCCTCGAGAAAACTATACTCATCGGTCAAGGGTACTTGCCCTTGGAAAATTTAACTCAGTTAATCATGAAGCACAAGCTCATGCTATTTAACACATCTCATACTCACTTTTCATATAACCCCCTTTTAATGGTTTTTGTATGGACATCACATACAATTCATAATTCATTTGAAAGACTAATTCAGTCTAGCAAGTTATTCCACTATATAATGATGTAAACAGGTAACAACATCATATGACATGTCATACTGTTGGAAAAGCTATTGCTTACCCAGTTGGTGAAGTATCTCAATTAACCTTGCCTTCTTTCCTTAGTTATAGGATATTCCTCAAAATAAATCCCTATAACACAAAAGTATAAATTACCTTAATTCACACAATTACCAATACATATTTTTTTGATCTAGTTACATTGTCCTTTAGCACATTCATAAATTGTAAGGGCTTACTATGGACATCTGAAATATTTACAAGTCTTATACTAACCCATAACATTGGCTCAAACACATACCTTATTGAAGAACGTTTTCTTTCTTTTGTTCTTTTTCTCATTCCAATATATCATCTCAATAACCAATTTCATGCCTATATCTCATTATTTACAACTTAAAATTCATGCCTTAGCCTTATTTTATTTTTCTTTGATTCCACTATATGCCTAGCTAACTTCTCACAAATTTAACATTGTCAATCCAACCATATTCACTTCTTTTATATTTCTCATTTCTAAATGCTCAATTAAATCCCAATTTGTAACACTTTAAAATTTTCCTTCACCTTCAAATAAGCCTATACTTAAACAACAATAAGATATCACTTCATAAAAATAAACAGTATTCCTAATATACCAGCCTTAACAATTAAATTCTAGAATTCATACAATTTTATGTTTGACCTTAAAAATCTAAAAACAATTCTGGATTGGTCCCTAACTAGCCCTAGGTAAGAGCTTGAGCATTTCCAGAATTTCACCATAAAAGCTCACCATTCTAATCATCACATAAGAGGCAAAAGGATGAAATTCCAGTAGCAATTAGAACCCACATGAAGATTAAACCAAACTTACTAAAAATGGAGCAATTTCGGTCTAAAACAACCAAGAGAGGATATGGGTTCTTGCTGGAACAGCGACATGCAGTGGCTGGAGATGGTTCACCGGTGACAGAGGATGCCGATTAGTAAATGTGGAGGTGTGGCAAAGCAAGGCAGCAACAAACAGTAGAGAAAAAAGAGGAAGCATTCTACAAAAAAAGAGTATCGATAGGGAGAAAATGAAGTGAAGGGAAAGTTAGTAATTTCTCATTGGTTTGGACATGTGGCAGCACCAAAAAATTGCTAGGAGAGTGGAAGGCTAAGACTTGAACCCTTGCCATCAAGATCTTACCACTAAACCAAAGTTCATATCTAATATTTAAACCACTTCACTTAAATTTATTCTTTCCCTTCTTCCCAGTGATTTTGCTTCAATTTTTTTTTCTAAGAATGGAACAATTTCATGTCACCAATTTAAATGCCATATATAATGATAAATTTTTGTTTTATGAGTGTTACAATTCGAATGCTGTAAAAAGGGTTCTAAGATACATTAAAGGGACCACGAATATTGCATTGCATTATGGAGGATCAGATTTTAGACGCTATACAAATTCAGATTTTGCAAGTGATCTTGACAATAGCAAATCCACTAATGCTTATGTCTTTACTCTTGTAGGCAGAGTTGTAAGCTAGGTTTCAAAACTACACCTATTGTGGCCACTTCAACAACACAGGCATAATATATTATGGCTACACAAGCTAGCAAAGAAGCAATATGGTTACAAATATTGTTGGAAGAGCTCAGGTACAATCCCAGGAATATTACACTATTTTGTGATAATCAAAGTGCTCTCCACTTAGTGAAGAATCTGGCATTCCATTCTAAGACTAAACACATATGAGTTCAATATCACTTTATCTAAGAAAAGGTGGAAGAAGGAAGTGTGGATATGCAAAAATTGATACTAAAGATAACCTAGCAAATGCACTGACAAAGCCAATGAACACTAATAAGTTCTTGTAGTGTAAATCTTCTATTGGCCTAGAAAAGACATGAGCAGCAGAAGATACCAAGGAAGGAAGAACAATGTGAAGATTGATTGACTCTCAATCAAATCTTCAAGTGGGAGATTGTCAAAGGGTGGCACCTAACAAAGGAAGAAAGGATTTTGTTAGGTAACCAAACCAAGACTTTTAATTTGGTTGGTGGGCAACCACTGAAATTTTGAAAGTAAATTTTTTTGTAATTGCAATTTAGTCCTTGAAAAATTGCATTGAAGCCCCTCATCCTTCCCTATAAATAGAGAGCTTCAAAACCTCACTTCACACAACCATGAAAGGAGCAATCCTATATATAGAGAGAGAGAGAGTTATGAGATTAGTATTCTCCTATTAGCATATTATCCTTGCTATATAAAGAGAATGTGTAACTCCTATTTTTTTTCATAGTAAGGCATTTTCTTCCTTGTCCATGGTTTTTTACTATATTGGGGTTTTTCCACGTAAAATTTTGTGTCATCTCAAATTATTTGCTTCTATCTGGTGTCTATTTTCTCTACAATATTGTGGTCCTAGATGATAAGTTGGGTATATCCAGAATGAACAATTCACTTTCTTTCTCTTTTAAAATCAAATTAAGAAAACTCAATTTCTAAAAATCTAAAATGAATATAAATCTAAAATCCCAAAATTCCTTTTCCATGAGAATTTTGACCCTCTTCCAACATTGAGATAAAAAGCCAAAAGTCCAAAAATACAAAAAAATTAAAAAGAGAAAAAAAAAAGGAGAGAGCTAGAGAGACAAAACATGTTGTCTTCATCTTAAAACACACCAACTAAATTTCACACATGTTTTTCTACAAATATAAAACTAATTTTTATTGTCTTGCTCACTTCACAAAATTTAAAAAACACCAACCCATTGTCATGCTTTTATATGTTGAATTACGTGGATTTTGATGCCAATTGATGGGAACATAGGCTTTTGGCAATCATCCTAGGTTAAGTCTACCTATTATAAATATCCATTTTTGGTTTCATTATATATTTTAGTTAAAGTTTTTCTTTGTTTATTTTGTATGCATTTGATATAGATAAATAAAATAAATTTAAGGTCATATTCTATTAATTTCGTATGTCTATGAAATCAATAAATTTCTTAGTTAAATGAATAATGTTATTCTTGTGAACAATGATTTAAAATAAACTTATCTTTTGTAAAGTCTCCTCCCTAATTTTTGTACATCATCTCCCTCGTTAGTATTGTAGAAAAAAAATTATGAAAATTACATTGTTTTGTTTATTTAAAAATTAAATTATTGTAGACTTCGTGGGATGGGATAAGCTAATAAGAAGGTGGAGAACATATTGCTATGGATGCACATTAGTTCTATACTTGTTTATTGCTTGTAGTGATTTGGGACACATTGCTTTTAAACATAGGTGTTTCATGAACAGGTATGATCAAGTTGTCATAGCAATTCTTCCCCACGTTGTCAAAAATGTTTTGACAACATGCTTGAGTGGGAGTTGCATTATGATAAACTATAGCAGAAAATGTAAGAAAACCACAATCATTTATAAACTTTTGTGAACAACTAATTAGATATTTGTAAAACCCAAGGGCTTCTTTTAGTGGCTTTTGAAAGGACGGTGTTACACCATCTGGGCTCATGGGATCATAATTTGATGTGATTCCAGGGGTGATAAAGAAGGCACACACAATGATAAGTAATGTCATGATGGCAACAAAGTGGATCAGAGGTGCCATTATTCTCTTTGATGACGACGCCTAGGAGAAGGAAATGCATTTGGCTTTTATGCAGAAGTAATTGGTGTGAATGGTGCATTTATAGAAATGGTAAAGCAATTCTTCTCTTCTTTCAACCAATTAAATTAATAACAGAAAATGTTTTCATAATGTGCTTTTAATGTATAAGTTTTATGTTTTAAACCTTGGCATATCATTACAAATTTATTGCTATATCTTGTTTTATCATTCCTAAAATAGGAAAGTGAGTTTTATCTAGGAAACTCATTATTTAATACTTTGAAGTTTTCTAATTGGACAATTGTAACTATAGGTAGGCATAGACATATGCTTTCAAGGATAAAGTGAAAAATAGAGAAGAAATTTTATTTGTCAAGTAATGTAGAAGAAAAGCATAAGAACATATGGAATTAAAAGCACTTCATCCATATGGATTATATATGTTTAATCATGATCAAGATCCATTGTTTTTTAACATATCTCTATAGATTTTGGTATTACCAAATTACTTTCATTTAAGGGATATGGGAGCGAGAGTTTGTTCACGTGTATATGTATCCATCAATAGAAAGGAATACAAAGATAGTGTTTGGACAAGAAGCCTAGATTCAAAAGCTCTTATCCATAGTAATATGTAGTTACTCTTCCTAGTAGCTTATAATGCTAGTGTGATTCAACTCATATAAAAAAAGGAAATGAATATCTAGCATGTATGCTATCAAAGATCTTGTACTATGAGCAATGGAATAGAAATTCTTTGGTATTAAGCTTCCAGAAACAATATTTTAATTCCAAGTATTGTAAAAACCCCTAAAATATCATTCATGTTATTCATTGTTTGAACACAAGCATCACTTACATCAATTTAAGAGGAATCTAATTTTGACAATTAGATGTGCCAAATAACACTTGCAACTCACCAAACATGGTCTTCTACATTTAAAACATTTCAAAGAACTAGCATTCATTTTCTTATTCTCTTTAAGACTATTAATTACTCGTTATTGTCCAATTATTTGCATGACTAATGGTAATAACAATTATAGAAACTATCAAATATGAGATAGATTGTTGTTCATACAAATGTGTTGTAGTAAAAGAGATGAACTTTTAGGTATTGACAAGGAATAATTAGCTTTTGGGTTAGAAAATTTACATAAACATCTTATAAAAATGGGATGCATAAGACTAGGATCTAATAAGTATAAGTTACTACCATCTACAGACCATTTTTGCAACATTCAACACATGTTTATCTTGAGATATTCTTAGTTCACATTACATTTTACATTTTTTTCAAATCATAATTATTTGCCCAATCTTAAATAATGTTGCTATTAAGAAATTGAATTGAGTTTCTAGCACCAATGTTATCATTTCTCTTGTACAACAAGTTCTTGTTGCAAAATAGTTTGACAATGTTCTTGTGACAAAGGCAATTTTGCATCAGATAGGTTAGGAACCCCAAAAAAATTATCTAATACCTAAATTTCATTTGACTTTTGCCACAAACATCACTTAGTTTAATTTATGGGAATAGAATCATGAAACCTGACATTTTGATTAGCAAAATCAAGCTTGAAACTTATCTGACAACTTTGATATATAATGTATTTGGAAGAACTAGTATTGATTTTTTTTTCCCACTCAGTAATAGTATTATTTATGTATAAATGTGAAGGAATTAATGAAAAAAATTTATACATTTGTTATCAAACCATAAAATAAGAGACAAAATTCTTTGCTTGCGCACATGTTGCAACAAAAGACAATTTTTGGTCCACTAGTTTTACAATTTAGTACCAATAATTAGATATAGTTATGTGGTACATATTAAGAGTGTAGACAAAAGAATAAATAACATTAGGAATACTAAAAATACTTAAACATCCTGAGAAAAATAGATAAAAGAGATTAGTTTTAATATATCAATGAGACTCCCATCTACCCATTATTTTTTCAGTAATATCCATCTTTCACATAATTTGTGAGATTCATGGTTCTCATTACAATAGACTCTATTTCCTAAAAATAAATTTTTTTTTTTAGATGATTGCAACATAGAACAAAAGTACTTTTGATAGTAAAATCTATGAAATCAATAAACTACTTAGTTTGATGAACAATGTGTTTCTCAATAACAATGATTTAACATGAACTTTCATTTTGTAAATGCTCTACCCCAACTTTTGTACACCATCTCCCCTATTAAAATTGTTAGAAAAAAATTCAAATAATTTCATTGTTTTTATTTTAAAAATTATATTATTGTAGACTTTGTGTGAAGGGATAAGCTAATAAGAAGGTGGTGAACCCATTGCTATGGATTCACATTAGTTCCATACTTGTTTATTGCTTGCAGAAATTTAGGAAATATTGGCTTTAACACAAGTGTTTCAAGAATGGGAATGATCAAGTTGTCAAAGCAATTCTTCCCCTACATTGTCAACAATGTTCTGACAATACTTCTGAGTAAGAGTTGCATTATGATAAACTACAACAAAGTATGTAATTAAACCACAATCTTCTATAAACTTCTGTGAATAACTAATTAGATATTTGTAAAATTTAGGAGCTTCTTCTAGTGGTTTTTGAAAGGACAGTGTTACACCATCTGTGCTTATGGGACCATCATTAGATGTGATCCCAGGGGTGACACTAAAGGCACCATAACAAGAAGTAACATTGTCATGACAACCAGTGCTTCAGAGGTGCCATTATTTATCATGGACAACATGAAAAAAGATATAGGACCAAGATCTAATAGTTATTATTGTCTAAAATCCATTTTAGCAACGTTCAACACATTATTATTTTTAGATAATCTTGATCAAATTACACTTAACAATATTTCAAGGAATAATTACTTGTCCATTGTTAAAAGGAAGCTGTCCTTGTGATATTGAATTTAGTTTCTAGTACCAATGTTATTATTTCTCACGTACAATGAGTACTTGTTACAAAATAGTTTGAGAATATTCTTCCTACCAAGGCAATTTTTTGTCATGTAGGTTAGGACCCAAAAACATTATCTAATAACCTAATTTCATTTGACCTTGGCCATGAACATCAATTAATTTAATGTTAAAGGCATCTAATCTAGAAAAATCCAACAACTTTGATATATAATATAGTTGGAAGTACTAGTGTTGATTTTGTTTTTCACTAAATAATAGTAATATTTATCCATAAATGTTATACTATTAACGAAACAAATGAATTTATTATGGAAACCATAAAATATGAAACAAAATGCTTTGTATGTGCACGTATTGTAGCGAAAGAGACTTTTTGGTCTGCTAGTCTTACAATCTAATACTGCTAATTAGATATTGTTATGTGGTACATATTGTGAGTGTAGATAAGAGAATAAATAACTTAGGAATATCGTAACTGACCTTGCGATGGAAAGACTAAAAAAGAAGGGAGAATTGATTCTCAAAATGAATCTTGAAAATCAATTTACTGGAGTCACCACCAAAATTTTTAATAGCAAATTTTGAAAACTAATTTAACAAAAAGAAAAGGCAAAGTGGTCTGCAAAAACAAAGATCAATTCAGGAGTCTATTTGAGTATAAGGAAGGTATTAAGCACCTCACAACACCCATCCATAAGGATGGTTACCTTAAACTAGTCAAATGAAATAGAATATGGCCATAAATTTATCTCAATTACCCTTTTATTGACATGCATGCTCATTAAACAGAGAAGATAAAAACAACAATAATGAAAGTAAACAAATAGATATTTACAAAGGGCAGACTTAACCTAAGATGAAAGCCTAGGGCCTATGTACCCTGTAATAGATATCAAAGTCTACATAGTTCAACCTAAATACATGACAGTTGTTTAGTGTTTTAATATTTTTTTTGTGAAAAGAACAGGAGAGTCAAAATTAAATAAATTTTCATAAACAAAACAGGATCAAATTTTAGTTAGTGTGTTTTGACTTATGAAATTGATTTAATACCATTTCCTTGCTCTTTTCTTTTCCTTTTTGTATTTAATTCTTGTTTATTTTGGAATGTTAACTTCAATTTTCAAAGTTAAATGTAATTATGATAGGAAAGAATTTTTAGGAATTTTGAATTTGTCGAAATTTTTTTTCATATTTTTTAATTTAGAATTTTATTTTGAAGTTGAAGTAAGGTTATAATTGAAAAATATTTTTTAGAATTTTTGAGTTTATATATTTTTTTATTTCTAGAACTTGGATTTTGTTTTAGTTTTGAAAGTGACATAAAAATGAAAAGGTGCTTTCAGGATTTTTGAATTTATATATATATTTTATTAGGAATTTATATTATAACAGGATTCAAAAGGGAATTATATAAATTTGGAGAAAATTACTTTATGAGATTTTTGGTTCTTAAATCATTATTTTATGTTCTAAAATTGAGGATTTTTTTTTTAACCTTTAAAGAGGCATGAAACCCTAAATTTTTCTTAAATATGAGTTCTTTGTTTTAATTTTTCAAAAAAGAATGAAATTATTAAAGGGGGAATATTTTGGTTTTTTTTATTTATATGTTTTTTCATTTCTTCAAAATCAGGGATTTTGTTTAAATGCATTATATTCCTTTTATGAAATTATATATGAACTTTAGGGATTTTGTTTAAATGCATTATATTCCTTTTATGAAATTATATATGAACTTTCGAAACCTAAGGAGATCTCATGCGGTTTTCACTTGTTAATTCTTAAGTGCCTAAGGAGACTAATGGTCTCACATGACGATTTTCAAAAAAATCTACTTGTGGTGCAGAAATTATTCTTATTTTGGTACTTTAAAAACCACAAACAAATAAATAATAAACTTGATACATAAAGAATAAGACAAGAACAAAAAAAGAAAAAACAAATGAAAAATGTTGCCTAGCACATATAGATGCATGCATGCAACGTCTTAATCTAATTTGCTTTATTATCTTATACCTCAATCGTTAGTCCCCATTCCCCTCCTCTCATAGTTTTTATTTATGCATACTAAAGTAAGTGTCAAGATACCCCATACTAAAAATAAGTTAGAAGATGAAGGTCGCAATTATCCTAGCATGGCAGAAGTGACCTAAAACTGTTACCTTGCCTTTCAAGATTGGACCTCTTCCCTTGGGCCTTTGTTTACCTCAAGCTTCTTTCTATGTTTCCTATTGTGTCTTCACCACCCTTTAAGCACACTGTTCAGTCACCGAGAAGGAAGAGATAATGTTGAACAACCACCTCTATCCGAGACTGCTTTTACAGGGCAAAACCAAGAAGCTTCCAACCTCTATTTTGTACCCCTACTATTGAGTTCCAACTTCCTTTGTTGGTGGAGAAACTAGTGATGCAGAAGCACCTTTCTCCTTCTCCCTCATTTTCTGTTTAGCTCCCTCTTCATTCCTCTCTCTCTTAGCTCTTTGTTCCTCCCCTGTTCTTGATGTCACAGAATAGAGCTACTTGTTTCTCTCAACACCACTTGGTTTCAACTCTCCTCCTCCTTTTTGCTCTTTCTCTTCTCTACTTCTTTTTCTCTCGCTCTCGACTCCTCTTAGGTTCTCCATTTGGTTTCACTTTCACTATTCTCCCTTCACCATATGGTCACCCCTTGCCATTCTTTCCCTATTTTGAGGTCGAGGATTAGAGGTTTCAATGCCATGTTCTCTCTCTCTTAGAGTCCCTTCTTGGTCTCTTGCTCTTGCACTCTTAGCCTTTCGGATAGCTCCCTTTTTCCTCTTGGTCTTGCTCTACTTAGCTCTACCTTTCCCTCAGCTTCCTCTTGGTCTCTTAACGTGGGAGTTTCTTGTTCTCTCTCTCTCGGCTTCTCTCTCTCTTTGAGCTTAGCTCTCCCCTCCCTCAATGTTTCTCCTCTCCTTTACAATGGTTTGCCTACCGTTCACTTGAATAGGGATGAACAGAGCACCCCCTTTTGCTGCCCACACAATCTCCTTTCTAGCCTTCTCCTTCTTAGGTTCTTGCTCTCTCTCCCACTGAACCTCTCTCGAGCTCAACTCCTTCCCTGATTTCTTCTTTGGTGTCTCTCCCCCCTCCTAACATATCTCATTGTCCCTGTTTTATAGTGCATTAACAAATCTTCATAGGTTCTATTCTCGCAATGTCTTTCTCTTTTGCCTGAGCCCCTCACACGTCTTTTTCACTCTCTCCTCTAAGCTTCTTGGTATTACAGGCAGAAGAGTCAATGCTCCAACCTCTAACAGAGATTTCCTTTCTTGCCTCTCATTTTTGTCGAGGGAGTAGGTCTCTTTGTTCTCTAAACCAGTTCACACTTCTTCTTTTTGCATCCTATCATTAAGCATAGTAAGAGGGAAGCATATAGGTGATCTTGTAGCTTTCTCATATTGTGTATGAGACCCAAGGAGGCTACGACTAGCTACTGCAAAGGATCTTCTTTCCATTTTGGCAATTTCCGTATATATATATATATATATATCATTTTATTTATTTATTATTGTTATTTTATTTCTTTTTTATGATTCTTACTTTGATTTATTATTATTATTAATTTTTTATACTCTATTTTTATTTTGCTTGTCTTAAAGTCCCCTTATTATTTATTTTCAATTTCAAAGTGTCCTCACTTGAGGATGTCATTTGAGTCTATCATTTTTAACTTTACTTATTTGCTTAAATATTAATTTATTAGTAACTCAATTAATCAAATAATCTTAATTAAGGATAGGGTGTTCACAAGGAACAATCAAAATACTCAAACATCTTGAGAAAAGTGGATGGAAAAGATTAAGTTTTAAGTTGTGACATTATCTACCTACCCTTTTTTAGCATCATCCATCTATTGTCAAATTTGTAACATTCATTGTTCCCATTATAATATATTGTATTTCCCAAAAAAAAAATTCTTGTTTGGCATGATTACAATATAGAACAAAAGTATTTTTAACTGTCAAATGTTTGAAATCCGTAAACTAATTAGTTAGTTAAACAATTTGTTTCTTGTGAACAACAATATAAGATGAACTTCCATTTTGTAAATGCTCTTCCCCAATTTTTGTATACCATCTCTCTTGTTAAAATAGTTAGAAAAAAAATTAAAAAAATGCCACTGTTTTTTACTTTAAGAAATACATTATTGTACACATCATGGGAAAGGATGAGCTAATAGGAAGGTGGCAAACTCATTGCTATAGATACTCATTGGTCCCATACTTGTTTATTGCTTACAGCAATTTGGGAAACATTGGCTTTAAATGCAAGTGTTTCAAGAACAGGAATTATCAAGTTGTCATAGCAATTCTTCCTTACATTGTCGATAATGTTTTAATAACACTCTTGAGTGGGAGTTGCATTGCGATGAACTATAGCAAATAATGTAAGAAAACCACAATCATTTATAAACTTTCGTGAACAACTAATTAGATATTTGCAAAATCTAGGTGTTTCTTCTAGTGGTTTTTGAAAGGACAATGTTACACCATCTGGGCTCATGTGAACATCACTGGATGTGATTCCAGGGATAACATAGAAGGCACTCACAATGAAAAGTACTATCATCACAACAAGCAAGCGTTTTGGAGGTGCCATTATTTCTATTCAATGACAATGCTTACGAGGAGGAAATAAGTTTATCTTTCTTGCAGAAGCAATTCATATGCATGATGCATTTATAGGACTAGCAACAAAGCAATTCTTCTTCTTTTAGGGCCTATTAAGTTTGGTAATGGAAATTGTTTCTGTAATGTGCTTTTGATATATATAAGTTTTAGGTTGTAAACCTTCGCCTATCATTACAAATTTGTTGTTTTATCTTGTTTTGTCATTCCCAACATAGGAAAGAAATTTTATGTAGGAAACTTTTTATTTAATACTTTGAAGTTTTTCTAATTGGACGATTGTAACTATAGGTATAGACGTGTGCTTTCAAGGATAATGTCAAAAACGAAAAAAAGCTTTATTTGTCAAGTACCATAGAAGAAAATCATAAGAACATGTGGAATTAAAAGCACTTCATCCTTATGGATTTTATATCTCTTTTCTTGAACCAAATCTATTGTTATTTGGCATATTCTCCATGGATTTTGGGATCTCCAAATTACTTTTGTTTACGGGATGTGAGAGCGAGAGTTCACTAACTGTAACATCCCATTTCTCATTTAGGTCCCATATCCTTAACTGAAAATTATAGAGCAAAATAACTCCTTATGTATATTAAAATAAAAAGTTTTGTTAAAGATCTTATAGAAATAAAAAAAATAATTTAGGGTGTGAAAGAAATTCCTCAAAGTATAAGAGTCATACGTTAATTTAAAAACAAAAATTAATTTAAGGGTTGTCCTTACTTGCAAAAGGAAAAGTGTTTTTGGGACCAAACTACAAATATGCTTAATTGGAGGGTATAGATGAAAAGTAAGCCAAGAAAGTGGGGACAAGGACCAATGGATAAAATAACAATCATTGGATGGGTCAAAAAGTAAAGATTCCATTCTTGATAAGTGCATTCCTTATATATGGGTACAAAGTGTAATTTCAACCTTGAAAGAACAAAAAAGTGTAGGGCCAAGTTGGAATTTAAGTCAAAGGAAGGAGGAACATGAGCTAGCAATCATTGGGGCACATGTGAAGAGAGACACTTGGCAAAGACATAAAAAAAAAAAAAGTTGCCTTGCGTAGAAAAGAAGTCAAGCCACCCACTATAAATAGCCATACCATCTTAGCCATTTTGTGCAAGTGAGGAGTGAGTTCTCTTGTAAAGTGAGAGAGTGGTTGAGAGCTTGAAGGAAGAAGGTGACCGACATGAAAGAGGAAGAAGAAGGTGGTGGTGGCCAAAAGTCCTAGGGCAAGTAACCTTAGGTTTTCCTTGATCCTATTCACCATCCATCTCATCTTAATTCTTCTTTTAATCTAGTTTATTAATTAAGCAATGTGTTGTTTTTATTCTTAGCCTTTTGGAAGCGCATTCATCTTGCTTGGGCAAGACAAGTTGAGATAGATAATTAAGTCATTCTTCATCTTTTTCTTGGTACAAGATTGTGATTATAGAGCCTTTGTGTGGCTAAAGACATGGTCCTTGCGTGGCCAAGTGCCCCTATGTGGCTAAGGATGTGGATTGCCTAGGACAATCGGTCATGCATGATGTGTGTTTATGGATCCTTGTTATTGACATCCTTATGTAATGAATGATGATAATCTTTTCTTGTACTATCTAAATTGTTTTGAATGCTTAATTATCTACAGAGATTTGTTAAAATCTCACCCCATTTTTCTTACACATTGCAAGAGAAAATGTCATTGTTTGATACTTTTAGATTAATCCAAAGCTACCCAAGTTTTGTTCTTGTGTACACTATTATGGTATTTTGTTTAGATAGAGGTGATATGGTAGCCAAGGTGACCATAAGTAGACTTGTGCTTGATGAGCCATTCATTATGCCAGACTTATGGCCAAGAGTGGTGGCAAAACTTATTTATAGGCCATAGGTTGAAGTGGAGAATGGAGGAGAAAGAATTTTGGCTAGTAGACTTGTGTTAGTGGCAGGTTGCAAGCAGAAAATAGGATAATTTTGTGTTGTATTATATTAATCTTTCTTCTACTCTTATGTAACCCTAGATGCACTCTTTTTAAGTTTATATGGACCTATGTGGATCTATGGTAATCATGATGGATATCTAATCTTAGCATTTTACCTATGTTTGTCTAAGCTTATGTGTTTATTGATTTAGTTTATTTTAAAGCATGTTGGTCAAAACATATAACCTGATTTAAGTTAAAATATAGGATTCAATTGAGGTTGGAATATGCATGGAATTAGTACTAATGAATGCCTAGATAATCACCTAATTTAGCTAAGTTAGTGTTGATTTAAGCATGGTGGCTGAGACATCTTAAGATAATAACTAAACCTAGGTCAGCACATCTATTAGTCATTAGGAAATTGACACCAGGCTAGTAATAACCAAATACTTTATTGGGTTAAAAGTAGTTCTTGTGTGTTATGGGCGTTAGGTATGTAACACTTGTTGGGCTCATTAGTGATAATCTTTTAGGAATAAAAGACTTGTTTCTTAATCTGCATGACATATGTAAGTTTACATCTAGATAATATTTTATTAGTTCTTGATTAAATTCACACATATAAGATATAAATAAAGTTTCAATTTAGTCCTTAGATACTTCTCCCTAGTATTTTATACGTGAGTGGTCATAAATCTGTGGGTTAATTATATATGTATCTTCTTCATTAGTATTTAGGGATGTCACACTCACACACACATATATATACATATATATATATATATATAGATGTCGTAACCGACCTTTCGGCAAAATAGAAAAATAAAAAGTTTAAAACCGATTCCCAAAAACAAAATTTTTGAAAATCGATTTATTTGGAGTCGCCACCAAAATTTTTAATGGAAAACTTTGGAAAACCAATTTAAAACAAAACAAAAAAAGCAAAATGGTCTGCGAAATCAGAGATGGGTTCGGGAGTCTATTTGAGTGTGGGGAAGGTGTTAGGCACCCCACAACACCCGCCCATAAGGATGGTTACCTTAAACTAGTCAGTTGAAATAGAATATGGCTTTTAATTAATCTCAGTTACCCTTTTATTGACATGGATGCCTGTTAACAAAGGCGACAAGATAACAAGAATGAAGGCAAACAGATAGATATTTACAAAGGGCGGACTTGACCTAGGATGAAAGCCTAGGGCCTACGTACCCCGTGAGAGGGATCAAAGTCCACGTTGTTCGACCAAAAGGCATTTTTGTGGGTTGGTGGTTTTTTGATTTGTGATGAGAATAGGAGGATTTTAATTAAAACAGATCATTGTAAACAAAACGGGATTGGAATTTGGTTTGTGTGTTTTAATTTACTTCAATCTGATTAACCTCATTCTCCTGATCTCTTCACATTTTCTCTTTTAAATTTTTTTGTCGATTTTATTATTATTATTATTATTTTGAGTTTTGGGAGTTCATATTTCGGGAATGTGAACACCCCACCCAAATTAACAATAATAATATTCACAATAATAATAATAACTAGAATTAAAAAATATAAAATATAAAATAATAATAACAATTAATCAAAATAAAATTGCAAAAGGCAAACAAAATAGAAGTAATATGAAAAAAAAACCAAATATAAGAACCAAAAATAATAAAAAGCAAAATTCAAGATATATGTTTGAAGAAGAGACATGGCAATCAACTTGCAAAGAAATAAAATGAACAAGGCCACATACTTGAAATGGAATTGCAAAACACTCTCACTTGCTCACACTCACACACTCTTACATGCTCACTTGCTCCCACATGCTCACTTGCCCTCACACACATGACACACATCACTCTCACACACTCACACTCCTATTCACGGACACATCACTCTCACACACTCACACTCCCACATGCTCATTTGCTCCCATATGCTCATTTGCTCTCACACACATGACACACATCACTCTCACACACTCACACTCTCACTTACGGACACACCTCCTCACACACTCACACTCACACTCTCATACACTCTCACTCACGGACACACACACTCACCACATACATGCACCCATGCACACACATGCACAAGAGGACAAGGGGGACAAAAAAGCAAGTAGGAGTGGTTCTGCAACATGGCAGAAAATGGGGTGGCTGGAGCAGTGAAAGGAGAGTGTGGCGTGGCTGGAGATAGCAGCAAAAGGAAGGGACCATGTGCAGCAAAGTGGTGGCTGGAAGTTGCAGAAAAAGCAAGGGAAAAAGGGAGCAACATGGCAGAAAAAGGAAGGTGGCGTTGGAGTATAAAGAAGAGGCAACAAACCAAGAGAAAGGGAGAAAAAGGCTGGAGAGAAAGGAGGCCTCAGCTGAGAAGAAAAGAGAGCTGGAGAAGAGAAGAGAGGAAGGAAAAAGAAAGAGGAACCACGCTAAAAAGGGAGAGCCATGTGACCAAGAAGGGAAGAGGAGCTGAAGAAGAAAGGAAGAGCAACGAAACCAGCAACAAAACCGAGAGGAACAACGCTGAACGAAAGAAGAGAATGGAGTCAGCAACGTGAGGGAGAAACCAAGTGGAACGAAGCAAGGAAGCAAGGCAGCCATGTGAGGAAAGAACAGCAGGGAAAACGAACCAGAAACGAGGCAGAAACCGAGAGCTGAACTGCAGAAACTGAGAGCTGAACGAAGCTGTCCAACATGCAGAAAAATCGTGGAGCAACATCCCAACTTCTGGAGTGAAAAGGTGCTGAAGTTCAGACCATCCAAGGAGAAGAAAAATGGAGAGTTGGATGCCAAAATGATGTGCAGAAACAAGGAAGTCTGAATCCCAAACAAAGTGGCACAAAGGGAGGGATAGAAGCTGAACCATGGAGGAGGAAAAACTCTGTTTTGAGCTCAAAAAACAGAGGTGAACAGAGGAGAGCTTAGAGAGCACAAGGAAGAAGAGGAAGTGTGGAGAAGAAGAGAAGCTTTCAGCCTCCATCTTCCAGCTGAGAAGTAGAGACACTTTCAGCAGAGTTTCCAGCGCTGGAGCCAACCAGAAAACTCCAACGAAGCTGTCCAACGAAACTCCAATGAAGCTGTCCGTTTCTGCACTTCCAGCCGAGACCAGCCACTTTGGGGGGCTATTGGAGGTTCATCTTCCATTGTTGGGTGAGGAGAAGAAGGTCCTTCTTCATTGGAGCATAAGGGAGGAGCTGAAAACGCCAGGTATGGCTGCACGTTCTTGACTTGGCCGAGAATTCTACTGCATGCTACTGTTCACTCGATTTCCTTCAAGACAACTTCATGCATGTGCACTGTTCATGCGTTTTAATATGAGAGGCTACTGTTCACGTGCTTAAATTTGTTTAGTTTTGTTCATTATAATTGTTTAGACATTAGTTTTGATTAATTATGGCTATTACGTATAAAATTAGCATGTGAGAACTTTGTTGTTCTTGATTGCCGGGGATTATGTGAGTTTTTTTTTTATCTCCTTAAATCCTTGCAATTGATCAAATAATTGGAAGACAATGAATATTAATGAAATATTAATGAAAGAATGTTGAAAATTAATTGAATGATAATTAATGAATATTGTCATGACGGATAAAATTATCGTGTGAGAATTTTGTTCTCCTCGATTACCGGGGGTTATGTGAGATGTTAATCTCCTTAAATCCTTGCAATTAGCTGAATAATGGAAAAGTGGCAATTAATATTAATGAATAAATTGTAAAAAAAAAATAAAGGAATGACAATATATATTAATAAAATATTAATGAAGGAATGGTGAAAATAATTGAATGATAATTAATATTGTCATGGTGGATAAAATTATCATGTGAGAATTTTGTTCTCTTCGATTTCCAGGGATTATGTGAGATATTAATCTCCTTAAATCCCTACAATGAATTGAATAATTGAAAAGTAACAGAAATATTAATGAAGTATTAATGGGCGAATGGTGGAAAATAAATGAATGATAATTAAATATTAATTTGGATTAAATCATAATAATAATCATAATCAAAATGCTTGTTTTAATATGTTGTTTGCGAAATTATCGTGTGGGAATATCGTTCTCCTCGATTGCGTGGGATTATGTGAGGTTCTAATCTCCTTAAATCCCTATAATTAATTCTAAAATAATAATAATATTAATAATAATACAAAAATGAATAAATGGACAATAATTAAATATTAACTTTGATTAAATATTTATGCAAAATGGATCGTGTGAGAATACTTGTCTCTCCTCGACTTCCCAGGCTCGTGTGAGATTTTAATCTCCATAGAACCCGAAAATTAGCATATATTTGTTCAAAGACAAACAGATAAACAAATAAATAATAGCACTTAAATTAAATTGTCTACCAATAATCAATAATAATAATAATCAATATTTACCAACAATAAACTCAAAAATTCATAAAAATAAAAGAATATATTCCTTTCATTATAAATTATGCATTAATTCCTGAAATATAAACTCTCAAAACTCAAAAATAATAATAATAATAAAATCGTCAAAAACAATTTTAAAAGAGAAAATGTGAAGAGCTCAGGAGAACGAGGTTAATCAGATTGTAGTAAATTAAAACATACAAACCAAATTTCTTTCCCATTTTGTTTACAATGATCTATTTTAATTAAAATCCTCCTATTCTCATCACAAATAAAAAAAACCACCAATCACAAAAATGCCTTTTGGTCGAACTACGTGGACTTTGATCCCTCTCACGAGGTACGTAGGCCCGAGGCTTTCATCCTAGGTCAAGTCCATCCTTTGTAAATATTTACCTGTTTGCCTTCATTCTTGTTATTTTGTCTCCTATGTCTAACGTGCATCCATGTCAGTAAAAGGGTAATTGAGATTAATTAAGGGCCATATTCTATTTTAACTAACTAGTTTAAGGTAACCGTCCTTATGGGCGGGTGTTGTGGGGTGTCTAACACCTTTCCCACACTCAAATAGACTCCCGAACCCATCTCTGATCTCGTAGACCATCTCGCCTTTTTCTTTTTCTTTTAAATTGGTTTTCCAAAGTTTTCCGTAAAAATTTTGGTGGCGACTCCTAATAAAATCGATTTTCAAAATTCCTTTTTTGGGAATCGATTTTTAAACCTTATTTTAATTCCATCCCGCTGAAAGGTCGGTTACGACAGGGAATTAATGCATGATTTATAATGAAAGGAATATTTATTTTTTTTGAACTTTTGAACTTATTGTTCGTAAATATTGATTATTATTATTATTGATTATTGGTAAATAATTTAATTCAAGTGCTATTATTTATTTGTTTATCTGTTTATCTTTGAACGAATATATGCTAATTTTCGAGTTCTATGGAGATTAAAATCTCACACGAGCCCGGGAAGTCGAGGAGAGAAAAGTATCCTCACACGATTCATTTTGTAAAATTATTTAATCAAAGTTCATATTTAATTATTGTCCATTTATTTATTTTTTGTATTATTATCATTATCATTAATATTATTATTATTTCTGAATTAATTATAGGGATTTAAGGAGATTAGAACCTCACATAATCCTATGCAATCGAGGAGAACGATATTCTCACACAATAATTTCATAAATAATGGGGAAATGTTTAATTAAAGCAAATCCGTTGATTATTTATTATTTATTATTCCTTTTTAAAAAAAAAAAAACAAAGGTATGCTAACTTCAGGGATCTAAGGAGATTAAAAATCTCACACGATCTCAGGTAACCGAGGAGAACAATATTCTCACACGATAATTTTGCAAATAATGGGAAACAGTTCATTAAAGCAAACATTTTAATTATGATTATTATTATGATTTAATTAATATTTAATTGCCATTCCTTTATTTTTTCACCATTTATTCATTAATATTTCATTAATATTATTATTGCTTTTCAATTATTTAATTCATTGTAGGGATTTAAGGAGATTAACATCTCACATAACCCCCGGTAATCGAGGAGAATAAAATTCTCACACGATAATTTTATCCATCATGGCAATATTTATTAATTATCATTCAATTATTTTTCATCATTCAATCATTAATATTTCATTAATATTATTATTGCTTTTCAATTATTCAATTCATTGTAGGGATTTAAGGAGATTAATATATCACATAATCCCCAGTAATCGAGGAGAATAAAATTCTCACATGATAATTTTATGCGTGATAGCAATATTTCTTAATTATCATTCACTTATTTTTTGACCATTCCATCATTAATATTTCATTAATATTATTGTTGCCTCCCAATTATTTAATAAATTGCAAGGATTTAAGGAGATTAAAATCTCACATAATCCCCGGCAATCAAGAAGAACAAAATTCTCACTCGATAATTTTATACGTAATAGCAATAATTAATCAAAGTCAATGTTTAAACAATGGTAATAAACAAAACTAAAACAAGTTTAAGCAAATGAACAGTAACACCTCATATTAAAACACATGAACAGTGCAGCATGCATGAGATTGTCTTGAAGCAACTCGTATGAACAGTGACATGCATGCAGAAATCTCGGCAGTGGCAAACCGTGCAACCATACCTATGTGTTTTTAGCCTCTCCCTTGTGCTCCAATGAAGAATGACCTTCTCCTCCTCACTCACCTATGGTAGATGGACCTCCAACAGCCCCAAAGTTGCTGGTCTCGGCTGGAAGCAAGCAAAAATGGCGGACCACTTCGTTGGACAGTGTTGGAAATTCTGGTTAGCGCTGGAAATTCTGCTCATGCGTCTCTGCTTCTTGGCTGGAAGGTGAAGGCTGAAAGCTTCCCTTCTTCTCTACACTTTCTCTTCTTCCTTGTGCTCCCTAAATCCTCCTCTGTTTACCTCTGTTTTCTGAGTTTAAAACAGAGTTTTTCCTCCTCCATGGTTCAGCCTCTATCCATCCTTTTGCTGCCACTTTGTTTTGCATTCAGACCTCCTTGTTTTTGCTCATCATTTTGGCATCCAACTCTCCATTTTCTACTCCTTGGATGGTCTGAACTTCAGCTCCTTTTCTCTCCATAGTTTGGACGTTTCTCTCCACAGTTTCTCTCCACAGTTTTCTGCACCACAACTCCCCCTCTCGTCCTCTCAGTTTCTGCCTCGTTCAGCTCCTCTCCCTCTCAGTTTCTGGTTTCGTTTTCTCTTCTATTTTCTCCCTCACGTTGCTGCCTTGTTTTCTAGTTTCATTCAGCTTTGTTCCTCCCTTTTTCCTCTCGGTTCGTTGCTCTCCCTCTCTTCTCTTCAGCGTTGTTTCCTCTCGGTTTACGTTGCTCTCCCTTTCTTCTCTTCAGCGTTGTTTCTCCCTTCTTTCTCCCTCTTCTCTTCTCTTCTCCTCAGCTCCCCTTTCTCTCGGTTACGTTGCTCTCCCTCTCCTCTCTTCAACCTCTTTTCTCTCGGTTTGTTGCTCTCCTTTATACTCCAGCGCCACCTCCCTTTTTCTGCCATGTTGCTCCTTTTTCTCCTTACTTTTTCTGCAACTTCCAGCCACCCCCTTGCTGTTCATGGTCCCCTCCTTTTTCTGCCATCTCCAGCCACGCCACTCTCTCCTTTCTCTGCACCAGCCACTCCACTTTCTGCCTCCTATGAAAAATCAGCTCCCTCTTGCTTTTTTGTCCCCCTTGTCCTCTTATGCATGTGTGTGCATGAGTGTATGCATGTAGGAGTGGGTGAGTGTGTGTGTCCATAGGTGAGAGTGTGTGAGAGTGTGAGTGTGTGAGGATGTGTGTTCGTGAGTGAGAGTGTGAGTGTGTGAGAGTGTTTGTGTGTCATGTGTGTGAGGGCAAGTGAACATATGGGAGCAAATGAGCATGTGAGAGTGTGAGTGTGAGTGTGTGAGGAGGTGTGTCCGTGAGTGAGAGTGTGAGTGTGTGAGAGTGATGTGTGTTATGTGTGTGAGGGCAAGTGAGCATATATGAGCAAATGAGCATATGAGAGTGTGTGAGTGTGAGCAAGTGAGAGTGTTTTGCAATTTCATTTTAATTAGGTGGCCTTATTCATTTTATTTCTTTACAAGATGATTGTCATGTCTCTTCTTCAAACACATATTTTGAATTTTCCTTTTTATTATTTTTGGTTCTTATATTTGGTTTTTTCCATATTACTTCTTTTTTTTTTATTTGCCTTTTGCAATTTTGTTTTAATTAATTATTATTATTTTTTTTTGAATTTTTTAATTCTATTTATTATTACTACCATGATTATTATTATTGTTAATTCGGGTGGGGTGTTCACAATAGATATATATACATGTGTGTGTGTGTATCAACTCATTAAAAAGACGCACAAAGACGGCATTTAGACAAGAAGCCTAAATTCAAAAGCTCTTAACCCTAGTATTGTGCAGTTGCTCTTCCTAGTGGCTTATATTGCATATATATATGGTGCAACTCTTAGCAAAAAGAAATAGATATCTAGCTCTTATGCTGTCACAACTCTTGTGATTAAAAAACTAGCATTTATTTTCTTATTCTCCTCATTACTATTGATTACTTGTTATTGCCAAATTATTTAATGACTAATTGTAATAACACTTATGGGTACTGTGAAGTATGCGACAAATTGTTTTTCATATGCTTGTTTTGTAGTAAAAGGCAAGTTTTTTATACTCATTTTACAATTGCATTCCTCAAATTAAGTCATCCAACCTAATTCTTGTTTTGAGCATTGGTATAAAATCAATAGCATTTGAATTAGACAATTTGCTTAAACATCTCAAAAAAATAGAAAAAAATTTATGCATACGGCCGCTATCTAAGAAGCATAAGGGATTGTAGTCTACAACCATTTTAGCAGCATTTAAACATTTTTATTTTGAGATAATCTTAGTTCACATTATACTTATTTCAAATAATAATTATTCGCCCAATAGTAAAATGATGCTACACATAAGCTATTGAATTGAGCTTTAAGCTCTAATGCTAGCATTTCTCTCATGCAACGAGTTCTTGTTGCAAAATAGTTTGGAAATTAAGGAGTTTTAGTTACTCATCTCTATAACTATTATTAATCTTGTCAAATCTTCTGTCATACAATTTGGACTTTAATCACATGACATACCCTAACAACTTATTTGTAGTAAAAAATATTATTGTCAAACTCACGAGTCAACTTGGTAAATTTGCCAATTTTATATTCTTACATATTAAAAACATGTTAACTCACATGTAGAATTGGAATCGAGGTAAGCTTGGTTAAACTCGGTTATGACTCTCTCAAATGCAAGGATTTTGAGTGAGTTGACTGAGTTAAAACAGTACTGTTTTTTTGCTCAAAAACAGTGATTCTCAGTTTTGCTGTCTGTTACACTACTTTTCTTCATTAATCAGATCCAAAGTGGGAGAAGACTCACACCATTTGATGAGTGAAAGATGATTAAATGCCAATGCTCAGTGTTTTCCAAAAGTGTCATGCATTGAGTGTGAGAGAAGGTTATGTGGCATGCGTAAAGGTTAGATTTGCTTCTGCAATTAGGTCCCTGTTTCTTTTTATTTTATAGTTAATTCTCCACATCTTGATAAATTTCTTTTAAGTTAGTATAAATGAAATTGCATTTGATTAAATTTAATTTCTTACCTTATATTATAATTATAATATGCAATTATGTATTTAAATAACTATTTATTAGTAAAAGATAAAATTCTTACAAGTTACATTTCTAGTATACTTTTCTTTTATGAGATTGTTTAAATTCGCAAATTTAACTATCTTAACAAAATACCAAATAGAAAAGACACACCAAAAAGAGTTCTTTCTTCAAAAATTATTGTTGTTGGTCTTTTTATATCAGTATTCTAACTATTAACTGATAACCCTATTTCAATTTTAATTAATTAATTAACTTGATGGGTTTATATTTTTAAATTACAAGTCGGCCAAAAATACAAACACTATTTGGCTACTAGATTTGACCATTTGACTATTTTTATAGTTTTGCTGAACCATTTTTGTAAAAATCATTTTAAAATACACTATATTGATAGTAACATATTTATGAAATCTTAATCGTTAAAAATAAAAAGGGAAATTACAAAAAATATGTTAATTGAGTCATTTTTAAATAGTTTCAGAAACTTTCAAAATAAAAAATTTGACCCCTAAACTTATGCAAAATAAATACCTATATATATATATATATATATATATCTTTTGATATTATTTATTGCCTCGTACGTCACTTCATGCTCTAATTTACAATGTGTCAATAAAAAATTAATGAATTATATACTATTTTCCCAATATTTATTGAAAACTTTTGATATTACCCTGAGGAGTGTCTCATAAAAAAAATGAACTCAAGTTTATAGAAAAAATAAAGAAAAGAAAGAATACAATTTACTCTTACTAATTGAGTTAAATTTTCTTAATTTATTGTTGTTGCTAATCAATGTATTTAATTTCTCCAAACAGGAGTATATTAATTACATACCTTCTTTTCCGTACATGAAATATTTATTAGCACAACCTATAGAATCTTTATTCATAATGCACGACAACACAAGGTGATTAATCGGGATAAAAGTAAGAACATCATCCCACTAAGATAGTGACCATGCATCCTGTCAATATATATATATATATATATATATATATATATATATGCACTACATTTTTTTAATATTTTTGCATTTATAAATGTAAAAAGGTATGTAAATAAAGTTCCTTTTTGTCATTTAAAATGGATTCGTGCCTAACAAAGATAAGTCCTCGTGTGCTCAATTTGAACATGAATATATATTAAAAAACTCTAAAGTGTAAATCAATAATTAATGGATGTATTATAGGCAATGTGACGTGTTTCTCACAAACACACACAATATATATATATATATATATATGTGTGTGTGTGTGTGTGTGTATAGTAGGAAATACATAGATGATCATTAATTATTGAAAGAATTGTAAAATTTGATAATTCAAATTATATATGGTTATTGTATACTGTCTAAAATTTTGATTTAATAATTTACATATTAAAAATTGCATAATTCAACAATGAATTAATTATTGAAAGAATTGTGAAATTTGATAGTTCATATTATATATGGTGACTGTATGCTGTTTAAAATTTTGATTTAACAATTTAAATATTAAAAATTGCACAATCCAACAATGAATAATCTTCTTAGAAACTATAATAAATTTTTATTTGGATTCTATAAGTTTTTAGGAAACTTTACATAGTTGAATCATAAAATTCATTTTTTTACTAATTATTAATTTATATTTTTATAACATTCGTTCTTAAAAAGATTTGAGTCCGTAACTATTCAAGTAAGTATAAAAAATCTAAACCATTAAGTTATCCTTGTTATACTCGAATTATAAAATTCATTCATAATAGATTGTTTCGTTCTAATAGTTCACCACATGTGGTCAAAAATTTTAATTTTAGCTGTATATAGTTATTATTTTTAAATTTGAATTGTTAAATTTGTAAATCTCGCCTAGTATTAACGGTTAGATTATAAATTTTTCGATGAAATCGAGAAGATCCGTTTTGCGTATATAATCCTTATCACTGCAGATTCTTTATATCCTTTTGCTTTGTTATGATTGGTCATTTGAAAGATACGATAAGATATAGTAGTGATGGGCTTAAATTTTTGGTTTTATTTGCGAAATCACACACATGTCGGAGAATGGACCCTGCAAGCCTACATCAATTTAATAATAATATATACTGGGGAGTGAGAAATGGGCTTTCCTTGTATTAAAAATATGTTGCCATACGAATATGCTCCGAAGTTTCTATTAGATTTGGAGTCGAAAATTAATAAAGGGAAAATTCTACTTTTGGTCCTCAATTTCAGTCAATGATTACTGTAGTCCTTATAGTTTTTAAATTTACAACTGAATCTTTATATTTTAAAAATATATAATCATACAGTGAAAATATATATATACTTTATTAAATTTTTTGACATAATTAATACTTTGAATATGTATAATTTATACTAACAATAAAAATAAAAATATATAATGAAGTTAAACTGACTCATATATATATAGACATAGCAAAATATTGACAAAAATATAGTAATAGGGACTAAATTGTAAATTATTTAAATTATGATGACTTAATTATAAATTTTGGAAATATTATTACCAAATTAAAAATTGAATGAAATGATCGGGACAAAAATATAATTTTTCTTAAATAAATATTGCTAAAACAGCAATACCGTGTGAGAAGTGGGTTTTCCTTGTATTGAAAATATGTTGATATAATATATGCTGCAAAATTTCTATTAAGTTTTGAGAAAAAATATATTATTTTTATCCTTTTCTTTAAATTTGACTCAAAATAATCTTTTATTTTTTAACTTTGTCTCATTTAGAGAGGGTGTCACACCTAACAATTCATCATAGGTTGAGTGCAACGCTAGCGTGAAAAGTAAAGAGAAACAAATTAGTTTCAAAATTTAAGTAATTTGTTTGTCATTTCTTTTTGTGTTAGGCCTTCAGATAGGTTGTTAAGTGTGACAAATTATTTTGGATAAGATCTTCAAAAGTAGAAATTCAGCGTGTGATCTTCAATTTGTGGAAACAATAAATATGATTAAGTTCAAAAATTGAGGAGTAAAATGAGATTAAATTTGAAAGTGGAGGACCAAAGTAGTATTTTTTAAATTAAAAATTAAATAAATATTAATAAAACAACAATATGGTGTGGATTAGACCTCAGACCACTTACCCACGCTGAAAGGCATTGGATTTGTTCAAGCACGAGGAAGCAAGATTCCCTTAAAATACCACATCATGCTTTGCTTCCAAATCCTATTAAATAGAGCAAATTTAGGGTGGGCATGTTGCAAATTTAATAATCATCTTTTGCCACATGCATAGTTGACTGGCCTCCTTAATCAATTTGAACTATATTAATCAATTTAATGTAAAATAATTATACAATTTAATATTAATATTAATATTATAATATCACATAAAAAATAATTCAAACACATGTAATGAAATTATTAATTAAGAACCCAACAAAATGACACTGTCATTAATTAATTAGCCTATGAGAAAAATATCTCTTTAGTCCTTCACTTTTTACAAATTTGTCATTTCAATCCCTTATTTGTTGAAATGTTCAAAATGGTCCCTCACTCATTAGAAAATATCACATTTGGTCCCTTATTTTTTATAAAATTACCAAATTTAGCCCCTCTACCAAACCTACTCTAAATTCAATGGACTAAAGTTGGTATTATATGAAATAAGAAATCAAGTGTGACATTTTTTAATGAATGGGGGATTATTTTAGGTATTTCAATAAGTGAGGGGCCAAAATATCAATTTTGTCATAAAGTGAGGGACTAAAAAAATATTTTACTTATTAGCCTACAATAAAAATCAATTCTTTTACTATTGCTTATGTAAAGTAATATTCTATAGGACGCATGTGGAATACCACATATTGCATCAAATTTGTCCCTAACTAGGTATAATCAGACAAGTTAATTCACCATAAATAAAATAGCCAAACTACAGATTAATTCATCAAATCACACAAAAAGCTTCCATAATTAAATTAATAAAAGAGCAATTGTGGGGTGGGCATGTTATAGTTCAATATTAAACCTTCTTTGTTCACATGCACAGTTGACTGGCATCTTATATATACATATATATATGGGGTTGCGTAGAACAGTTAGAATAACCCAAATTATAAGCAAATTATAGAAGCAAAACCGAGTGGTCTATATCTCACTCGCATTATAGTTAGAAATGGGGAATATGAAGAAGCCAAGAATCATTCTTGTGCCATATCCAGCACAGGGACATGTGACTCCCATGCAGAAGCTAGCCGTGGGCTTTGTGAGCCATGGCTTGGAGCCTATCATTGTGCTTCCCCAATACATTCACCGTCAGATTTTGCTTCATGTTGATGATGGGGAGAGTGGGATCAAGTGGGTTTCAGTAGCTGATGGGCTGGACAAAGACACGACGACGGATTTCTTTGGCATCGAATCGGCCATGGAGAACACCATGCCGTCTTCGTTGGAAGGGTTGATTCATGGGCTTCGAAAAGATTATGTTGATGATGACGATGATGAAAATGGAGGGTGTGGAAGTGTGGTGTGTGTGGTGGCTGACTTGTTGGCTTCGTGGGCTATCGAAGTCGCCGGGAAGTGTGGCGTCCTCGCCGTTGGGTTTTGGTCTGCCATGCTTTCCACCTACAGATTAATTGCCTCCATACCTGACATGGTCCGGTGTGGCCTCATATCTGAGACAGGTATGTTCTCGTAAATGAATCCTATGTTGTATGCATTTTGAGTCATTGGATAAGTATGACCTCGATCCAAGGACTCAAAATACATGCAGTACTTATAACAGCAAGGGATCCTTATAATAATTACTTCTCCCCAAGTCTCTCTCCCTCTCTCTCTCTCTCTCTATATATATATATATATGACACTGGTGTGAATGAAAGTTAATCCTATTCCATTGAATAATATCTCCTAGAATAAATTTTTACAAAATTTACTGTTGGATTGATTGTTCTTACCATGAAGATCATCCTCACAAAATTTAAGGTTGATTCAATGTTCTTATATGTTTCATCACTTGATCCAAAAGTTAGTGGACCATATATTTCAAATAAAAAAACTTTTCACTATTTGATTGCATATTTTTATAGTAAGGGAAAAGTTTGAATACATTCTATATATCTTTAGTATTAGGTTATTTAATGAAAACATAATAAGGGTATGACTTTAATATCTCAATATCACATGAGGTCTTTCAAAGAACCTTTTTAAGCATGTCTTTTTTTAATTAAAAAAATTGATAACAATATATATAAAGTCAAGTCCTTTTATATATATATATATGGACCAAAATGCCCTCACTCTGATATACTGTACATAGCTATCGTTGTTCCTTCTATAAGAAGAAGAGAAATTAGTATTCCTCAATTTCATCAACTTCAATCTAATTCATCAATTGCCACTTGTGGGACTCAGAAAATTAGTTGGAATATGTCTATATATGGAATTTAAAAATCATGTTCTCGCGATTTGCGCAACGACCTAAAACTTCATTTTTGGAAACATTATATTTTTGGTTCTCATAATTTATTTAATTTTAATTTAGTCCCTATAATTAAAATTACTTAAGTATATTATTAAATTTTATTAATGTAACTAATTATATATTGTTTTAATACGCTGAATATGTATAATTTATGCTAATAATAGAAGTAAAAGTAGGTAATGAAATAAAATTAACTTGCATATATCTCAAAATATTGAGAACAATATAGTAACAGATTAAATTGTAAATTATTTGAACTATGAGAATTCAATTATAAACCTTTAAAGAGTAAGAACCGAATTAAGAATTGCGTGATATAAGGATTAAGGATATAATTTTTCTTTTTTTCTTTTTTAATGTTGTTTTCTCCCATTTTTGAACGTATTGACCACAGGACTTCCACAACCCCATGGCAAATTTTGCTTTCTACCAGACCTCCCCACACTAGACACTGAAGATCTTCCATGGCTGATTGGAACAGTTGCTGCAAAGAAAGCAAGATTCAAATTTTGGACAAGAACCTTGGAAAGATCGAGAAACCTCAGATGGCTCCTCGTGAATTCCTTTCCAGAAGAGACCAAGTTTGAGGATTCCTCCATTACTGTGTTGCCTATAGCCCCTCTCTGCAAGCATAAACAAACCAGCAACCCAAGCTTCTGGGAAGAAGACAATAGCTGCTTGGAGTGGCTTGAAACTCAAAAGCCTAACTCAGTGGTGTACATCTCATTTGGGAGCTGGGTTAGTCCTATTGGGGAAGCAAAACTAAGAAGCTTGGCTTCTGCACTTGAAGCATCAAGAAGGCCTTTCATTTGGGTGTTGAAGAAGGCTTGGTGTCAGGGTTTACCAAATGGGTTCATAGATAGGGTTTCTAAGCATCAAGGAAGAGTGGTTTCATGGGCACCACAAATGGCTGTTCTGAGTCATAGCTCTGTGGGGTGTTATCTCACACACTGTGGGTGGAATTCGACGATGGAGGCGATACAGTTCAGAAAGAGGATGCTGTGCTACCCTGTGGCAGGAGATCAGTTCTTGAATTGTGCTTATATTGTTCAAGTGTGGATGGTGGGGATAAAGCTAAATGGACTTGGACAGAAGGATGTGGAAGAAGGACTGAGTAGGGTGATGGGGGATGTGGACATGGAAAACAGGTTAATGGAACTGCATGAAGCAGTCATGGGAAGGAGGGATGACTTAGGGGGAGCTTTGAATCTGACAGCCTTTGTTGAAAATATTAAGATAGAAGCTAGCATTAGCCTTTAATGAATGCATTTCGTGATGTTAATGCTAGTTAAATTTTGTTTTCAAATAAAAAACAATGAAAAAAGATAAACACCTAATGCCTACTTATTCTATGTCTATATTTTTTTAATATGACAGAAAAATGAAAGAAGAAGAAAATTAAAAAAATCTATTTTGTGTATTAATATATTAGGTGTTAGGCAAGCGCATGAATGCACTTTTAGGCGAAGTTGGTGAACTATGTAATGAATATAAGGTAATAGAATGAATAATGACTTTATTAGGTCTCTCATTTTTTTATTTTTTTTTAGAACCAAAGGAAATTCTTTTAGCAACAGAAACGATAGAGGAAAGCCAAAGACAAAAAATAGCCACACCGAGCCCTTAGCCCTATAAGGATCCCCTATTGTAGTATTAGTTTTGTTGCCATGCATCCAATGATTCATATTAAAATAACAATATGACGAAAAATTTATATATTTTAAAGTTTGAAAACTTAAATTAGTAATTTTTTAAAACTCAAATTAGTAATGATTTAAAATATAATCTGACGATTACAAATGATTTAAAGACATAATTCAACAGTCATTAATAATTTTGCAACACCTTAAAAAAAAAAAAAAGAGTACGGCAAGTGATCCATTTACCTTTAGCCCCCGTGCTCAACAAGTTGAGATTCTTAAAATTAGAAATGGTCATGGGTAAAATATAAAATTTCTCCTTTCCTGATGAATTTTTGTTTTCCCATGACTTATTTTATTGACACAATTTTGAGAGATAAACAAGTTTTTCTCTAGTTGAAAGATAAAATTTGTTCATATAAAATTATAATGTAACATCTGGAAATTTTCCTATTCTATAAGAGATTCTCCTACAGGGAATTTATTTTAGTGGAGAGAAAATTGAAGAAAGCTTTTTGTTCCTTCATGAATAATTAGGGAAAGAACAATTGAATACCTTAAGAATAATCAAGTGAAGAAGAAATTCATTGACTCTAATTAATTACAAATAGTGTTCGTTGAAAGAGATTAGTGGGTAGCCATATAATAATCTCTATAAATAAAAGTATGTAATTTATTAGGAGAACAAATAAATTTTTTTTTATTATTATTCTAAATAATGTTAAAATTTATACATGTATTTTTTGATCAAAAGGACAAATAAGGATTTTCAATATAATTGTATTTTATGAATGGAGAAGATATATATTAAACAATTTTAACTGAAGTCTTACTCCATAAAGAAGCATGGTAATTGGACGAAGCGTAAACAAAAGTTATAAATTATTCCACGCTAGCGTACAAATAGGAAATAATAATGTTTTAGTATAATGGGACATCGTGGGATTAAAGATTTACAACCATGCCATCAAAAAAAGAACAAAGCTCCAGCCCCCATAATTACAGAGTTAAGATATGCGGCCGAAGAGTAAATCTATTGTACCACTGCTACTCACACAAAAATTTGTTTTTTAGTTTTTATTGTTAAATTTTTTTTTTCAATAATCTACCACTAGTTCTATAGTATAGCGGTAGATCTACTACCCATAAATATATTTGATAATCCGTCAAATGGGCCATCGTCACAAAAATGGCGCTAAAAAAGAAAAAGTGAAATAAACAAGATCTCAAAAGTAATTTAAAATTTAATTTATTTAAAAGCAGCTACAAAAAAATTTTTTAGAAAAATTTTAAATAATCAAATTAAAATAAAAGAAATGAAAATGTGGTTTGCATAAACACATGTTGGTTCAAGAGTTTATTTGAGTATGTGGATGATGTTAGACACCTATAACACCAATTTGTAAGGACTATTACTTTAAATTAGTCAAACGAAATTAACGAAATATAATTTTAAATTTATTTTGATTATCCTTATTGAAATGTGAAAGCAAAATAAAAAAAAAAGATAAGAAATTAATGAAAGGATAAATAAAATTTAAATATTTACAAAAAGTAAACTTTAACCTAAGAGAAAAGCCTAAAGCCTATGTACCTAATGATAAAAATTAAATTAAAGTCCATGTAGTTTGACATAGAAGTTTGTGGCAATTGGTTGATGTTTTTTGTTTTTTTATGAAATAAGCAAGGCAATGAAAACCAATTTGATTTTTGTCAAAAAAAAAAAAGAGCTTGAAATTTGATTGATGTGTTTTAATTACAAACTACTATGATTTTACTCTTCGGCTCTCTTTTTTTCTCTATTTAATATGTTTGGATTTTTGAAGTTATATTTCTTAGAATTTCTGGAATTAGAATACCTTATTTATTTTTGAAAGGGACATGAAAAGGTAAAAGTATTTTTGTGATTTTTGGAATTTTTTATTTTAATTTTGAAAGGAGCATATTTTAGACCATAAAGAGCTTTGTTTAGTTTATAATCATGCGTAAGTTTATCATTCATTTCAAATTTAAGAGGCTTTTTTACATACACTTTTTCCTATAGGAACTCATTAGGAAGGAATTTTTTACGTCCATTTGAAATAGTTTAAAACCATTGTAACATGTATATACAAGTAACATTTATTCCTTCTGGAGTAAAATTTTCGTTAAAATCTATACATTCCTCCTGGTTAAGCCACAATTTTGGCTTTAGTCCTTGTTAACATTACTTGATGTATCCAACTTATCTGTGAAAACTTGGTGCCAATTACTGACTTGCCTTCAGGTGTAAGAACCAGAGGCCATAGTTGATTCCTCTCAAATTGTTTGAGTTCTTGCATGGCATGAATCTAGTGGTCATCAGTGAGAGCATCCTGAACATTTTTTGGCTCGAGTTGATTCATGAATGTTACTTGGCTCATTCTTCGGAAAGATGATCTCCTCCTCATAACTTCATGTGGATGACCAATGATGAACTCCTTCATATAAGAGAAGGAATGGCACCATTCTCTTGGTTTCCTATGTTTATCAACCTTAAGAACATCAAACTTCTATAGAGCATCCTTAGGAGTTGGCTGTGGTACAGAGGCATGTCCTCAACCCTCGAGATGATAGAAAATAGAGTCCTCCTAAGATTGTGCCGTGTTGCCATAAATAGGTACAACATTTGAACAATTTATTAAGAAGGTTATTATGTGCATGGATCATGGTACATAGCTATAACAGATCTTCTGGCACGTTTAGGTTGTGCCTCCTGATGGGCTTTTGGATTTTCCTACTTCAATAAGGATCAGGCCCAGCATCTTACAGCAGTACTAGACTCCTTTTGTAGCACCGATTTATTTCAATCAAGCCCGGTTCTTATTGGCCCATTTCAAAGCGTTGCTACTCAGCGCTCAGTCAGATCTATCATGTGGAAATCGTAATTTGGTCCAACAATAGAAGAACACATGTGTTTGAAATGTGAACCAAATAAAATATTTAAGTTATATTATTTGACATAATTAAAACTTCATTAAAATATTTATGAGTTTTGATCATACGGACTCGAGAACGTAAATATTAACATGTTTCCGGGACGTGTGCCATTCTCATTGGTTGCTTGAGACACACTAATCATTCTATCTTTTTTCCATGTAACGAAGACATCGAAGCACAAGTAAATGTTATCCTTTTCTAATGCCTTCTTATTATATACTTTTTTATTGGAAATAATAAATAAATATACATATATATATATATATTTATATGTATGTATATATTTGTTTATAAGAATTTTAGGGTTTTTCTTTTGTGCTATCAAGATAACATTTTACTTTTTTATTACATAACATCCGCATAAAAAAGAATAATATTCATGCACCAGTTTTTTAAGAACAATATAATTTTTAATTAAAAACAAATGAAAATTTATTTTTATTTTAGAAAAATTTTACTTTTGGTCTCCACAATTTTAGTTAATTTTTAATTTAATCTTTGTAATTTAACAATTTGTGATTAAGTGATTTAATAAAATTTTTTATGCATTTAATAATATATTATCTTAATATTCTAAATATGTATAATCTATGCTATCAACAAAATCAAACGTTGATATGAAGCAAAATTTACTCATTAATTGTATAGTAAAATATTGATAAAAATATAACAACACGGATTACATTGTAAATTATTTAATATATGAGGACCTAATTATAAATTTTTAAAGTATAAAGATCAAATTAAGAATCGAGTGAAACTATAAAGATAAAAAAATATAATTTTTTTAATTTTTTGTATTTGAAGCAGTTGTGTGGAAATTAGAACAAATTTACTTATATAAATAATGCTCACATAAAATAAATGCTTTTAATTTTCTTTTGCATTACTACTTCCCAGCCTATAAAAGTGGCATTCGTCTCAGGAATATGGTAGTATACACGAACCAATTCAGCAATAAATAATTTACAATGTAATCCTTATTATTATATTTTTGTCAACATTTTATTATATAATTATTGAGTAAATTTTGCTTCATATCTACTTTTAATTTTGCTTTTATCATAAATTATATATTTAGTATATTAAGATAATATAAAAATATTCAATAAATCAATTATAAGGACATAATCACAAATTTTTAAAGTATAGAGATTATATTAAAAATTAACTAAAATTGTGGAGACCAAAAGTATAATTTTTCTAAAATAAAAATAAATTTTAATTTTTTTTAAAAATTTAATGATCCTTTAAAAACTGATGCATGAATATTATTTTCTTTAATGCTGATTTTATGTAATTACAAAGCGAAATGTTATATTGATAATGAATAAGTATATGCTACGAAGACATTAGAAAAAGGATAGCATTTACTTATTCTTCAAAGTCTTCATTACATGGAAAAAAAATAGTGTGATTAATATGTCTCAAGTAATTGCCACGTTTGGGGAACGTGTAATTCATGTTCCCAAGTTCGTTCGATCAAAACTCTATTTATATTCATATGAAGTGCTGAACGAAACTAAAATATATGTCCTGCATTCTAGTGCAGTCACCGAAAATAGATGTAGGGAGTTATTCTAAGTACAGTAAAGATGCAAGCATTGAAATATATACAAAAGTCAGCACGATTTATTAACCAAGAAAGAAGCTAATACGTAGCTATAACGGATGAAACTTAATACAAGGAACACATTAAGTAATGCCATGGAAAATAGGAACCTGAAGGAAATTAGAACAAATATATTAAGATCTATAATTAAGTCGTAGGAAGCCTTAAAGAATGAATGATGGGCGTAGGATATTTAGTGGCAAGCAATTTATTCTTATGATTTAATTACATTTATTTTAAAATTTGATTTAACAAAAAGTACAAATATTATGATTTTTTTTTTTTTTTATAAATTTGGGTGCTAAGGTAAAAAATATAAATTGAAGTGATAGTGTGATACTTCTCTTTGTCGTTTTCGATTTTTCTTGGTATACATTGCAATCTAGATAAATCTGGCAGTCACTTACTGTTGCCAACTTTTTTTAATCTGCATTTCAGGATAAGAAAAAAAAAGGGTCGTGAAAACACGCCGTTTGAATATAGTAAAAGCGGTGCTCTTTGAATGTTTGAGTGCGAATTGTCACGCTCTTCTGAAGAACTCCTTAAGCTGACTCCTTCTTGTTCTAGTTTGGACTGCAATACCTATTTAGTCCTGGACTTGTATAGATTTATACATTATATATATTTACTAATATCATATATTATAAAAATATATATAAAGATTTATATACAAATAGTATTGAATGTGAACACTCCATTCTTAATTGTCTAATTATTTAATTAATTGATACACCAATTAATTAATAATTAAGCAAATAGAAAAAATTAGAAATGATAAAGCATCAAATGACAATTTGAAATTAAAAATAAATAATGAAAGACTATTTAAAAAACTCAAAATCTAAAAATAAAATTAGCTAATTAAAATAATAAATCAAAGCAAAATATAAAAATAAAAAATATATAAGAAAACAAAAATAGAAAATTAAAAAAATCAAAAAATAAAAATTAATTAATAATAATGGTAATAAAAATAAAAATAATAAAAAATAAAAAATAATAATAATAAAGCTGCAACTTGCATGAAATAGGAAAGAGGACTGGGAAAGCAGAGAAAAAGGATGGGAGAAAAGCACTATTGTTGGGTAGTAGGAGAGGGAGGGCACTCTTGAGGTCCTTTCCTTTTATTTATAATCTCACATTGCCTATTTCTAATGATTCAAAAAGAGAGCTTATAGAATAGCCCAACAGCTCCAATATACAGATATTAAACATGTACCCATAAAAAGGAGGAGGGGGAGCTTTCTTTCTTTTGTTGGCTGGACTGAGAATGGTTGCAGAGAAGGAGACATATGAGAGAGACTAAGATCAGGAGGAACCAAACTAGTTCCTATAGCTCATTGTAACCTCACTGCCTCTTTTCGGTATAGTAAGAAACAACAAGCTAATATTTGGAGATGAAGAAGGCAAGAGGGGAAGAAGGAAACTAAGCAGAGAAGGTTTGTGGCTGATAAGTGAAGAAGAAGTAGAGCAAAAATGGAAGGGATGGCTAGTTGAGGAAGAAGGGTTCACCCTTGTTTCAGCATTCACAAGCAAAAGGGATCGTGAGAACTGTTTAGTGCTATGAACTGAAGTGAACTTAGGAAAAGAACAGAGTTAAGGGGGAGAGGACAGGCAGAAAAGAGAACAAACCGAGAGAAGCCACCGTGAAGGAAGAGAGAGAGAGAAAAAAAACTGGCGGAGCAACATGAAGAAAGAGGAGGTTGACGTGGTGCTGTGAAGGAGAGAGAGAGAGAGAGAGAGAGTATGCTCCTTTCTTCCTAAAGCTTTCTTTCTCTTCTTATCATACTTATATATTACATATGTGTTTATATATATATATATATGTGTGTGTGTGTGTATATGGATATATGCTTCCTTTCTTCCTGATGCTTGCTTTCCTCCTTTATCATGTTTATATATATTATTACATATGTGTTTATATATATATATATATATATATATATGTATGTATGTATATATATAGATGCATATAGGTGTATATATATGTATAGGCGTGGACGTGCTTCCAGTATTCCTTATGCTTGTTTTTTTCCTTTTCTCCTCTTATCCTGTATCTATATATATTACATATGTGTTTATATATATATATATATATATATATGTGTATGTGTGTGTGTGTATATATATATATGTATATATATATATATATATATGTATATAGATGTATATATATATATGCGTGGATGGGCTTCTTTGCTTCCTAATGCTTTCATTCTTCTCATATCATGCTTATATATATATATATATATATATTACATATGTGTTTATATATAGATGTATATATATATATATATGTGTGTGTGTGTGTATGTGTATATGGATATATGCTTCCTTTCTTCTTGATGCCTACTTCCTGATGCTTGTTTTTCTCTTTTATCATGTTCATATATATATATATATATATATATGTATGTATGTATGTATAGATATATATAGATGCATATATATATATATAGGCGTGGATGTGTTTCCATTCTTGTTGATGCTTTTTTTTAATTATTATTATTATTATTATCATTATTTTTTTTATGTCAATATGAGATTAATTTTTGGCTTTACAAACAAGGTTATAAGAAAATCATCGAGTGAGAATATTGTTCTCTTCGAGTGTTTGAGATCGTGTGAGATTTTAATCTCTTTATATCCCAAAAATTAATACATACTTCTTTTAAATAATAATAATACAAACAAATAAATACTTTAATTAAATATTTTCTATTATTTACAAAATCATGGTGTGAGAATATTATTCTCCTCGAGTGCTCAGGGTCGTGTAAGATTTTAATCTCCATATACTTCGAAAAGTAGTACATACTTATTTCAAAATAATAATAATAATGATATATAAATAAATAATAATAATGGAAAGACGAATATTTTAATTAAATTATTTACAAAATAAATAAGTCAAGGTTTTATATAATTTAATTAATTAAAAATGCCATATGGGACTTGGATCTCTGTAGGCTTTGGGGAATTGATTATATTAAAAATAAGACTAAAAGAATTCTAGTTTCAAAATCCATGAAAACAAAATCCTGAAAATTTTCAAATATTTTATTCCATATTTTTGGATTCCTGCGTGAAATAGCTCATCTCCTCAGGCACCCAAAGGAATTAATAGAGACCGCGTGAGACATTGAATCTCCTCAGGTTTCAAAATTTAATAGTTAAAATATTGGGATGAATTAATTAAAAAATAGGGAGGTTTGTCCTACCTATTATGTAACTAAAAATCTTAAGAATATTTTTCATTTTAGTTTTACTTTAAGTTTCAAATAAATTCTAACTTTAAAAAAAAATATATACAAAAATCATAAATTCAAAAATCATAGAAATATTTTTCAATTATAGTTTAAAATTTAGAATACATTCTAATAAAAAATATAAATGTATATAAAAATTAATTAAAAGTTATGTTAATCATAATCTCACTTTCGAAATTAGAAAAATCCAAAAACCCAAAAAATACATAAATTCAAAAATTCCAAAAAATGGCTTTCCGTTATAATTTTGTTCTAATTTCAACAATAAATTCTAATTTTAAAAATCTAAAAATAAATTAAAAACAAAATCCAAAAGATATATAAATTCAATAATCTGAAAAATGATTTTATTTTCGTTCTAATTTCAACAATAAATTCTGATTTTAAAAATCCAAAAAATAAATAAAAACCAAAATCCAAAAAAAATACATAAATTCAAAAATCTGAAAAATAATTTTATTTTCATTCTAATTTCAACGATAAATTCTAATTTTGAAAATCCAAAAAAATAAATAAATTCAAAAATTCAAAAATATTCCTTTCATTATAATTACATTTCAATTCCAAAAAATATAAACTCCCAAAAATCTTCAAAATCTCATCCCATAATCATTTCATTTAAATCTCAAAATAAAGATTAATATTCCAAAATTAAACAAAAATTAAAAGGGGAAAAATGAAGGGGTCAAGAAAGCTAGATTTATCAGGTTGTCGTAAATTAAAACACACAAACCAAATTCAATTCCAGTTTGTTTATGAAAATCTGTTTAATTTAAACCCTCTTGTTCTCATCACAAAATTTACAAATCATCAACCAATAGACATGCCTTTTTGGTTAAATTACGTGGACTTTGATCCCTATCCCATGGTATATAGGCCCTAGGCTTTCATTTTAGGTCAAGTCTGCCCTTTGTAAACATCTATTTGTCTACTTTCGTTATCGTTGTTTCTGTCTTCTTTGTTTAACATGCATCTATGCCAATAAAAAGGGTAATTGAGATAAAAGGCCATATTCTATTTCAGTTGACCAGTTTAAGGTAACTGTCCTTATGGATGGGTGTTGTGGGGTGCCTAACACCTTTCCTACATTCAAACAGACTCTCAAACCCATCTCTGATTTCGCAGACCGTTTTTCCTTTCTTTCTTTTTATTTTAAATTGGTTTACGAAAGTTTTCTGTTAAAAATTTTGGTGGCGACTCCAAATAAATTGATTTTCAAGGTTCGTTTTTGGAAATCAATTTAAACACTTTTTATTTCCTCTCACTGAAAAGGTTGGTTACGATAGTTTGGCAACTCCTCTGGGGATTTCAAGAGTCAAGCCTATTTAACTAGTCAGTTGAAATGATATGGCTTTTTGTTATCTTGATTACCCTTATCGTGTTTTATGTGTTTTAATTGTTTAGTTCTCATTGTTTTCTTGTTTATTTATCTCTTGTTGTTGTTTGATATGCCTATATATTCCCATGTATTCGCTAGTTATTCTTGCTATTTGTGTAGGTATATACCTTCCTTTTTAGTCATATAACATCCTTACAGTTTCTCATTTTCTATATAATTTTGTTAGTTCATTTGTAATACATATGCTAGGATAAATAACATGTGGAATGAAACCTTAGGGTAGACTATAGGTTCAAAGGTTTATATGCTCCCCTCTTATACTAAGCATATTAACATTGTATCTCACACACCTTTTGGGCTCTATACCCAGGTCCTCACTTGCGTTAGGTTAGTATAGGTTTGTATCAGTTTTCCTGTGAAGCTTCTCACTTATAGAGATTACCGTGAAGACCTAGCTCAGTTTGTAACTCGTTATGTGGATTTGACTGGAGTGGGATTTTATCCTCTTTTAGTCTAATTCACAATGCGAAATCCTCACTATTTTGGGTGGGGGCAATCTGGGAACTAGTAATCCTCTAGGATGTTAGACTCACCCTCAGAACCTTGCACATTAATAGACTAAACTCAATAGACAACTTTCCTAGAGCCTGTCATCTTTAGGGTAACATTCCCTCACTTAGGATTGACCCGAGTTAGGACACCAAGGGAGCATATTTCACTCTCATTTTGCATGTTGTCACATCATTCATACTATGGTTATGTGTTTTCTTAAAAAAAAAAAAATCTTTATATAGTTTTAATTGTTACAATGGCTCCATTCGATGCATTATTAACTTAACAAAATGAGCTAAAATTGAAAGCTTCTTCAGTATGGGAAGTTTGGCCTAATGTTGTATCAACAGGGTTATGGACCATTAAAAAAATCGATGATATTTTAGGAAGATAGTATATTAGTGAATTATCTGGTTCACTTATCTTTATTAAGCCTCGTCCACGTAATGGCCTCCTCTTCCATGGGTTAAAAGCTAAACCTGTTATTTCCAATGAATCAATAAGACTTTTAGTGAGTAATAGGGAATAATATGCAAAATATCCAACTGCTACTTGTAAAAGTTCCCTAAATTCTAAAGGATTAAATTCTTGCATTATTCTTAACACAATCGCTTTAAGAGTACTTGGTTAAAAGGAAACCATCAATAACATTTTAATCCTTTTTTTCAAAAATTATTTGCACGAAAGGGATTAGTTAATTGATGCATTCATTACTTGGTTGGGAATAAATATATCACTATTACTTGCGTAGATACTCTTTTCTCTCGAAGTAGTGGCTACTACCCTCCCTCTGTGCGACAAGTAAGTCTCCTTAAGGAGAGGAAGTTCTTTAAAGAATTACTGTCGAGCCTAATGATGTAATGATCATATTCATGTCCCATAAATCTAAGCAATGATTATTGTGCCCTCAAGTGGATGCCACATCATGGTGAAAGGAAATCTTTTAAAGAACATATATAGAATATTCTTCCACTACAAGATGTTGGTATCAAAGAGATGCCAACGACATTTAGGGTAAAATAATCATGCCTGTATTTGATACATTAGCAAAATTTATTAATCCTTTAATCAAAACTTTAGGCATAAATTGTGCAAGAATTCATTCCCTACTAAATTGATTGCCCAATACATGCCCCCGTGGATCAATAGGCTCCCTGAGGGATATGTGGAAACACATACCTCCTGTGGATCAACAAGCTCCCTGAGGAATGCATGTATCATATTAGAATTAATGGTCCACTAGCTAATTGAAAATCATTGTGTCCCTTTTGTAGTGGTTAACCATGTAAGTCAATGACCTTTACAAGGAGTAATAACACCAAGGGTAGTGTTCAACATCCTAATTTTGATTTGACATAAGTGACCCTTTAGATCATGACATTTAGCTATTGAGTTAGACATTATTTTAACATGGATTATAAAATGAACCCACATTTTAATATCATCTAATATTAGCTACTGGTCATCTATCTCCCTTTGAAGAAATAGGCTCCTAGAAAGGGTGGGAGATTTCCTTTCGACACACTTTATACTAAGATCAATATGACATAATCACCCTGAAAGGAAACCGAAGTAAACAACGATAAAAGGACTTCTGATATGACCTTTCCAAATAGGTTACTGGGCCTGCAAGATCATTTCGGTTATTAAATTTTTCTCACTATAGTTGTGTAAGGTCCCAATTCCCTCATGAGCTACCTATCATTTCCCTTCTCCTAGTGAAGCGGTAAGCGTCCTGAGGAATGAAAGTTTTAAGAAAAACCATTTTTGTGTCAAAAAATGCGTTACAACCTCATTGTGATCAATTTGCTAAATCTTTCTTTAAAATAAAATAAAATTGCATTCATGCATACTCATGATTCTTTGCATGGGAAATATAGGAATTTTGAAAAATAGGATCTCTTTTAGTTGCCTGCAATGGAAATTTTGGGTTGAGTTATGATCAAGAATTTTGGCATGAGTTATGATCAAGCTACCAATGATGATATGAAATCCCACGTGATTGATCCCTAACTTCCTAGGCCACTTCATATTTTGGCTAAGCAATACCTGCCCACCATCACAGCCCCACTAAGTTTTGGGATCTAGATCTTTCCAAAAGCTGCCAACACCCACAGATTTATCTCAAGTTTCCATGAGCTTGTCTTTCTCAAAGCCAAAGGTCACCTTGATTGCCTTCCACCCAAACTCCCACATGACTAGCTCTAACAATGGTAGAACCTTTTCTTCCAACCCTATTCAGCTTCCAATAGCATGGACTAAATTATAATTGTGCACCCTACCTTAGTACTTGGGCTCCATGGAAGCAATGCATCGTCATCTTAAGCAAATTGACAAAGGATATGAAAAATTGGAAAATCCTCATACCTAGCTCCTTATTTGACCAAAGGATTATTTAAGATAACAGCAATGTCATTTCATATGACTTCTTCATCAAGTGATGCTTGTCCGGTTAGCACTATCTGTATAGCTAAAGTACCAGCTAATTGCATCATTGGACCATATGTTATTTAACAATATCCATGCCATACTCATATGTTTTGGTGGACTCTTTCATTTCTTTAAAGTTATTTATGCCCCATCTTCTTGTTACACTTTTCCATTGTTAATGATCAGGAACCATAAAAGCCAAAAGTCAAGCAATTCCTTTGAAAATTTTCAATTGATGAGGAAAATGATGAAATTTGAAGGCAACGTAATCTCAAAGCCTCAGTTTCTTTCTAATAAAAAAAAAGAGAAAAGAATCAACAATGGTAGTGTCTGTTCCATAAACAAGCTATGCTAAAGATACAAGGCATTCTTTATCTCCCCAATTGCAAAGAAGCTGCCCATAGTCACCCCAATCAAGCTTGAGTAGGGAAGTTTTTCTCACCTATAATGGAGGACCTTTGGATTGTGTAGTCTCTAAGAGGTTTTTGTACTGAGATCCACATATCTAGAAAGGATCAATTTCCTTTCTTCACCTGAACACTACTTAATCGCTTCGATGAGCTTTGAACCTTCAAAGTTTTTCAAGTTCCCAACATGAATTCTACCCAGGAAGCGATGGGAATCCAGTACATGAAACCACCTTGGGTCTCTCTTTGAAGGAGAATAAAGAGCAAAGTGCACAAAAGTCAACAATAGAGACAAAAATGAAAAAGACAAAAGAGCAAACTTTTCAAAGAGGAAGCTCTTAAATTGAAAATAGATTGTCAAAGAAAGTGGGTTTGTTCACCCTTTGGGAAAAACGAAGTATGACCTTCAAAGAGAACTTTCTCATAATCATGAAGAGCTAATGAATCTCACCAAGACTACATGGCTGTCAAAGTAAAATTCTCATCACAACCCTATATCGACATTTGGGCCATTACATCCTTTCTTCTTAAGCCTCAATTATCACCCACTAAATCCCATTACAGCCCCATAGTATCCTTTCTAGTTAAAGTGAATCTTGGATATAAAAATCATGTTAGAAAAGAAGATTAGAAAATCCATGGTGAAGGTGAGGGGTAAAGGATTTTAAGCCTAATACCACTTCCAAAAACCAACTACCATGGCCACTTTTCAACCCAGGTAAGGGACTTTAAACCAAATACCATTTCTAAAACCCAACTACCATGGTCACCTTCCAACCTGGGTAAGGAATTTTGAGCTTAATACCATTTCTAAAACCCAACTACCATGGCCACTTTCCAACCTGGGTAAGGGATTTTGGGCCTAATACCACTTCCAAAAACCAATTACCATGGCCACTTTTCAACCTAGGTAAGGGATTTTAAACCAAATACCATTTCTAAAACCTAACTACTATGGTCACCTTCCAACCTGGGTAAGGGATTTTAAGCCTGATACCATTTCTAAAACCCAACTACCATGGCCACTTTCCAACATGGGTAAGGGATTTTGAGCCTAATACCATTTCTAAAACCTAACTACCATGGCCACTTTCTAACATGGGTAAGGGATTTTGAGTCTAATACCATTTCTAAAACCCAACTACCATGGTCACCTTCCAACCTAGGTAAGAGATTTTAAGCCTAATACCACTTTTAAAAACCAACTACCATGGCTACTTTTCAACCTGGGTAAGGGATTTTAAGCCTAATACCACTTTTAAAACCCAACTACCATGGCCACCTTTCAACCTTTGAAAGTCCTTGTTGCGGTATAACTTGCTTGGAATGTATTAGGGCAAAAAGAAAATCAAAAATCAAAATTTAAGAATCAATCAATAAAAGGAACTGGGGTGATTCTCCATATTCAAAATAGAGCATTTACTCATCAACAAAGAGTTTTCAAATAAGAATGCCTCATGCAGTGAACTAAGGTATCTTTTAATAACGTATCCTTTCCATTACTTACCTTGATTCATCAGGCAAGCTCTTGTGCTCCATCAATTCCCATAACTTTTCAATCAAATTGGGGCAGTCTGTTGCTTGTCAAATCTATCATATTGCATTCGAACTATGCCAACCATACCTCTCATTTAGAATTAGGACTTCTCCTGGTTTCATACATCCTTTCATTTGGCATCATTTTCCATAAATTAATAAGTTTGTTTGCACATCCTATTCGATGTCCCTTCAAAATGGGGCAATTTGCCTTGTTCAATGACATGTGGCCCCGCACTCCTTAACATATGATTGTATTATGATTGTCAACTCAAATCATGGTACATTTTGTGTTGAGTTTTCAATCAAGTTGGGGCCATCTGTTGCTTGTCAAATCTGTCATATTGCATTTCAAATTGTGCCTACCATACTTTGGCTTGGAACTAGGACTTCTCCTGGTTTCATACATCCTTTCCTTTGTCATCACTTTAGTGTAAATCCTTAAGTTCGTTTGCACATTCCATTCGATGTCCTTTCAAAATGGGGCAATATGCCTTTTTCAAGGACATGTAGCCTCACACTCCTTAATATATGATGGTATTGAGATTGTTAAATCCAATCATGGCACATTTTTATGTTGAATTTTCAAGCAATACTAGCGAAAGTATTTACATGGGATGACTTTAGGATCATGTCCATGGCAATCCAAATAGAACACGACACTTTGGTCAGATTTAAAGCTTCAAGTTTGGGATGTTTCCATTTAAACCCTGTCGTGCTAAGACTTGTTCAAAATCCATCCTCTATGATAAAAAAAGTACAACTTTCATAGATCCCAAGACATTGAATCTTTAGATTAGGGCAAATAAGGGATAGGCAAAAGGAATTCTCCCATATACAGGTGACCAAGGCAATCTAACCATTTACAAATTTTAAGGGCATCTAGGCATCATGTGTTTGCATTGCTTTCCCACATTTTCAAAATATGCTTCAAAATAAAAAAGAGTAAGACACTCTCTTCTTCCCTTTTAATGATTTTAATCTATCATAAAAAGGAACAATTTTCCACTTGGCATGCACCCCACATTATACATAATCATGTATTAATAAAAAGAAGTTGTGTTCTACATATACATCATTCATTCAGCATGTGTACATACATTGCACTCCATTATTTCATACCTCAAGCGTAGAGAATCTAAATTTTTCAAAATTTTAAAAAATTGAGCATATACATCATGCATTCAATATGTGTACATACACCATGCGTAGATGATCCAAAATTTTCAAACAAGAAAAATCAAGCATTTGCATCACGCAACTTATGCAAGGACATGCATCACATTGCATAGTCACCAAAGCACATGCCATGCGGAGTCTCATTCTCATGAGGTACAAACCCTGTTTAAAGTCCTGCATCGTGTCCAGGCAATTTACATTTATGTCAAAAGTCCTACATTGTGTCCAGGCAATTTACATTTCTACTAAAGTCCTACTTCGTGTTCAAGCAATTTACATTTCAGTCAAAGTTCTGCATCATGTCCAAGTAATTTACATTTTTGCTAAACTCTTGGATCGTGCCCAAGCAATTTACATTTCTGCTAAAGTCTTGCATCGTGTCCAGGCAATTTACATTTCTACTAAAGTCCTACATCGTGTCCAGGAAATTTATCATTTTATCAAAAGTCCTGCATCGTGTCTAGGCAATTTGCATTTTTGCTAAAGTCCTGCATCATGTCTAGGAAATTTACATTTATGCTAAAGTCCTGCATCATGCCTAAGTAATTTAGATTTCTGCTAAAGTCCTGCATCATGCCCAAGTAATTTAGATTTCTGCTAAAGTCCTGCATCGTGCCTAAGCAATTAACATTTTTGCTAAAGTCCTGCATCGTGTCCAGGAAATTTACATTTATGCTAAAGTCTTGTATCGTGTCCAGGCAATTTACATTTATGCTAAAGTCCTACATCGTGTCCAAGGCAATTTACATTCTCTTCCAAAAGTCCTGCACCATGTCCAAGCAATTTATCTTTCTATCAAAAGTCCCGCATCGTGTCTAGGCAATTTACCTTTCTGCTAAAGTTGTGCAATGCACCAAGCAATTTACATTTCTGTCAAAGCCCTGCATCATGTCCAAGACAATTTACATTTCTATCAAGAGTCTTGTATCATGTCCAGGCAATTTTCTTTCAAAAGTCCTACATCATGTCTAGGTAACTCATTGTCCTATCCAAGCGCTGATTTATACTTATTTTCCCTCGACATGAGGAATGGTGTGTTCACGTCTTTGCTTGCTCTTAAGTTAGGTTATCTCTTCACAATATTCATTTCCCTAACCTAAGAGATAAGCAAAGAGGGGCAACTGTGAACACCCCATGCTTAATTACCTAATTATTTAATTAATTGATACACCAATTAATTAATAATTAAGCAAATAGAAAAAATTAGGAATGATAAAGCTTCAAATGAAAAATTGAAATTAAAAATAAATAATGGGAGACAATTAGAAAAACTCAAAATCCAAAAATAAAATTAGCTAATTAAAATAATAAATCAAAGCAAAATTATAAAAATAAAAAAAATATATAAGAAAACAAAAATAGAAAATTTAAAAAACTTTAAAAAATAAAAATTAATTAATAATAATGGTAATAATAATAAAAATAAAAAAATAATAATAAAGCTACAACTTGCATGAAATAGGGAAAAAAAGACTGTGAAAGCAAAGAAAAAGGATGGGAGAAAAGCATTGCTGTTGGGCAGCAGGAGAGGGAGGGCACTCCTGAGGACATTTCCTTTTATTTATAATCTCACATTGCCTTTTTTTGATGATTCAAAAGGAGAGCTTACAAAATAGCCCAACAACTCTAATATACTGATATTAAACATGTACCTAAAAAAAGGAGGAAGGGGAGCTTTCTTTCTTTTGTTGGCTGGACAAAGAATGGTTGTAGAGAAGGACACACATGAGAGAGAACTGAGATCAGGAGGAACCAAACGGGTTCCTATAGCTCGTTGTAACCTCACTGCCTCTTTTCGGTACAGTCTGAAACAACAAGCTAATATTTGGAGATGAAGAGGGCAAGCAGGGAAGAAGGAAACTAAGCAGAGAAGGTTTGTGGCTGATAAGTGAAGAAGAAGCAGAGCAAAAATGGAAGGGATGGTTAGTTGAGGAAGAAGGGTTCACCCCTGTTTAGCGTTCATAAGCAGAAAGGATCGTGAGAACTGTTTAGTGTTATGAACTGAAGCAAACTTAGGAAAAGAAGAGAGTTAAGGGGAGAGGACAGACAGAAAAGAGAACAAACCGAGAGAAGCCACCGCGAAGGAAGAGAGAGAGAGAGAAAACTGGCAGAGCAATGCGAAGAAGGAGGAGGTCAACGTGGTGCCGTGAAGGAGAGAGAGAGAGAGTATGTTCCTTTCTTCCTGAAGCTTCCTTTTTCTTCTTATCATGCTTATATATTACATATGTGTTTATATATATATATAAATATGTATGTATATAGATGTATATATATATATGTGTGTGTGTGTGTGTGTATATATGGATATATGCTTGCTTTCCTCTTTTATCATGTTTATATATATTGTTACATATGTGTTTATATATGTATATATATATATATATATATACATATGTATATATATATAGATGCATATAAGTGTATATATATATAGGCGTGGACGTGCTTCCAGTATTCCTGATGCTTGTTTTTTTTCTTTTCTCCTCTTATCCTGTATCTATGTATATTACATTTGTGTTTATATATAGATGTATATATATATGCATGGATGGGTTTCTTTGCTTCTTGATGCTTTCATTCTTCTCATATCATGCTTATATATATATATATATATATATATATATATATATTACATATGTGTTTATATATAGATGTATATATATATGTGTGTGTGTGTGTATATGGATATATGCTTCCTTTCTTCCTGATGCTTGTTTTTCTCTTTTATCATGTTTATATATATTATTACATATGTGTTTATATATATATATATATATGTATGGATATATATAGATGCATATAGATGTATATATAAATATATATATATATATATATATAGGCGTGGATGTGCTTCCATTCTTGTTGATGCTTTTTTTTTTAATTATTATTATTATTATTATTATCATTATTATTATTATTATTATTATGTCAATATGAGATTAATTTTTGACTTTACAAACAAGGTTCTAAGAAAATCATTGAGTGAAAATATTGTTTTTCTCTGGTATTTGAGATCGTGTGAGATTTTAATCTCTTTAGATCCCAAAAATTAATACATACTTGTTTTAAATAATAATAATAATAATAAAATAAATAATTTAATTAAATATTTTCTATTATTTACGAAATCATCGTGTTGGAATATTATTCTCCTCGAGTGCTTGGGGTTGTATAAGATTTTAATCTTCATATACTTCGAAAATTAGTACATACTTGTTTTAAAATAATAATAATGATAAATAAATAAATAATAATAATGGAAAGACGAATATTTTAATTAACTTATTTACAAAATAAATAAGTCAAGGTTTTATATAATTTAATTAATTAAAAATGACATATGGGACTTGGATCTCTGTAGGCTTTAGGGAATTGATCATATTAAAAATAAGACTAAAAGAATTCTAGTTTCAAAATCCATAAAAATCCATAAAAACAAAAATCCTGAAAAATTTTCAAATATTTTATTCCATATTTTTGGGTTCCCGCATGAGACTGCTCATCTCCTCAGGCACCCAAAGGAATTAGTAGAGACTGCGTGAGACATTGAATCTCCTCAAGTTTCAAAAATTAATAGTTAAAATATTGGGATGAATTAATTAAAAAATAGGGAGGTTTGTCCTACCTATTATGTAACTAAAAATCTTAAGAATATTTTTCATTTTAGTTTTACTTTAAGTTTCAAATAAATTCTAACTTTAAAAAAAAATATATACAAAAATCATAAATTCAAAAATCATAGAAATATTTTTTCATTATAGTTTAAAATTCAGAATAAATTCTAATAAAAAATATAAATGTATATAAAAATTAATTAAAAGTCATGTTAACCATAATCTCACTTTCAAAATTAGAAAAATCCAAAAACCCAAAAAATACATAAATTCAAAAATTCCAAAAAATGGCTTTCCGTTATAATTTTGTTCTAATTTCAACAATAAATTCTAATTTTAAAAATCTAAAAATAAATTAAAAAATCCAAAAAATATATAAATTCAATAATCTGAAAAATGATTTTATTTTCGTTTTAATTTCAACAATAAATTCTGATTTTAAAAATCCAAAAAATAAATAAAAACCAAAATCCAAAAAAAATATATAAATTCAAAAAAATGAAAAATGATTTTATTTTCGCTCTAATTTCAATGATAAATTCCAATTTTGAAAATCCAAAATAATAAATAAATTCAATAATTCAAAAATATTCCTTTCATTATAATTACATTTCAATTCCAAAAAATATAAACTCCCAAAAATCTTCAAAATCTCATCCCATAATCATTTCATTTAAATCTCAAACTAAAGATTAAAATTCCAAAATTAAACGAAAATTAAAAGATGAAAAATGAAGAGGTCAAGAGAGCTAGATTTATCAGGTTGTTGTAAATTAAAACACACAAACCAAATCTCAATTCCATTTTGTTTATGAAAATCTGTTTAATTTAAACCCTCCTGTTCTCATCACAAAATTTACAAATCATCAACCAATAGACATGCCTTTTTGGTCGAACTACATGAACTTTGATCCCTATCCGAGGGTACGTAGGCCCTAGGCTTTCATCCTAGGTCAAGTCCGCCCTTTGTAAACATCTATTTGTCTGCTTTCGTTATCATTGTTTCTATCTTCTTTGTTTAATATGCATCTATGCCAATAAAAAGGGTGTGAACACCCCACCCGAATTAACAATAATAATAATCATGGTAATAATAATTAATAGAATTAAAAAATTCAAAAAAATAATAATAATAACTAATCAAAACAAAATTGCAAAAGGCAAACAAAATAGAAGTAATATGGAAAAAACCAAATATAAGAACCAAAATAATAAAAAGGAAAATTCAAGATATATATTTGAAGAAGAGACATGGCAATCATCTTGCAAGGAAATAAAATGAACAAGGCCACATACTTGAAATGGAATTGCAAAACACACCTCCTCACACACTCACACTCACACTCTCACATGCTCATTTGCTCCCATATGCTCACTTGCCCTCACACATCCTCACACACATCACTCTCACACACTCACACTCTCATTCACGGACACACCTCCTCACACACTCACACTCACACTCTCACATGCTCATTTGCTCTCATATGCTCACTTGCCCTCACACACATAACACACATCACTATCAAACACTCACACTCTCACTCACGGACACACATCCTCACACACTCACACTCACACTCTCACACACTCTCACCCACGGACACACACACTCACCCACTCCAACATGCATACACTCATGCACACACATGCACAAGAGGACAAGGGGGACAAAAAAGCAAGTGGGAGTGGTTCTGCAGAGGAGACAGAAAGTGGGGTGGCTGGTGCAGAGAAAGGAGAGTGTGGCATGGCTGGAGATGGCAGAAAAAGGAGGGGACCGTGAGCAGCAAAGTGGTGGCTGGAAGTTACAGAAAAAGTAAGGAGAAAAGGGAGCAACATGGCAGAAAAAGGGAGGTGGTGTTGGAGTATAAAGGAGAGCAAGCAAACCGAGAGAAAGGGAGAAAAAGGCTGGAGCATAAAGGGAGAGTTCTCGGCTGAGAAGAAGGGGAGCTGGAGAAGAGAAGAGAGGAAGGAAAGAGAAGGCAGAAACCACGCTGAAAGGGAGAGGGAATCACGTGACCAAAAAGGGAAGAAGAGCTGAAGAAGAAAACGAAACCAGCAACGTGAGGGAGAAAGACAAAGCTGAACGAAGCAAGAAAGCGAAACCAGCAACGTGAGGGAGAAAAACAAAGCTGAACGAAGTAAGAAAACAAGGTAGCCACGTGAGGAAAAAAACAGCAGAGAAAATGAACCAGAAACTGAGTGAAACCGAGAGCTGAACGGTGCAGAAAACTGTGGAGAAACGTCCCAAATCGTGGAGTGAAAAGGAACTGAAGTTCAGACCATCCAAGGAGCAGAAAATGGAGAGTTGGATGCCAAAATGATGAGCAGAAACAAGGAAGTCTGAATGCAAAACAAGGTGGCAGCAAAGGGAGGGATAGAAGTTGAACCATAGAGGAGAAAAAACTCTGTTTTGAGCTCAAAAAACAGAGGTAAACAGAGGAGAACTTAGGGAGCACAAGGAAGAAGAGGAAGTGTGGAGAAGAAGGGAAGCTTTCAGCCTCCACCTTCCAGCCGAGAAGCAGAGACATGTTCTGCAGAGTTTCCAGCGCTGAAGCCAACTAGAAAACTCTAACAAAGTTGTCCGCCATTTCTGCACTTCCAGCCGAGACCAGCTACTTTGGGGCTGTTGGAGGTCCATCTACCATAGGTGAGTGAGGAAGAGAAGGTCATTCTTCATTGAAGCACAAGGGAGAAGCTGAAAACGCACAGGTATGGCTGCACGGTTTGCCACTGCTGAGATTTCTGCATGCTGTCACAGTTCATTCGAATTCCTTCAAGACAACCTCATGAATGTGCACTGTTCACGCGTTCTAATATGAGGTGCTACTGTTCATTTGCTTAAACTTGTTTTAATTTTGGTTATCACCATTGTTTAAACATTAACTTTGATTAATTATTGCTATTACGTATAAAATTAGCATGTGAGAATTTTGTTGTTCTTGATTGCTGGGGATTATGTGAGTTTTTAATCTCCTTAAATCCTTGCAATTAATTAAATAATTGGAAGGCAACAATAATACTAATGAAATATTAATGAAGGAACGGTGAAAAATAATTGAATGATAATTAATGAATATTGTCATGATGGATAAAATTATCGTGTGAGAATTTTATTCTCCTCGATTACCGAGGGTTATGTGAGATGTTAATCTCCTTAAATCCTTACAACTAGTTGAATATTTGAAAAGTGATAATAATATTAATGAATAAATGGTGAAAAAATAAAAGAATGACAATTAATATTAACGAAATATTAATGAAGGAATGGTGAAAAATAATTGAATGATAACTAATAAATATTGCCATGATGGATAAAATTATCGTGTGAGAATTTTGTTCTCCTCGATTACCAGGGATTATGTGAGATATTAATCTCCTTAAATCCCTACAATGAATTGAATAATTGAAAAGCAACAATAATATTAATGAAATATTAATGAAGGAATGGTGAAAAATAATTGAATGATAATTAATAAATATTGTCATGATGGATAAAATTATCGTGTGAGAATTTTGTTCTCCTCGATTACCAGGGATTATGTGAGATATTAATCTCCTTAAATCCCTACAATGAATTGAATAATGGAAAAGTAACAATAATATTAATGAAATATTAATGGGTGAATGGTGGAAAATAAATGAATAATAATTAAATATTAATTTTGATTAAATCATAATAATAATCATAATCAAAATGATTGCTTTAATATACTGTTTTCCATTATTTACGAAATTATCGTGTGAGAATATCGTTCTCCTCGATTGCGTGGGATTATGTGAGGTTCTAATCTCCTTAAATCCCTATAATTAATTCAGAAATAATAATAATAATACAAAAAATAAATAAATGGACAATAATTAAATATTAACTTTGATTAAATATTTATACAAAATGAATCGTGTGAGAATACTTTTCTCTCCTCGACTTCCCGGGCTCGTGTGAGATTTTAATCTCCATAGAACCCGAAAATTAGCATATATTCGTTCAAAGATAAACAGATAAACAAATAAATAATAGCACTTGAATTAAATTATTTACCAATAATCAATATTTACCAACAATAAATTCAAAAGTTCAAAAAAAAAAATATTCCTTTCATTATAAATCATGCATTAATTCCCGAAATATGAACTCCCAAAACTCCCAAAACTCAAAATAATAATAAAATCGACAAAAATTTTAAAAGAGAAAATGTGAAGAGATCAGGAGAATGAGGTTAATCAGATTGTAGTAAATTAAAACACATAAACCAAATCCCAATTCCGTTTTGTTTACAATGATCTGTCTTAATTAAAATCCTCCTATTCTCATCACAAATCAAAAAACCACCAACCCGCAAAACATGCCTTTTGGTCGAACTACGTGGACTTTGATCCCTATCGCAGGGTACGTAGGCCCTAGGCTCTCATCCTAGGTCAAGTCCGCCCTTTGTAAATATCCATTTGTTTGCATGCATCCTCACTTTTTTGTCTCCTATGTCTAACATGCATCCATATCAATAAAAGGGTAATTGAGATTAATTAAAGGCCATATTCTATTTCAACTGACTAGTTTAAGGTAACCATCCTTATGGGCGGGTGTTGTGGGGTGCCTAACACCTTCCCCACACTCAAATAGACTCCCGAACCCATCTCTGATTTCGCAGACCATTTCGCCTTTTTCTCTTTTTATTTAAATTGGTTTTCCATTAAAAATTTTGGTGGCAACTCCAATTAAATTGAGTTTCAAAATTCCGTTTTTGGGAATCGGTTTTAAACCTATTTTTCTATTCTGCCGAAAGGTCGGTTACGACAATATGTGCATGCCATGTTTGTTTCTGCATGTTTTTCTGGGTATAAGAACAGGAAAAGGGAAGCATAGAAATGGGGCAGCAACGTATATATATATATATATATATATATATATGTATCTATCAGCTTCTGTTTCTGCATCTACATGTTTTTCTGGGTATGTGTATGCCATGTCTGTTTCTGCATGTTTTTCTGGGTATAAGAACAGAAAAGGGAAGCATGGAGATGGGGCAGTAACGTATATATATATATGTATCTGTCAGCTTCTGTTTTTGCATCTGCATGTTTTTTTGGGTATAAGAACAGAAAAAAGGAAGTATGGAGATGGGGCAGCAACGTATATATGTATATATGTGTATGCCATGTCTGTTTCTGCATGTTTTTCTGGGTATAAGAACAGAAAAAAGGAAGCATGGAGATGGGGCAACAACATATATATATATATATGTATCTGTTAGCTTCTGTTTCTGCATTGATTTTAATAAATCCCTAGTCTTTATATATATATATATATATGATTAGTAATCTTTTATCATTGTTTCTATCTTCTTTGTTTAATATGCATCTATGCCAATAAAAAGGGTAATTGAGATAAAAGGCCATATTCTATTTCAATTGACCAGTTAAAGTAACCGTCCTTATAGATGGGTGTTGTGGGGTGCCTAACACCTTCCCCATACTTAAACAGACTCCCAAACTCATTTTTGATTTCGCAAACTATTTTTCCTTTTCTTTCTTTTTATTTTAAATTGGTTTTCCAAAGTTTTTCATTAAAAATTTTGGTGGCGACTCCAAATAAATTGATTTTCAAGGTTCGTTTTTGGGAATCAATTTAAACACTTTTTATTTCCTCTCGTCGAAAGGTCAATTATGACACTAAATTTTAAATTATATTTATTGAGACATTATATTATTTATTCTATGTGTCGTCTAAACTTATGAATTTTTTGTAAGCAGTCAGTTAGGTTTCTGGTATTTTAAAAAAATAGACTTCAAATTTCATTTTTATTTTTTCTAACCCAACTATTAGTCTTCTTTTTGGGATATGCTTGATATTCATTGCATTTGCATAGTTACAAGGTACACCTTTGATCAATTCTAAATCATACATAACTTTTGTTTTAGAAACTATTTATTTTGTTAATGTTATTCCCTTCATAACATTGGAACTCTACCTTAGTTGTCAGCCTCGAATTATTTGGAAATGATTCATTAAAAACTGAGACTTTACATGTCAGTAGTTAGCCAATACTTTTAAAATAAAGTTCCATTTCCTTTGTTTACACATTAACAAAGCAATAACAGACTATACATATGATGATACAATAAACAAAGCCCCCAGGTATAATGTACATTGTGTCATTCATTTATATATATATAGAAATCCATCCATTTAATTATTCATTTATATTAGTGAAAATCTGTCCACCAAGTTGGATATGCATTTTTGTGATCCCATCGTTCAATTAGTCATTCCTTCATTCACTTAGTCATAGAAGGTGTATCCGGTCATTCCTTCATTCACTTTGGGAGGTGCATCAATTCAGTCATTCATTTGGTCATTTAGTCATATGAATTGGGCCATGTGATTGGATAACTCGTTATAGGTTGATTTATTTCTGAACCCATATTAAGAGAAGCCCCAACTTACATTCCATTACTAGAGTTAGGTAGGATTGTTACCTTATTGCATGAAACATTTTGTATACTTTTGGGTATTGTAAGTTATAGTCCTTCTCCACTGCAGAGAGATTAAGCATATGTCAATGGACGATGCAAAACCTTAATCTAAATAGACTGAAATGTCAACACACACTCAATCAGGCAAAAATTAAATCTAAACTCTCACTCTACTAAACCCCTAAGAAAGCTGCTCTTAAAAATACAGATAATAAAGCTTGAAAAAGACAATACTTGAAATTGCCACAAAATAAAATTTATCTTAATAAGATATCAAATTTTTGATGCAACAAGAAATGCAAGTGTGCCTCACTTGTAGAGAAAATTGAGAAAACTCAATATCATTCAATCACTCAAATGGCCCATAAATCTTTGCAAGTTATATTTTAGTCTTTCGAGCAACAACCTTATAATCAGATCTGCTAGAAGTCTAAAATCCTTAATCCTTCGTAATCCTCTTTTGAGCTATTACCATGATAATTCATACTTGTATCAATCCCTAGTCTCAAAAAGATTTGTCCTTGAATTTGAAATCTTATTAAAATGAGATAAATCAGTGATATAGAAGATAGCTCATATATTTAATTTCCTCGTCCTTCTCTTTTAGTGCTTTAATCGCGCTTCTAGCTAGTTCAATGATAAGATGGCTGTGCTCCAAGGTAGTAACGTGCAACCCAAAACGAGAAGCGGAAGGAGATGAGACGTGAAGGAAGAACACTGAGAGGAGAGGTTGTCAGCTGAACACATAAGAAAATGAGAGGTGAAGGCATGAAAAACAGAGAAAGAAAACAACAAACTGGAGAGGAGAGGAAGAGAAAGAGGAGAACGCTGACAGAGAAAAAGAGAGAAAACCAGAAGAAAAGAAATCCAACGAAAGGAGGAGCCCAAGAAGAAAAGAGGAAAACCAAAAGCAATAGAAGTTAACGAGAAACTAAGAATCGAAAGTAGAAAGGAGAGTGTGTGGCGGAAAAGCAAGTAGAAGGGAGGAAGGTGATGGCTGTGCGTCCCCTGTTTTTAGGCATTGAAAATAGAGCATGCAACGCATCAAAAGGCAAGAGATTGAGTACAGACTTAAGGAATTTTGGGACGCATGTAAACTGTGAGGAGAGGCCTTGTTTTCGAAGTGAAAAGACATGGGAAGAACGTTGCAAGTTGGACAATGTTTCTGGCAAAGTTATTGTGTCAAGTTTATAACGGAACTTTACATGATATTATATAAATGTTGAAAAATTGTGTATATGTATTTCAAAAGAAGTGTCAAGTTTGGAGAGTGAGATCATAAGGGTATATAATATAACATGTAATAATAGTTTTGTAAAGAGCTAGGTATGGAAAGAGGCTTCGCGCACACACAAACGTGGTTTAATGGACTCAAACATAGTTCAAATTAAGGAATTTTTTTTTGTGCGCAATAAAATTGTGTGATCCAACATTTTACGAAAGTTATTTTGGCACCTTATCTAGAAATTAGATTTTTATCAAAATATTTTTTGGTTACCTGAAAATGGTCTAAATCCTACCGTTGCTTTTCCTAACAGTGACAATCTATTATTAATGTTAATATTTTATAAATTAACAATTTCTACCCGTTGCTTACTATTTCAACCGTTTTCGGTGCCAGCCTTACACTAACGGCTACTTGTACCAACGACTAAAACAAGTATTACATTGGAGGATTTGATCTACGAAGCACAAAGGGAAGATACGCTATTTAAAAATTTTACCTTACTAAATAACGTGTGTATGAAAAACAATATGTCTCGTGCTTCATAGTATCCATAAGTGTTATTACCATTAGTCATGTTAATAACTTGACAATAACAACAAATTAATAGTCCTCAAGAGAATAAGAAAAGGAACGCTAGTCCTTTAAAATTTTTTGATGTTGTAGATGTTGTTGGTGAGTTTTGAGTGTTATTTGGCATATCATATGTTCAGAATTGAATTTCTCTTAAATTAACGTAAGTGATGTTTGTGGGCATGCCATGAATTACAAAAACGCCCTTTTTGGGGGGCCCTTATCACAATCGAATTTAATATACCGTTGTTGGAAGTTGTTTACCCCAAGAATTTCTATTCCAATATTCTAGTACACGAGGCATGGCACCATAAGTGCTAGATTTTCATATCCTTTTGCTAAGAGTTGCACCACATCTGCACTATGAGCCACTAGGAAGATCAACCATACAATACTACAAGTAAGAGCTTTTAAATCTAGGCTTCTTGTCTAAACATTGCTTCGGGTTCTTTTCTAATAGTTCATACATATAAATGTAAACGAATTCCCACTCCCACATCCTGTAAACCAAAATAATTCGAGAATCCCAAAATCGATAGAGAATATGGTATTCTTATGATTGTTTTTTAACATTACCTAATGAATGAAGCTTCTCCTTTGTTTTCCACTTCATCCTTTAAAGCATACGCCTATACCTACAGTTAAAATTATCTAATTAGAAAAACTTTAAACTGTTAAATAATAAATGTTTCCTATATGAAACTTTCTTCCGACGTTGGAAATTATAAAACAAGATAAAACAATTAAATGTAATGGTGGGCCAAGGTTTACAACATATAATTTATACCAATGCTGTCAAACTCGCAAGTTTAGGCAAAATCGTAAAGGAAGATGTAAACTTATAACGTAAAATCGTAACATAGAATCATAAGAGTTTACCTCTATCAATATATAACTATTAAACATAATCAAATTTCAAAAATATAAATAAAAATGCATACATATATACAAAATAGTATTATAATAACCCAAATTATAGAACTAGGAAATGATAAAAAAATTATTAAGAAGTATACTTTAATCATAAAACTTTTAATTATAATTAATTAGGTAGAGATTGAGTTTAAAAGTTTTTTTAAAAAACGTTGAGATTAAATTTATTAAAAGAAAATTAAAGGCAAGCTTTGCCATTATAATACTTACTAATATAGATATTCAAAGTAATTAAAATTTAAAATAATAGTAATTTAAATAGTAATAATAATGTAAACAAGTTAGAGTAAACATTAAATAAATATATATATATATATATATAATGTATTTTAAGCTATGCAATTTAAAAAAATTTTAAAAATTTGAAATTAAAGTTAACTATTTAATCAAATGCAATACATTATTTGCTATTAATTGCAAGTAGAATGTATTAAAGTCATAATAATGTAGTTATATTTCTCATATAATTTTTTTTATGTTTAATTGTTGAAATAATTGAGTTGAGCTTAAAGTTAGTTAATTTTTTTAAAAACAATTGACTGGAATGTTAGATTATTCATATTTGGGCTAAAAACTTAAGGGAAAAAACTAATTTGATTGACTTTGGTCAAACTCGGCGAATCTACTTGAGTTTGACCGATTCTATCCGAGTTTAACCAAATCTACACGGAGTCTATTTTGATTCCAATTCTATGACTAAGTTAAATCGTTCCTCACCTAAAAATGAAGAATTGACGAGTTTTAACGAATTAACTCGTGATTTTGACAACTATGACTTATACATCAAAATAATAAATATTTAAATTTAATTCATTAGTGCTTTAAGATTTATATAAATAATAGTAATACTGAGTGAAAACCATAATTAACACTAGTTCTTCTTAATGCATTATATATCTGAGTTTTTTGGTGCGTTTGAAGCTTTATTTTACATATCAACTTGACAAGTTTCCAGATTAAATGCCTTTAAAATTATAGCAAATTGATGTTCTTGGACATGGCCAGACAAAATTTGGCTATTAGCAACTTTTTGTTTGGTTCCAGTCCTATGTGATGTGAAATTGCCTTTGGAGAAAGAATATTGCCAAATTATTTCGCAACAAGAACTTGTTGTACGAAAGAAATGAAAACGTTGGTGCCGGAAACTCAATTAAATATCTTAAGCGTAGCATTGTTTTAACATTGAGCGAATAATTATTATTTGAAAAAAAATGTAAAGTGTAATTTAAATCAAGATTATTTCAAAATAAACATGTATTGAGCGTTGCTAAAATGGTCTCTAGACAATAATCACTTATATTTATTATATATTTAAGTAAAATGAAGGATTTAATGTGAGGAATACAATTGTAAAACGAGCTATCTAAAAATTCTTTCTGCATAACATGCTTATAAAAAGCAACCTGTCCCATTAATGTTATTACCGTTAGTCATGTAAATAATTCGATAATAACATGTAAATAATTATAGTGTAGAGGAGAATAAGAACTTAAACGCTAATTTTTATATGTTTTTATGTGAAGAATTAGAAAAAGAATTAGGAGAACTAACGTGTAAGTATAAACATATCCTAAGAAAATAACGATTATGTACTTTTAAAATTCTTTTTGATATTTACCTTACAATTTATACTAAATTTTTTTAATAGATAATTTGCTATTATTATATGACTTTATAGTTAATTTAAAGAAAGCTTTAATTATATAATTCTTAGCATTTTGTAATTAGAAGAAAGGACAAAGAAGTGCCACCACATCATTCGACTATACAATTGTACAGTACTTCTCAAGTGTAGCGTCCTAGTCCATCCATTTGAAACTAAGGAGCTCCGACATATTAGGAGATAAATAACACATGCATGAATATAAGAGAAGCTCCGGTGTCCATGTTGGTCGAAGCTCCATCTTCATAATCTTTTTATTCATACCTACATTAAGAATTAGTGGAAATGTGATGAGGGAACCACGACATTAATCGTTGAGTAAAGATGAAGCCAAATTATAGTGTGCACAAGAAGCTTTCTCACTTAATGATACCACGGCACTAGCTAGGTGTTTAGAGTAGAAGAAGCCACGTTTCTATAACACAAGCATTTCTTAATTTCATTCTCGACAGTCGAAAATATTAATTGCATTTGCGGTTAATGAATAATCATATGTTGGATTAAGTTTTTAAAATGTTTCTGGTACTTTTTTTTTCAATTATGGATCGTCGAATTCGTGCAGTTGTTTAATATAGACGGTCAAATCTATGTTATTGTAGAGAATCCGGATTTGTGCCCATTCTTTGAGTGGACATTGACCAAAATATAGAAAGAGAATCACCTCTTAGCTATGGCATGAGAAAGAGTTAGAGAGAGATGACCAAGCTCTTTGCATGAGGCACCGATCCTTTTCTTTTCTAGTTGGGAAAGATGGTAAAGTTGAGAAAAATTTTGCTAGCTTGTTGAACGTGGACTCCGATTGTGTTTTGAAGAAGAAGCAAGGTGGTTTTCACAGCAAAATTAGGAAGGAAAGTCACCGTCAGAGGTAAGTTCTCTAGCTTAGCTATTTATATTTTAGAAGCATGGAGTAAATGGGTTTATTCAAGAGTTATTTCCAACGAGTTTCCCTCTTCTATGACAGTAGGTTTCAGAGCATTCTTTTGGGTTGCTATAAAGGAAAATTTGAATGGAAGAAAAATAGGGAAAAAAAGAAGGAAGGTGGTTATGTAATGTAAATTCAAAACTTGTTTTTAGATGTACCTTAGCACGTTTTCTTGTGCGTGGCTGAGAGTGATTTCTTGTGGGTGGCTGAGAGTGATTATGAGTTTCCTTCCTCCATAGTAATGTGAAGAGGTGAGTGTAGTAATACCGTAAAAAACAAACTTTATGAAGAAACTAAATTACATTCAAAATATATATAAATTCAGCCAACATAGATATGAAATAAGATTATATTTGATTGGTGGTTAAATGTATCCAAGGCAAACTTTAATAATCTGCTAATCTCTATAATAATGAGCATTTTTTGGGAAAGAAGAATGGCCTGTACGTATTCATATGCTTTTCCTTTGGATGCTCTCTATGGATTAAAATTAAGACTAATAATGGAAGAGGATAGATGTGGATTTAGAAGTCCTTAGGCACCTTAGTTGTGGTATATAATGTAAGTGATGCTTTCTTGTATTCCGTTATTAGACTTTATAGTGGGATAATGACCATGAATTAAAGTTAATGTAGGCCCTAGAAGCAAATATAATAAGATGAATGCAAAATAAGCAAAATGATGAACATAGGGAATTTCGGAAAGTTAATAGAGAAATCATGAATTCTATTATGATGATTATAAATATATATTTAAATTAATTTGTTTGATAGATTGGGAGTTACCACAACCTATAGAAGAAAAGCATTTTGGAGAGTAACTAAGACTTGGACTCCATAAGAAGCAGTTAGTATGCTTATTCTTTATAAACTTTTGTAGAACTGGATTATAATATACTTCGATATATTTTTGCTATGATTGCAATTAGTTATTAGTGTTTATATGCATGATGATATATTGTTGTAGTGTAATTCTCATGACAGATATAGATGCTTGAGTTTCAAAACTCACAATGATGATGATGATGATGACAATGATGATGTAGCCACAAGTATGATTGTGGTGAATGAGAGAAACCAATTATGCATTGTTTCATGAATTTTTTTTTTCACGGCCCACGTTTACCAATCCTAGTTCTTACAACATTTATGATATTATCTCCATATATTTTGAATGAGATACTTGACTACTCATACTTATAATCTCACCCATGTTTAAATTAAGAATTACATAGTTGAAAGTTCAATTGATGATAAAGGCAAGCAAATCATGTAGTAGGCTGGAGGAACTATGTTGCACTATGGATATTTGTCTATCAAAATGATGTATGTGGACTTCTATTAAAGGACAGTTAATATGGAAGACTGTATTATTGTGATCCTCTCTTTGTAATGTAGAAATATGTATAAATGAAAGCTAGAACCATGGTATGTTTTCAAGAAATAGGTCTACTATGCATTAAAGATTGTATCATGGGTAGCTTTAAACTTTCTAAAACAAGAGAAAATTCTAGACCAAATTTAAGGGAATACTTTAAAGATTTAATGAGGAGATTTTTCTTGGACTCGTGAATAATTTTATTAAAATTAAATTGGTATAAGTTTTGTTGATTTAATGTGTAAAATTAAATTATTTACCGTAATGAGAATATTTTCATACATACAAATTTTAGTATTATATTCCACAATGCTTACTTATAGTGTATGATTATTAATTACATACAACACTGTAAATTGGCAGAGTAATATTAAAGATGTCCTAGATGTGATAGTAAGAGCTTCCAAATCAAAGCCTCTTGTCTGAATGTTGTCATCAGGTTCCATTTTAATAGTTGATATATATCTATATATATCTATATATATATATATATATATATATATATATCTATAGATATATATATATACACAGACACACACACACACAAAGGAATTCTCGCTCCCACATCCAGTAAATCAAAGTACTCCAAGGATCCAAAATTTTGCGGAGAATATGCATCAATATGATGGATCTGGTTCATGAAAAAATATTTAATATCCATAAGGATGGATTACTTTTGATTCCAACTGTTCATATGAATTTTTTTACGTTACATAACAAATGAAGTTTCTTCTCTGTTATCCACTTTATCCTTGAAAGCTTATATATCAATACATGTAGTTACAATCATCCAATTAGAAAAAATCTATTTATTAAATAATGAGTTTCCAAAATGAAACTTTTTGTTCTATGTTGGAAATGTTAAAACAAGCTAATGGTAGGCAAAGGGTTTCAACTTATAACATAAACATCAAAAGAACGTTATGAGATAGGTTTCGTTAACAAATTTAATAGCTTCAAGAAGGACAATACTTGCTTTGCCAATAAGACTATAAATTCATCATCCATACCAATTGTTTTTGCAGAAAAGCGAAACACATTTCCTCCTCCTAGCCATCATCATCCAGGAGAAACAATGGCTGCTACGAAGTACATGGTTGCCATGATTATACTACTTCTTGCTGTGGGTGCCTCTTGTGTCACCCCTAGAATCAGATCAAATGATAGTCCCACGAGCACAAATGGTGTAACATCATCCTTCCAAAAACCACCAAAAGAAGCTCTTGGATTTTACGAATATCTAATTAGTTGTTCACGAAAGTTTAAAAAAAATTGTGGTTTCCTTACAATCTCTACTATAGTTTATCGCAATACAACTTTCACTCGAGAGTGTTGTCAAAATATTGTTGTCAAAGTGGGAAAAACTTGCTATGACAACTTGATCATACCTGTTCTTGAAATACCTGCATTCAAAGCCAATGCTTCTTAAATCATTGGAAGCAATAAACAATTATGGAACCGATGTGCATCCATAGCAATGAGTTCACCACCTTCTTATTAGTGTATCCCTTCCCATGAATTAGTCTACAATAATCTATTTTTTAAAATAAAGGACAATGTAATTTTTTGAAATTTTTTCTACGATACTAGCAATAGAGATGATGTATAAAATTTGGGGAGGAGGTTTTACGAAAGGGAAGTAATTTTAGATTATTGTTCACAAGAATAAAATTGTTCCTTTAACTAAGATATGTAAGGATTTCATAGATTTTACTATTAAAGCTAATTGTTACATTTTCTCCGCAATGTAGATTTCATCTCAAACAAGAAAAAAAAAATTCCATAAGTGGACCATATTATAATGAAAACCATGAATGTCCTAAATGAAACAACAGAAGAATGATGCTAAAATAAGTACGTAGTTAGGAATCCCTTGATTTATTATAACCAAATTTTGTGTCCATTTTTCTGGAGATGTTTATGTGTTTTTAATCAACCTAATGTAATTAATCTTTTTATCTACGCTAACAATATATAACATATAACTATATCTAGTTGCATGAGACACCATTCTTTTCGTTTATAGTTAGGGTAGAAGCCGAAGTTGAGCAAAATTGAACGTGTACTATAATTTATTTATTTATTTAGTAGCACATGACAGGAAGAAGCATGGTGGTTTCCACAGCAAACTTAGGAAGGAAAGTAACCATAAGAGGTAAGTTCTGTAGCTTAGCTATTTATATTTTAGAGGTATGGAATAATGTGAAGAGGTGACTGTAGTAATACCGTTTGAAGTAAACTTTATGAAGAAACTAAATTAACTTCAAAATATATATAAATGCAGCCAACATAGATATGAAATAAGATTATATTTGATTGGTGGTTGAATGTATCCTAGGCAAGATTTAATAATGTGCTAGTCTCTAGAATAATTAGCACTTTTTGGGCAAGAAGAATGGGTTGTAAGTATTCATATGTTTTTCCTTTTGATGCTATCTATGGATTAAAATTAAGACTAATAATGAGGAAGAGGATAGATGTGGATTTTGAGGTCCTTAGGTACCATTGGTGTGGTATCTAATGTAAGTGATGCTTTCTTGTAAATTAGACTTTATAATGGGATGACGATGATGAATTTAATTTAATGTATGCCTTAGAAACAAATATATATAATAAGATGAATTCAAAATAAGCAAAACAATGAACATAGGGAGTTTTGGAAAATTAATAAGGAAATCCTAAATTCTATTATGATGCTTATATGTAACATCCCTAAATTAGAAATTTTAATATAAGCTAAATTATTTAGGATAACTCAGAAAGAGTTAAATAAGAATAAATATGTATAGTTTCATTCAAAAAAAAACAACCTAAAACTTAGTTTTATAGCATAGGGGCAAAATGATCTTTTTTAAAAAATGCTAAGGGCAAAATGGTAAATTCACAAGGAGAGACACATGGCATTATCTTAACATGCGGGCCCGCACATGTGGGGCCCACATCATAATAAAATATTAAATACCCATGTGGCCCACACTATAATTATATCCTAGATATTTATGATTTAAGATTAAATCACAACCATTAGATTAAAAATATATGATTAAATCCTAGCTGTCAAATTTTTTTAAATACCCACACCCTACCCCTCTTCTTCACATCATTCCCTTCCTCTCCATATCCATTTCTCTCTCTCTCACTTCTCCATGAAGGAAGAAAGCAATTTTAGGAGAATTACAAGAAATGAGAGTATATCCAGGTAACATGATTTAGCATATTCTAAGTTCTCTTATTCTCTTTTCCTTTTCTTTCTTCTTCTTCTTGAATGGTCTTCATAATAATGTAAGGGTAAAAAAGGTTGGCTATGGTGTGGAAATGTAGTTGAGTTTAAAACACACCATAATACTATATAACCAATCCCTTTTGGCTTATATTCATTTATCTTAAAATTTTGTCACTATGACCTTCCATGAGCCCATTCAAGGTCTAGGAAGGGTTGAATTAGAGAAGATTGAGGCTAGATAGATATTTTGAAATATCTAAGAAAATATTATGTAGGCCATAACAACTTTAGGATAAAAATTTTGATGTGTGAATTTTCTTATGCATTATGTATCCTTACATAAATATTTTGTTATTCATACACTATAATTGCCTATGTTATTGTGCATTTCAACTTCGTATGATAAGGTGATAATATGGTTGTTTAATAAGATAACTACTTTTTGTAAGAGTAAACTATTCCTGTACACTATACTTATTGATAGTTTGAAATCTCATTTGATAATGGTAGACTATGCTGCCATAATATATACTGTGAACCATTTAATAATAGCTGGCTATGCCGCCATAATATATATTGTAAATCATTAGTAATGGCTAGCTATGCCACCTTAATATATATTGTCAATGAATTCCTTAGCAAGATATTATATCTCGTTAACCTATAATTAATGGCAGGTCATACTACTTAAATGATTACAGGAAAAATGGTGTTATTATACTTCTTAGGCCACAACTTGAATTCTCTGATCAATGACAGGTTGTGCTGCCTAAATGGTCCCAAGAAATCACGAGAGAGCAAGAATGTATCCTTGCTAGGAATATCTTGAATTAAATTGACACCAAAGGAATTGTTGATTGTCATAAGAACTTCAGTGTTCAAAAGGAATCTTGATAGTTCTCTCTCAAACTAATTTTATCTTGACCACATGATGGCTTGGATGACATATTAAGATAAAGATTATATTGCTTGACTTTGTCTTGGGTACCCGCTGGGGGACGCCTCAGCTAAAGGTGGGGTTGCGCCTACCAATCAAGTGTCATAGGCTGGGGTTTATGAAACTCGATCATCTGGGTATGACAATCATATATTGGGCTTCGTGAGACTCGAATAACTCATATATGATTTCCCAATGCCTAATGGTTGAGGACATTATCTACCTCTATTTTCTATATATTTGCTAATGCATATTTGTATGTTATGATATCTGACATCCATAAATATATCATAAAAATCATAATATATAGTCATAATTTATTCCATGGATATTTCAAGTATCATATATGCTTTTTCATGTTACTCAGAAACTATTTTCACCATTCTATTAATGATGTTTTTAGATGGTGAACAACTAAATTTCTCATGAAGTCCATGCAAAATGGATATTTATCCCATCAATTGGGAAACACTTATTATTAAGATTATTGTTGTATGATGAAATATGGCCTTATGCATCATACCACTTTTATTTGTGTCATAAGAAGGCATAAATTTTACTAGTTTTTCAAGTCCTGAGTCAGTCATTAATAATAAGCCTAATTTTGATAGGCTTAATACATAATACTGCTTCTCCCAATTTTGTTAAATTATCTATACAGATGTATAAATAAATGGATGTATAAACTTCTATTATTTGTAATTATACTATATGTTTTAGACATTCTAATGCATTTTTCATAAGTCTCACTTTATAATATTTTTAATTGAAATTTATAATAAATTTTATAATAAGGGTGTTACATTATACATGTGTATTGAAATTAATTTGTATGATAGATTGGGATTTACCACAATATATAGAAGAGAAGCACTTTAAAGAGTAACTCAAGCTTAGACTGCATAAGAAGTTGTTAGTATACTTCTTCTTTATAAACCTATGTGGAATTGGATTATAATATACTTCGGTATAGTTTTGCTATGATTGCAATTCGTTATCAATGTTTATTTGCAAGATGATATATTGTCGTAGCGTAATCTTCATGACAGATATAGATGCTTGAGTTTCTAAAGTCACTACAAGTTATGTGGTAATAACTAAACATAATGATGATGTAGCCATAAGTATGATTGTGGTTAATGTGATAAACCAATTGTCACACCCTAAAGACCTAGAGTGCAACCGGTGCAGATAACGAGAATAAACCCTGCATCTGCAAGCCTAAATATGACTTGTCTATCAAGACTTAAGTATCTAAGATCTACATTCAAAATTTCCCATTCAATAAATTAAACTTCACAATTAAGTCCAAGGTTAGATTTGGTTGGCATTTCGATAGAGTCTCCCCTATAAAAGGGACTTCTCGAAGTTTCTATTGTATACCTATCTGTCCATACGGTTAAATAAAGAGAGCTCAGCTCTCAAAACAACAAAATACTCAAGATCCAATAAAGAAAGGGATAGGGAAAACCTACTTGTGGTCTAATGGAGGAATACTAGCATACAAACTATAAAATGATTTAAAATAAATAAAACATAACCTGTGTAAAAGGGCACGACATGCCGTAAAACCTTAAGCCACCCAGTGATTAGTCTGTGGTCAATGCTGCTATTAGAAACCTATAAAATTTTAAGAGGGGTGAATGGGGACACTCAATAAGCAGATAATACTACCTAGGTTAGGAAGGGACAAGCCAAGGGCTTTAGAGTTTTTCACAAACATAGAACTTACCATACAATTTATAATGATCAAGAATCAATGTTGATAATTTGTAATGGAAATATATAAATCAATTGTGTAAAAATCACAAGCCAAACTTGATTAAATCGCCATTTATGAATCAAATAAGTGAATGAAAATAATTCAATAGAGTAATGTAGGGTGCATCTAATCAAAACCATAACTGTTTACAAACATTGAGCATACACCTCACGAAAGACAATAACCACAATATGTGAGTGCATTGCTCATAGTAATCAGTAATCATAGACATTGAGCACACAGCTCGCAAGGGTAAATAACCATAATATGTAGAGCACATAGCTCATAGTAATTAGTATAGTTTCACATGTGGCAGCCAGCACACAAGGCTAGCAACATCCTTGCTAGTTGGGTTTCAACTCATGGTGCACCAAGGCTAACATTTACTGTTGTTAGCTACAGGGTTTTGTACTAGACTACTTCCTAAAACTTTATTTTCATAGTAATGCATTATAAATCAAAATGAATCAGTGTTATGCTTCTTTTTCGAAAATATGAATAAATTGTAATATTATAGAACTTTACCAAACTTTCATCAAAATATCTATGTATAAGTACGTCGATTTTAGATTCAAATAGAATTCAAGTATCTCAAAATTTGAAACCAGTGGTCACAGTAATGTCATTCAAAACCCTTTATTTAAAAAGTGAAATATTGAAAATAGTTTCCAAGTTTGGATCAATCTATAAACAAGTCAACAGTTCAAGGATTCAATCTAGAGCCTATTATGTTCCCATAATAAGAGTATTATTAGTAGATAATTCATTAAACCACCTAAATTTAGATTAATCTACTATGCTGAAATATCTAGAGTCTTGTGATTAACACTAAACTCATATTTTTCTTCTTTTGAACCAATTCTAATGCTTGACTTCAACCTTTATTAATACTTATATTATCATAATATTTACTTGATCTTTCACAAACCCATTCCATTTGTAGTCATCTCTTAATCTTAAATTTTCGTTAGCATGCCCACCAATCCAACAAATATGTATTCTCAATATATAGATGTATAGAAGTAAGTACAAGTCAACAAATTTACATAATTTCCTATCATGTTTCTAAGAGTGCAAGCATACTTATGCATCATACTTATCGGTTTTAGTTAATGCACCAACATTCTTATGAACTAATTAGCATACTACTAAAATTTACTCAAAAGGATAAAAAAAATTCAGCATGCCAACAGATTTAGATGTCAAATTATCACCATGCAACTTTTAGAAAAATGACACATCCTTAAATACCATTTTTAGTTAACTTTCTTCGCTGCCCAATTTTTTGACCAGAATTCTAATTCACCACATTTTGGGCATTATATCACCAAGAAAATTAAGTCAAAATTTATTATAATTTAACACCCAGATTCTTACACGTGTTCTTAAACTATAGGACAAATTTCAAGTGCAAATTCTTTCTTTTGGGCATCCAACAACAGAGATTTCCAAGACTGCCATGTTTTGAGATCTGGGCTCGTACAGCCATGGATTTGGTGTTATATTCCCTATCAAATGAATTCAAATAATTTCCAAACTTTCCAGATCACATCCTTAGCATGATATGATGATGTCTAATAAATTTCAACTTGATTGGAGGTCATTTACCTATTTTTTCACTCTGGTTTATAAAACAGTGTAGTGTGATCATATTACAGCATACTTCCCTTCTTTTTAATGGGTAATGCCCATCCCATCTTCGTTTTTCTTCTTCTTCTTCATCCAATAATCCAGTACCATGTCTTGAATTGATAAGGCTTCATATCAAGCTATTTTACTCTTCTTTTTAATTTTCTTCCTCCATTATAACTTCGTATGACTACTTAGTCTAGCCATATGGTTAGTTTTCATCATAATATCTTCTAATTCCTATTGCTAATGTGATCTTCTTGATTTGCTACCAACTTAATCCTCATTCCTAATAGCAATCCTTAACTTAGAATCATATTGGTCCCTAAATCCGCAATATTGTAAGGAATATTAATTTTATCTTTTGGGTCATAATTTGCAATTTCGCTTTAATAGCTACCACATATCAAGTGGACCTATCATCCATCAAGCATATAATCCCATTTAAAGTTACTATGAGTCTAGTAATAAAAATAAACAAGAATTAAAATCATTTTCAACTCATAACACCTATTCAAAAACCCAAATGTCATGCTTGTAAAACCGGTAGTTAATCTAAACTCTTCCATGTCCCTATCAAACTTGACATTCACCAAATTTAAGCTTACTTCACTTGTTTAAATTCTCATAGCCACGTCTCCTTCCTCCTTGTATGTGTATTAATGATGAATCAAGGCAAACATTTCGAATAAAGGTCTTTAAGAACCCTAAAATGCAGGGTAGGAAAAATTTTCATAGATTAGAGCCAAAATCTTGATGTTACTTTTAGAGAATTTGAGGAAAGGGACAGAAATCATGTTGGTAGATGAATGCACAACAAAATTCCAAACCATTCCTCACCATTTTCTAACCTTAGCCATCGCAAAGGAAGAATGAATACTCATTGTCTGACTTCATGACGTCTCCGGCTAGAGCACTCCAAAATGACTCCAATAGAGACCATTGGCGATGAAACGCCTATACGACTTCGTTGGTGAGAATGACCGGGAACGATGCTTCACTCAGGAGAAAAGGTACACATATGAAGGAAGCACGGGGAAAAGACGAAATATACAAAGGGACAGTTTGGACATTTCACATGCTTTAGTGCCATGTGTCAAAGTAACTGTGAATACCTCATTCCTAATTACCTAATTATTTAATTGATTGATTCACCAATTAATTAATAATTAAACAAATAAAAAAAATTAAAATTAACAAAACTTTAAATGACATCTTCAAGAACAATTTGTAATTAAAATAAATAAAGAGAGACAATTAAATAAACTCATGACCCAAAAATAATATTAGCTAATCAAAGTAATAATAATAGTAATAATAATAATTAAAAATCATAACATATATATATATATATATATATATGAAAAAATATCAAAATGAAAGATAAGACAAACTTGTCTCTGTCACCTGAAGGCCTATCGTGCAGAGACACGTCCATCTCTGAAGGTATAGAGCCAAGCATAATGGCAGGGACTACACAGGAATGAGGAAAGCTTGGAAAAGGAGGTAAGCATCGAGGTTGGAGGGCAAACAAATCAAGGAAGGAAGGTCTCTGTTCTCAGACCCACTTCAAGAGTAAAAGACAGAGGGATAGGACCCGTTACTTTTCTGAGCATTAGAACATTGGAGCTTGTCAAAGCCAAAGTCAAATAAGAAGAAAGGGAAGTGCTCTGCCCCGGGGGCTCAAAAAACAAAGTTCTATGTGCGTGATTAGAGAAGATAGCAAAGAGAGAGAGATCGAAAGCTGGAAGGAGGAAGAGAGGCAGAATTCAGAGAGAACAAAAAGGCTCCCTGTTCCGAATGTTTAAAAATAGAGAGAGCCCTTAGTTCCTCCATCTCTGATCTTTGTGAACTATGACAACTCGTCTCTGCCCTCCCCCTCGAGCTTGAACTGTTGCTTCCAGCTAATCTGTCACCATGTTTGGGTTGTATCGACCAGCTGCAGCCACCGTCACCAGATAGACATAGACTTCATTGTAAGTGTAACTAAACCCACTCACGTGTACACCCTTTTATATCCTCCAGAATAGCTGCTACAAGCTCACCACATAACAAGGAAAGACAGAGCTACCGGTTGACATCATGTTTAGAAGAAGAAAGGAGGAGAGAGAGAAGGAGAAGAAGAGAAAGAGAGAGAGAGGGGGGGAGGGAGGTGTGAAATTAAAGAGCGTAAAGAGGATAGCCATCGAAGGGTACAACGGGCTCACTTCGCGGATGTGTTTCCCACTGTCACCACAAGCACAAAATCTCGTCATTGATAACACCACAGTTCAAGTGAAGGAGACTCAAAGCTCATTTGTTCTTCACGTACATGTTCCCTCTGGGAGAGAGACGACGTTGGGGACGAAGCTACCGACATGGAAAGAGAAAGAATAACTGAGAATAGAGAGAGAGAGAGAGAGAGAGAGAGAGAGAGAGAGAGATATCTTTATTCTTCTTCTTCGTGTGGCCGAACCGTGGCAAGCAATGAGGGGTGCAAGCCATGCGGAGTGTCGGAAAATCTGGGTTTGGTGACGGTGAACAGATAGATAGGGGAGGGAAAGGTGGAGCAGAGGATGAGTAGCAAAGGAGGAGTAACGCATTTGGTACCAGGTCCTGTGGGACTAGTAACACGTTTAATCGTTGTAGTAGGGTTGGTACTGACCGTTATGGCGGACGTGGTGGTACAAACCAGCTCAGTAGCAATGATTCTGGACTCCTGCAGGGAAGACCTTCACACAAGAAGGAAAATGGAACTCATGTTTATGGAGGCTCTACATCTTCTGCACCTGGTATGGCGGAGAATAAGGTGAACCTGCTGCCACCATCCTAAAGTGATTCTGTGGCTACTGAAGATGATAACATACGTGGCATAGTGATGGACTATCTTCAGCAATATCATCATCACAACCACCACCCTCGAGAAATGACCAAGAACGCATATGAAACTCAGGAACAGGATCAACCAATAAAACTTCAGGAACAGCTGCCACTACAGGTTCTAATCCAACTTCTTTGCGTTGGGATCGACAAACAATTTAGTTTGTTGTCAATGCTTGGGGCTTTTGAAACAGTAGTACCAGCACAGCGCTATCACTGATGGCCAACTCTCCGGCCTCAACGGTGGCATGTTTGTCTTTGTCGGCGGTAACCTCCAGCTCCCCGGTGAGCAACACGCCCCCAAGTTCTGCCAGATGTTCCATCTCATACCAACCGGCAAGTAATGTGATTTTTTTTTTTATCATTTGTTTTGTTTTTTTTTTTTTGTTTATTTATTTTTGTTTGTTATTTATTTATTTATTTTTCATACGGGACATGTTGCTTATATATATAAAAGTGCATGGAAGATACGTGCATGGCGTGCATGGGTGTCTCGCCCATTTTTAATGCATTTCGATTTTTTTTTCTTTTGTTTGATTCTTTTCACCACTAATATTATTATCATTATTATTATTCTTGTTATTAAAGTACTTCATAGGCACTTAGATAGAAGTCATATGAGATTTTTCTAATCTCTTTAAGCTTCGTAGGATAATATTTAATTTGGCAAAACTTCAAAACAAAATTTTTGGGTCATCGAAATAATCTACCTTTTTGCTTTGATAATCATCACATGAGGTTTTTCTTATCTGGCGCCTAGGGAGTAGATAGATAGGGCCATGTGAGATCTTTATCTCTTTAGACTTTAAAAGTTAACATATGATTTGGAAATCAAAAATCATAAAAATAAAAATTCCAAGAAATCCCAAATAATCTCTTCTGTATTTTAGGTTATCGCGTGAGATTGTTGATCTCGTCAAATACTCAAAAGTTAATTAGCAGAGGCCACGTGAGATCCTAAATCTCCTCAGATGCTTGTGAATAAATTAGTAGATGTCGCATAAGATCTTTAGTCTCTTCAGGCCTTGAAATTTAATGCCTATTTTCAAAAATGCAAAGATAAAATAAATTATATATATATATATATATATATATATATAAAGGGGTTTATTTTCCCTATTATTCATAATTAAAATCCTAAGAAATTCTTTCTTCATCATAATCTTACTTTCAAAATTAGAACAAAAATCCAAAAATCTAAAAATATATATATAAATTCAAAAATCCCAAAAAATGGCTTTTCATTATAATTTCATTCCAATTTCAATGATAAATTCCAATCTTGAAAATCCAAAACAATAAATAAATTCGAAAGTCTAAAAATATATATTTTTTTCATTATAATTTCACTTCAATTCCAAACAATATAAACTCCCAAAATCCCTAAAATCTTTGCCCATTATCATTTCATTTAAATTTAAAAAATAATGATTAAAATTTCAAAAATTAAAAAATGGAAAGAAACGAAAGGAGCAAGGAAGTGATATTAGATCAATTTCGCAAATTAAAACATACCAATCAAATTCCTGTCCCGTTTGGTTTGCGGAAATCAATCCAATTTCAACTACTCTGGTCTTTTCACAAAAATATAAAAGCACCTAACAAATACACCATTTTGTTTGAACTACGTGGACTTTGATTCCTATCACAGGGTACGTAGGCCTAGGCTTTCATCTTAGGTCAAGTTCACCCTTTGTAAATATCTACTTGTTTGCTTTCATTATTGTTGTTTTTGTCTTCTTTATTTAATGAGCATGCATGTCAATAAAAGGGTAATTATGATAAATTTAAGGCCATATTCTATTTTAGTTGACTAGTTTAAGGTGACTGTCCTTATGGACAGGTGTTATGGGGTGTCTAACACCTTCTCTACACTCAAATAGACTCTCAAACTCATCTCTAATTTCACAGACTATTTTGCCTTTTCTTTTTGTTTTAAATTGATTTCCCAAAGTTTTTCATTAAAAATTTTAATAGCGACTCCAATAAATTGATTTTCAAGATTTATTTTATGAATCAATTTAAATACTTTTTATTTCTTCTCGCCGAAAGGTCAATTACGACTATAATATATATATTTAAGAAAGGTAAGTCTTAGTCATTGCCCGAGGCTCAATTTCAAGTATTATTCATATTCATTTTATACTTAAGCCATCATTTTTTTCTTCTTACTTTCCCTTTAATTATTTTGAATTTATTTCCACTCCTTAAACATTTCTATTCCTTTTGTAATTACATGTGTTACAATAAATTTTTTTCCAACTAAGTTTACTAGGTTTATAATTTCCTAGGTGTTACGCGAATTATGCATTTTTGCACGAATTTTTGTACACTGCCCACATATACTGATCCTAGTTCTTGCATCATTTATGATATTATCTCCATATATTCTGAATGAGTTACTTGACAACTAGTATATATAATCTCACCCATGTTTAAATTAACAATTACATAGGTGATAACTTAATTGATGATAAAGGCAAGCAAGTCACGTAGTAGGCTTGACGAACTATGTTGCACTACAGATGTTTGTCTATTGAAACATTGTATGTGGACTTCTATTAAAGCATAATTAATAAAGAAGGTTGTATTATTGTGATCCTCTCTTTGTAATGTATGAAATATGTATAAATGAAAGCTAGAACCATGGTATATTTCTTAAAATAGGTCTACTATTCATTAAAGATTGTATCATGGGTAGCTTTAAACTTTCTAAAATAAGAGAGAATTATAGACCAAATTCAAGGGAATACTTTAAAGACTTAATTAGGGGATTTTTCTTGGACTCATGAATACTTTTATTAAGATTAATTTGTATGAGTTTTTTTTATTTAATGTGTAAAATTAAATTATTTCCCGCAAAGAGAAAATTTTCTTATATGAAAATTTTAGTATTATATTCCATAACGCTAACTTAGTGCATGATTAATTACGTGACAACACTGTAAATTGATAGTGTAATATTAAAGATGTCCTAGATGTGACAATAAGAGCTTCCGAATCAAGGCTTCTTGTCTGAATATTGTCATCTGGTTCCACTTTAAAGGAATTATCATTCCCACATCCAGTTAACCAAAGTACTCCAAGGATCTTAAATTTTGTGGAGAATGTGCTAAAACATGAATTAAAAAAAATCTAATATCCATAAGGTTGGATTACATTTAATTCCAATTGTTCATATAAATTTCTTTTTATGTTACTTAACAAAGGAAGTTTCTTCTTCGTTATCCACTTTATCCTCGAAAGCATACATCGATACATGTAGTTACAATCATCTAGTTAAAAAAAATCAATGTATTAAATAATCAGTTTCCTAAATGAAAATTTTTGTTTTACATTGGAAATGATAAAACAAGCTAACAGTAGGCAAAGAGTTACAACATGTAACTTGAATGTTATAAAAATAGTTTCTATTAACAAATTCAATAGTTTCAAAAAAGAAAATACTTGATTTGTTAATAAGTCTATAAATGCATCATCTACACTAGCTTTTACAAAAAAGCCAAGCAAATTTCCTACTCCTAAGCATTGTCATCCAAGAGAAACAATGGCTGTTATGAAGTACATGGTTCCCATGTCAATACTGCTTCTTGTTATAGGTACCACTTGTGTTGCCCCTAGAATCACATCAAATGTTGGTCCCATAAGCAAAAATGGTGTAACACCAACCTTTCAACAACCACTAGAAGAAGCTCCTGAATTTTACAAATATCTAATTAGTTGTTCATGAAAGTTTAAAAGAAATTGTGGTTTTCTTATGTTCTCTGCTATAGTTTATTGCAATGCAACTCTCACTCAAGAGTGTTGTCAAAACATCGTTGACAACATAGGGAAAACTTGCTATGACAACTTGATCATTCCCGTTCTTGAAACACCTGCATTCAAAGCCAATGTTTCCCAAATAATTGGAAGCAATAAAGATGTATGGAACCAATGTGCATCCATAACGATGAGTTCAGCACCTTCTTATTAGTGCATCCCTTCCTACTGATTAGTCTACAATAATCTTTATATATATATATATATATATATATATAAAAGACAACGTAATTTTCTAAAATTTTTTCTATAACACTAATAATAAAGATGGTGTACAAATTTGGAAGGATGTTTTATGAAAGGGAAGTTATTTTAGTTAATTGTTCACAAGAATAACATTGTTCATCGATTTCATAGATTTTTCCATTATAGCGAATTGTTACATTTTCTCTGCAAAGTAAATTTCATCTCAAACAAGAAAAGAATAATTTCCATAAGTGGACCACATTAAAATTATTTCACTCTTTCAATTTTTAGATTTTATCAAAATGAAAATTTAAGAAAAAAGAACATAATCAAAACATGGAATAGACGGTACAAAAATGTGGAAATGGAATTTTTAATCAAAGAAAAATTTACTTCAACTATTTTTTTACTTTTTATAATATTTTTTTACCCAGACGAAATTTAAAAGAAACAAGAATTTTAAAGATTAAAACATTTATTTATGATTTATTTTTACTTATATTTTAAACAACAATAAAATAAAATTCTATTGAGAAGGAGCCATCAAAACCTAGATTTGTTGAAAAAAAAATGTGACCGACATGTATTGGATAAAACCACACAAGTTTTCATACAGCCCTACAAGTTGACTTCCTAAATACTTAAAGAAACACATAGTCTAAAGATTACATTAAAAAAAAATATATAAACGTAGCAAAATATGAAAATTTTATGTTTGTGTGTGCATATGCTCAACCAATATCTATATTATTTCTTCAAATCATATGTTTATAAACATTTAGAAGAACCTTTGGCTTCTATATATTCTCCACTAGCATTGTTGATTGGATTTACTCATTTCAAAATGAAATAAAATATCAATTAGTGATCAAATGGTGAACCTTAAATCAGATGATGAGATGAATTACATAACAAATGAATTAAGGAAAAAATAGCATCACAATGATTTGGACATCATCTTTTGTAAATAAAGATCCAACTACCAAATAACCACACCTAATTGATTGAAATGGAAAAATAACACATTACACAGAGTTTTTTTTTATTTTTTGCTTATGACTTAAACATAAATTGTCTGTTAGTATAACACATGCATATGACCATTATTCAAATCCTTGATCAATAATGAAGCATATAATGACTTACAAAAATTAGCTCTTAATCTTGGTACCAATAGAAAAAGCTTGTGAATCATCTTAATAGAAAAAGCAAAGAACATCTGATAATCACATTCAAACATAATTGTAGAGATATGGAAGGATTTTGAAAATACCTCTTGGTTTAATTCAACTTCAAGCTTTACTTTGGTCTCTTACTTCTGATTTAGAATTACATTTGTTTCGATTTATAGTTGTTTACTTATGCATTTAAAATTTTTTTCAATCAACGTTTAGATCCCTAATTAAGTTTGCTCCAAAGTGACAATTATGAGCTTTTGTATTGGCATTAAAATCATTTGCCATATGCCATGGGTCAGTTATCATTTCTACCCTTCACTCCTTCTTCCAATTTCTTTTTCCCTGTGCCAAATTTTGTCAAAGGTGTACTTGAGCCCCATCAAAGTCTTAAATGCTAAGGTTGATGGAACTAAAAGGGCAAGATATCCTCTTTCAACTTTTAGGCAAACTTTAGCTAGAAATGCTACCCTCAATGTCATCCATCCTTAAAAAATTTTTCATATCTTTTAGCATCTATTCCATCTTTACTTGGTCCTAACATTTTGTCAATTATTGTCAGTTAAATGGAAGCATCTATTCTTGTTTTGATTACATAGTTATTATTCAGTTGGTTGTCAAGATTAAAATCTAAGTTAGACTTACATAAGATGAAATCTTATATAGGCTATTCATTTTGAATTATTGCTATAACTATTTTTGATGCCCGAGAAAAGTTAGATTTTGAGTTATAAACCCACGATTCTATCTATTGGCAAGAGGAAAAGTTTTGAATATCATAATCTTGCTATGCAATTTAAGTTATTTGCACTTACAATAGGAAGTACAACCTATGCACATTAAAAAAAATTTCTTCATTAACATATGTGTTCCCCATTATTAAATGCAAAGAAAACCTTCACCCAGCTCATTGGATTATTAGTCTATCTCTTATATTCAAAGACACTTGACATTCTTCTTTTCAAGTTATTGAACAATAAGCCAACACAAATCATCGAATCTATAACACTCATGAAAAATCATTCCATTAAATATGTTATTTTAGAGTGGGAAATTTTGTTCAAATAATTTTATGAGTAGGAGAAAGAATGGAAATGAAAATGGAAAAAAAAAAAAAAAAGGGAGACTAAAATATAAATAAATGAAACAAAAATTTGAGATTGAGGCTGGCATAAATGGCTGAGCCTCCCTTTTAGATCGTCGCCTACTTATGTTCAAATTCAAAGTAGTGCAACTCATAAACCAAACCAAATTTTTTAGACGACTTGTCCCTATATGGAAAAATCAAAACACCTTTATAATTTCCTTTCTCTTGCACATTGTCTTCTGTCTTCTTCCTTGCATATGCATTTGTAAGAGAGAGCAAGAAAGCAACTACCATGTTTGTCCTCCCTTGCCATGCCTTTATGACTACCAGTGAGAGTCTACCCCTCTGTTATCCTTACTAGTGAATATCATCTATTCTCCATTGTGAATTATAGCAACAATCATGTTAGAGCTCTAATGAATGCTCTTTGCGATTTCAAAGTAATTGGAGCAAAATTGGTGCATTTTTCTTTGATCTAACTTAAGGCTTTACTGCTAAGATATTTTTTATCCATTCTTCCTTGCTTTCACCGATCAATATCATCCTTTAGCCCTGAAGTTTTGAACCCCTTCTTGGTAGCAAAAAGGAATAACATAGGCGTGATATTGGCATTATTACATCAAATTGTGTTGAGGTTTCAAGTTCTTAATGAGAATGTGCCCATTTTCCCTTGTTTCTAGTGATTAATTTCATCCATTAGCCTTTAACTCAAAAATCCCCTTCTATGGCTATGTGTTCAAGCATGTAAGGAAATTGAATATGATATTTTTTACTTCTCTAGCATCTATAAGCCTTAAGAGGAAGGATTTATGTTGCTTATAGTTTTCATTTTGAGTGTTAAGTTGTTTAGAGAATATTTTCCAATTTTAGCTTAGTTTGCATTGTTGAAAAAGGAGGGAAGATGTATAAAAACCCTTGTCGGATTAGAGTGAATGACTTTAGATAATTATTTTAATCCATTAACTTATTTTTGAACTTGGTTAGTCATTTTCCTAGGCCTTGTTAGTGAGATTAAACGATTCATATATGGAGGAAAGGTATAGTAAAGCATGTTGTAGATAATTTTATGGCATTGAATTTCATTTGATAAAATTATTTAGTGTCACATTAGGATAGAGTAGTCTTCCTAAAACCATTTATGGAGTTATTGTTGGAATAATTTTAAATATTTTATGGATTAGCATTCACTATTTTATTAGATTAGTACCTTGTTAATTCTAATTAGGCAATTGATGTTATAATTTATAAACTGAGAATGGATTGGGTTTTATTTTAATATGTGTGGATAATTGGTGATGGGTTCGATTATCCACAAGCTCGCTGGGCATAAACCCAACCCACAACCCAAGAGTATTAATAATCATCCAGTCAAATTACTAATCTAAGATTCTTATCTAGAGAGAGATTTTATGGGCTTAATTTTGATTGATTAATTAAATTTAAACTTGTTTTAAAGATTCTGGAGGATTTTACTTAATAATATTGATTAATTATATTATTAAATAAAATCCTATAAATAACACACTGAAGGCCTAGTTTTAAACACACTAAATCTGTCATTCTCTCTCTGTCGTCAAGACACTCTGAGAAACACTCTTGGGCATTGTGGGTTGAACTCGTTGGACTCAACCAATATTTAGATCAACGATGTCGTCTTCATCAGGTCAGACTGTTAATTTGTTCTCCCAATTTATGATCATGTTTAATTACATGTTCTAGTTCCGCTTTCAAATGGTATCAGAGCCCAAGGTTTTCTGATTTTGAAATTTTATGATTATTTCGTCGAATAAATTTTAATTTTGGGCTTATGAAATTTTCAGTTTCATATATTATTATTGCCATTCAATAATCAGAACTGCTTATGTCCAATTTATTTATTTATTTAATTTTGATAATTATCGAAAAAAATTGACGTCTTTATCAGTGAAAACGAAAACCCATCAGTGAACTCAGGACTCGATCATTAGTGAGTTCTTCATCGATTGCTGGCAAAACTTAACGTCAATCCTGTGTTCATTGGTGTTGTTGGCGAGCCCTAACTGACATAACCCATCGCCAGTGAGCCGCATTCAAACTGACGAACCAACCAACAAAAATTCAAATTTTTGCTGCAATTTTAACAAAACTGAGGCAGATTCATTCTAAACAGCCACTGAGAAATTGTAGATCATGAAAAGATGATAAAAAAGGACTAAATCTTGCACTTTAAGGACGTGAAAACCGACAGGTCAAAATCGCAACCCGTCGGGTCTCTAGCGGGTCAAAACGACCCGCTAAAGGTTGAAGAAGAAGTGTGGGGGCAAGGCCCACGTGCTCCTCTGATGGGTGGCGCATGTGGCCACACCGTCAGCCCAATCAACTCCAAAATTTGGGATCCGCCTCTACTCGCCCTGATCTAAATTATGGTAATTTTTTCAGAATTTTTAGAGCGTTGTAAATAGGAGTTTTGAAATTTTTCAAAATTAAAAGGCCTAAAAAAAATATTTAAATAAGGGATTTTGATCCGAGAAAATTTGTGCCGAGATTAGATATAATATGGGACAATATTTTAAGCTCACTCTCCCTGATTATGTGTAAATAAATCATAATTAATTTCTTTGCATTAATTATTATGTTTTATTCCTAATTTAAGTGCGTGCCTTGAAGGGTAATAAACAATTAGAGAAATTTGTTGTAACTTTGGATTACATACGCCTAATGATTGCGTGTTCACCTATCGTGGGCCCAATCATGGTGATATGTCTATTTGTAAATAAATTTACATCATATTTGTCACTCAATTTCCTATAATTTTGGATAATTTAGTTGCCTTCATCAGGGAAGAGTCTGAAAATTTTGATGAGTCCACAAGAGAGTATATATACATGTTATATTGATGATGGACATACCCTATCGAAGTGACATTGTTAATATACTTCTATGGAATAAATACATTTGTGAATCATTAGCAGCAATTTTGATCATATGCCTTCATTATTTCTTATATCCTATAGGTATGGAAACAATGGATGCATTTTGTTATTTCTCTTTATGGCAAAATCAATAGTGCATATGAGTTTTCTTTCTTGATATGTTATAATCCAAGACTTTAAGTGGGATTATAAAGCATATCTTGATGATACAGTTGCATAAGCTGAATTTTTTAAAGGAAATCTTGTTTTATGATTATGTTTCCAGGACATAATTAATATTTCCTGATTTTGTTTCATCAACTTCTATGTTCTAGCAACTGTCTGTGGTGAAAACTCTAAATGGGATGAATTATGATGACTGGCATGAGTCCCTTAATATGTACCTAATTATCTCTAAGGAGGATTTGGCCATGAGAGATCCAAAACCAACAGATCTCACTGCTGGGTCTAGTGTTGCTGACAGAGCTTATCTCAAGCAGTGGTATGAATCTAACAGGATCTGTTTAACCATCATAAAATACACTATCGAGAAGACAATCAGACAAAGCATTCTTGAGAATGACACCGCTGTGGAATACCTTAAGGCTGTGAGTGAAAAGTTCAAAAAGTTCAATAAGACACAAAAACCATATTATCTTTCGCTACTAGACAACACTCATTATGATGGAGTGTCTGGTGTACGCAAGCATATGATGAAGCTGGTGAATTACTTCAACAAGCTAAAATCTCTAAAGGTGGACCTGGGTAAGAGTTATCTTGTCTACAATGTCTTATAGTCTCTTCCAGCAGGATATGGGGTTTTCAGAACCACATACAACTCACAAGAAACTGAATGGACCATCGATCAGATGATGTCCATCGTGACTCAAGAGGAGGAGTCATTAAAAAATCAAATTCACATGGTCATTCAATGAACTACATCTCTCATGCTTCGTCAAGCAAGGCTGGAAATGAGAGACTTAAAGGAAAGAAACCTGAAGGCAAGCCTAATGGTAAAAGGTTCTTTGAGATCAAGAAGAACAATAAGAAGAATAAGGGTCAGAAGAAGAAATTTAAGGGTGATTGTAATTACTGTAAGAAGCCTAGCCACAAAATCTCAGATTGCCTTAAACTAAAGAACAAACATGAGAACGAAGGTATCTTTCCTAAAACTGCCCCCTTAGCTCTAGTTTGTCTTGAATCCAATAATTTTGAAACCTCTATGGACACTTGGTGGTTGGATTCTGGAGCGACTGTTCACGTGACTAATTCCTTGCAAGGGCTCAAAGACAAGAGGAGCCCAAATGAGAGAGAAAAGACCATTCTAGGAGTGGAGGGAAGTTCAGCTGCAGTGGATTGCATAGGAACTGTAGTTTTGAACTTGCACTTTGGACATACTTTAATCTTAAATAACATTGTCTATGTACCTTCTTCAAGAAGGAATCTGGTTTCAAGTTCTATATTAGACAAAGATGGATATTCCTTTTGGCAAGGAAATGGGAAAATTGATGTTTATTTTGATTCAATCATTGTTGGAACTGCTAGATTAATAAGCGATTTATATTGCTTGAATGCAAATGTTTGTTTAGATTCCACTTCTATGGCATCAATTAATGCTATCATAGGACGCAAACGTCGAAGAATTGATGAGAACTCTTTGATGTTATGGCATCGGCGTTTTGGCCATATCTTAAAAGAGAGATTGGAGAGAATGGTTAGACAAGGCATATTGCGTGACCTAGACTTTTCTGATTTTGAATCCTGTATTGATTGTATTAAGGGAAAACTTCCCACTAGAGCTAGGAAGAAAGGGGCTAATAGATCTGAGGCTATTTTGGAATTGATCTACACAGACATTAGTGGACCAATTACTCCATCTGCTATGGGTAATTACAAATATTTCATAACTTTCATAGATGACTATTCCAGATTCGGCTGGGTTGATCTGTTGCATGAAAAATCTGACTTGCTAGATGCCTTTAAAATATTTAAGGCTGCCATTGAATTAAAGTCTGGATAGGTAATCAAGAGTGTAAGATCAAACAGAGGTGGAGAATATTATGGAAGATATACTAAAACCGGGAGAAACCCTAGACCGTTTGCTCTATTCTTACGGGAGCAAGGAATTGAAGCTCAGTATACTATGCCTGGCACTCCACAACAAAATGGAGTTGCTGAGAGGTGTAATCGTACCTTGATGGACATGGTCAGAAGCATGATCAGTCACTCTTCGTTACCAGAATTTCTGTGGGGTGATGCCCTTAAGACAGCAGCCTATGTCCTGAATCAAGTTCCAAGTAAATCTGTTGAAAAGACACCATATGAGCTTTTCACCAGTAAGAAGCCTAGTCTAAGGCCCTTCCGTGTGTAGGGTTGTAAAGCAGAAGTGAGACCCTATAATCCACAACTCAAGAAACTTGATTCCAGGACTGTTAACAAATTCTTCATTGGGTATTGTTCAGGATCCAGAGGATGCAGATTTTGTTGTCCCAGTCACACTACCAGGGTCATTGAATCTGACAGGGCCTTCTATTTTGAGGATGACTTGGACAGTGAGAGTGGTATCCCTAGAGTAATTAACCTACATTGTGTGGATAACATCTTACCCATACTGTCGTTGTCATCTCCAACCGTAAATCATGACATTGGAGATGACACACTTGTTGAGAATCTGATAAATCCTGTTGTAGAAGCTCCTATAACTGATATAGGAGAACCAGCTCTTAATTTGATACAATCACAAAGGATTTGCAGACCTGCAATCTCATATGACTACATAGTGTACTTGCAGGAATTTGAGTAAGACGTTATTGATGGCACAGATCCAGTTTCTTATGACGAGGCTGTGATAGGATCTCATTCATCTGAGTGGTTGGAGGCTATGAATGATGAGATGTCCTCCATGTCTCGTAATCATGTATGGGAATTAACTGAGTTACCAGATGGTTGTAAACCCGTTGGTTGCAAATGGGTCTTTAAAACCAAGAGAAGGGCCAATGGTGAAGTTGAAAGATTCAAAGCCAGACTTGTAGTTAAAGGCTATAATCAGAAGGAAGGGATTGATTATACGGGAACGTTCTCACCTGTATCTACTAAAGATGCCTTCAGAGTTGTAATGGCTCTTGTTGCACAATTGAGCCTTGAACTTCACCAAATGGATGTCAAAACTGCATTCTTAAATGGTGATTTATTTGAGGATGTTTACATGACGCAACCTGATAGATTCACTGAGGCAAGGAAAGAACACTTAGTGTGCAAGTTGAAAAGGTCCATTTACGGACTTAAACAGGCCTCAAGACAATGGTATTTGAAATTTGATCAGATAATCACCTTACTTGGTTTTACATAGAACATTGCTGATCAATGTATCTATCAGAAATTTGATAAAGACAACTTTATGATACTCGTTCTGTATGTTGACGACATACTCCTGGCCAGTAACTCGATAACTATGTTGAATGAGGTCAAACACATTTTGTCATGCCACTTTGACATGAAAGATCTTGGTGAAGCCTCTTTCGTCTTGGGAATTCAGATTCGCCATGATAGATCTTGTGGCACTATTGGTTTATCTCAGACAACCTATATGGAACGAGTACTGAAGAAATTTAACATGCATACTTAGGCTCCTTGTGCAGCACCTGTACAGAAAGGTGAAAAGTTGTCTAGATCATCTTGTCCCAATGATGATAATTCAAAAATCGAGATGAATAAGATTCCGTATGCATCTGCTGTTGGCAGCCTTATGTGACTCACATGGGCATTGTTAAAAATTTTGATGTAGCCTTGGTTTAGTGGGAGTCTGAATTAAATTCTTAAGGGATATTGAAGTGTTATTTGACAATTTTGAATATTATTTTGTGTTCCATTCAATTCAGTTGATGAAACCTATTTATGGAAATGTCAATATCACTTGATTCCCTATCGATTTCAGTGATCTTTGTGTATGGTTTCTCCATTGAATCTTGTATGGTTTATAAATATACACACATCCGTGTGTTTATGTGAACATTATTATGCCTAATTAACTATTTGTTTATTGATCTAATAATTTAATTAATGCTATCCAAGTGGGAGATTGTTGGAATAATTTTAAATATTTTATGGATTAACATTAACTATTTTATTATATTAGTACCTTGTTAATTCTAATTAAGCAATTGATGTTATAATTTATAAATTGAGAATGGATTGGGTTTTATTTTAATATGTGTGGATAATTGGTGATGGGTTCGACTATCCACAAGCTCGCTGGGCAGAAACCCAACTCACAGCCCAAGAGTATTAGTAATCATCCAGTCAAATTACTAATCTAAGATTCTTATCTAGAGAGAGATTTTATAGGCTTAATTTTGATTGATTAATTAAATTTAAACTTGTTTTAAAGATTCTGGAAGATTTTACTTAATAATATTGATTAATTATATTATTAAATAAAATCCTATAAATAACACACTGAAGGCCTAGTTTTAAACACTCTAAATCTGTCATTCTCTCTCTGCTGTCAAGACACTCTGAGAAACACTCTTGGGTATTGTGGGTTGAACTCGTTGGACTCAACCAATATTTAGATCAACGATGTCGTCTTCATCAGGTTAGACTGTTAATTTGTTCTCCCAATTTATGATCATGTTTAATTACATGTTCTAGTTCCGCTTTCAGTTGGGAAATCCTTAGTCTTAGAGATGGAAGTTAAAGAAGTCTTGTTGAAATTGTTTAAAATGATATTGGAGATTTAAACCTCGATTGAATTAGATTTAAGTTAAAAAAAAGTTATGGGAAGCCTATGGATTTTCTTCTCTGTGATTAAGTTAAGCAATTGTCACAAGGCTAATTAAAGTAGTGCTTATATTAGAGTTGGCAATAGTTTTAGTAAGGTTGGACATTGAAAGGTGAAGTAAAAATTTGCCAATGGGATAATGGATGCTTGTAGGTTATGTTGCTTGGCAATCTATAGGGTTATTGATTAGAGGCTTACTTAGGGTTATGAAGCTTATTAGTAGCAATTATTTAAAGAAATTATTCAATGAATACGATTAGTTAGGATAAGACCAATAGTATAATGGACTAGTAATTGAATAGGTACGAATTAGGCATCGAGAAAAATTTATTAAAGATTAAAAATATTCCCTATCTTAAGATATTAAGTATATGTTACTTATCCATTTAGGTTTGTAGGACATTTGTGTCGTGACAAGGGATTTGGGAAGGCAGTAAAAAGAGGCTATGAGCTTCTATTTAGGTGAGTAAATAGTTTTAACTATGCATGTTTTTCATGTATTTTAAGCTTTCTTATGAATTAAAGTATTTCATAGGCTCATGCATGGGAACAGACTTCATAAAAGATATTATTTTCTTATTAAAACTATCTGGAGAATTTTGATAAACATTGTGAGAACTTGTTATAAAGTTCATTGTTTGCATTTGTATCAATTGTTGAGAAATGATTTACTTATTGAATGATTTCTATATGATTTCTGTGGAATTTTGAATGAAATTTTTTTGTTGTAAACTTTCTAGATTGAAGAATCACTACTTACTTGTTTAAAACTAATCATGTTGTTATAAATGAAAATTTTTCTAACGCAGAACCCTGCAGCTAATGGCAGTAAATGTTAGCCATGGTGCACATTGAATTGTATCATTATGTTGAATTTATGCGATTTCACTGACTATTCGTGAGCCAATTTGCTCACTAGTGATCACTGTATTATACTATTATTAATAGAAATAGGTAGCAAATGATGACTATTTTATTGGTTAGTTCTCTGAGATGTCTTTCCATTGCAATGTTTAGAAGACTCAGGGTTCATAAATGTTTATCAATATTTTTTATTTTTGCAAAGTGCCTTTAACTAACATAAAGCATCAAAATTTTTATTATATGATTATGTTTTACTTTATTTCAATAATTACAATTCTTGTGTCCTTACATGATTTAAAGGTAACAACAAAATGTTTGCGAAAAATTCTACCATCCTCTTCTATTCCCCTCCTAGTGTAGTTAGTGATATTTACTCATTAAGTGTTAGTACTCACTCTTATCTTCTCTATTTTTTTTTTTTTATTCAGTTATGTTGATTCCAAGTATTCCTCTGCATCATAGAGTCGCATTTTGTGACCCATTGGTGAGCCTTGCACTATCCACAAAGGCACATTTTATTTCTTGTTGTTATTGAACATTAAAAATTTTGTATTCTAGTTGCTCCACTAGTAGAGGTAAGGATTAGTAATGGTATTATATTTGTATTAGGCTCTTTGATTGTACTCTTTGTGAGCGCGAAGCTCTCTTCCTTTTTGAATTCTCAGATTTTGGCAGTGAAAATTTTAGGAAGTCTATATTTCAAGGTGACTCTACAAAAATTTCAATAGGAAATTCATGTAATCAATTATGTACTTATGTTTTATCTATACTCCTTCATGTAACTTTGTGTTCAACTAATTAGGTTGTTTGACTTATTTCCAGTTCAGGAGGGCGAGGATTACTTCATCCTCCATGCCTGTCACATCTCCTTAGTTAGGGGTGTGACAAGACCCACCCACCATAGATGAAGAAGATCATAACACTTTACCTTTAAAGTTTGTCCTTGTTGAAAGATCTAAACTTGGTGAAACAATTAAAGTGATTATATTCTCTTAAGGCGGAGATATTGATGTTTATGATCTTCAAGCCCTTTGTGATAAGGTGATGTGAAACCCTAGCCTAAAGATATTAAAATGCCAATACACAATTGATTCAAACAATAACCAAATCTAAACCCTCATCATATTGAACCTCTAATAAACTCGTTCGAAAAACACAGATAAAAGGAATTGAAAATATGAATTGAAATGACTACAAAGTAAAGAAATTACCTTGATAAGATATTAAATTCTCAATGAAATTACGAGAATTGAAGCAATAAACAATATTGAGAACATGTTCTTCTTATAAAAACAAAGAAAATTCATGCTCTATTAATTTTTGTTAGTCTGCCTCATAGTCATTTGTACATCGAGGTATTTATTTTGGGCCAATTTAACCTACAAGTCCATATCCCATTAGTAATATGATTTTTATTTACCTAAATAACTAAATGTAACAACTTCCAAAACATTCATTTTTGGCCTATTTTAAGCCCCGCACTTATAGCATAAGGTTTTCGATTGTCCATCCTTAATTTCTGGTCCATTTAACTTAGTTTTTTCTTCCTTAGCTAATTCTTCATGCATATCTTCAACAAAAAGACTTAGCCAAATTTTCAAATCTAGTTTTCAACCTCTTTGCTCTCAATCTTGTGATTGGTCCAACCTATATGGTGAATTCTCCATTTTCACTCCAATGACTAACGCTAGAAATGGCACCATCTATGCCCATATCATAAGGTGTGTGCATAAATAAAGTGTCATTATGTTGAGTGTTAATGTATTTATTTAGGTGGTAACTATGAGCATATGAATATTTTGAAGCCAATTTCCAGAGTAGAACACGCACACTAAATCACATTTGTGAAGTTTATATAAATCATAACTTTAATAAACTAGACATTATATTTAATTTTGATTACCTATGGGTCACTAATTTAGTTTGATGATATTCCTCCTTCAAATTGAAATGCATGAGGTTACTATAAATTTTGATTGTTTGATTATATTGTATAAAGTTTCTATATGATATTCTTTTATTTTATTGTTATTGTTCTTTTTATCAGAATTAGAAGTATGAAAGGATAACTGCCATGGTTGATGGAGTTGAAAGACAAGTATGAATAGATCATTTTAATGCCAAAAATTCTTCTAGACTTTTTTTTGTTCTTTATGCTAAAGTTAGGGAATTGGGGACACAGATAAACCTTGTGATAGTTGACACAGTTATTATATATGATAGATGAATCTATATGCTAGTAATTTTTATCTTGTAGAATAATACTTTATATGAAAATATTTGTAAAAAATTTCTTTACTTAAAGGTAATTTGTTACTTGTGAGATGAGTTTTTTACCTTGGATAAAGAAGAATTTAATTAATAGAAGAAATAATAAAGGTCAAGTACCATCCCAAGAAATGAAATATCTACAAGAGAGCAAAAGTACAAAAAAGGGGAAATTAAGAAGAAAACACTATTTTGGTCCCTCTCTAATTTCTAATCTCAGTTTGGTCTTTTAATTATGAGTCTAGTCTAAATTTGGTCATTTACTCATTTTTATTCCTAATTTGGTTCCATACATATGAGTTTAGAATCAATTTGGTCCCTCATTATATGTAAGTTAATGCATTTAGTTCCTCATTCTTAACTAAATTTGAACTAAATATGCTAATATTTATATTAATCAGGGACTAAATTGAGACTAGACTCATAAGTAAAGGACTAAATTAAGACTATAAGTTAATGAACGACTAAATTATGACTGAACTAATAAGTGAGGCACCAAATTAAAACTGAAAAAAAGATAAGGGATCAAATTGAAAAGACTCAAAAGTGAGAGACTATAATGATGTTTTACTCCAAAATTAAACATGTGACAATGCTATAGAATTCCTCTACATATCTATAAAAGACACCTTTAAAAAAACCATGTGCTAAACATCACAAAGAAACTGCAAGCAAATCCTTGTCCATTAGTCATCTAGAGATAATAAGACACCTTTTAAAAGTTTGTTACACAATTTTATATGTTATTTTATGATTGCCCCTAGTTTTTGATTGCTGTAAGATGTTAATTTAGACTCTATTCCGTTCCGTATTGTTATTTTATTCTAACCACTGCTATTTCTTTTAGTGTGAATAATGCTTTACCTTATCCAAATTTACACATCTAATCAGCAATTGGAAAATTATATATTCTTCTAGAAAGAAATAGTCCTTTTTTTTTTCTTAAACAATAAAAAATTGGTGACAATATGTGATTGCTAGACTTATCTAGACACAATGTATACTAAGAAAATGTTAAAAAGGACAAAGAAAATTGTCACTTCAATTTTTTTTTCAAGTTAGTACCCAAATTTATAATATATATATATATATATATTAATATTTGCATGTTTTGTCGAATCAAATTTAAAAATAAATGCAATTAAATAATAAAGTTGGGTAAAGTGACAAAAAATTCTTATATTTTTTTTTTTGTAATTACACATCCAAAATGTTTATAAAAAAAATCCAAACAATATATATTCATCAAAATTATTTTCATATAAAAGGTTTGAAATATAAATTACAATTATGCAAAATCACTTTTAATTGAAACCAATTTTAAAAATCAAGTTGATTATTTTTTCCAAACGCTTATCCAAACATACACTTATCTAGTGCTCAGCTATATAGCATTTACGGGCCATGCATGCACAATAAAATGAAGTAAGGCTTAAGAGAGAGACGTGATGGAGAGAGTGACAAAAGAGATTGAGGGACTCAAGATAGAGAACACAAGGAAATAGAAGGGGAGACAGTGGGTGAGAATAGAGCCTTGATTCTTTATTGTGCATTAGTGTCATGGACATAGAATCATTGGATCAAGGTCAAAATAGAAGACCACATGTGGTCAACCAATTTTCCCCCTGATCCAACAATCATGCTATGGACAATACTTGCTATGTACAATAGACAATCCATTTTAGTAAGGACATTGGACTCCTCTTGCACAACACACTATGTTGTGTCAATATGCTATCGTTTCAATAATTTTTTTTACAAAATAGTATTTACATTATGGTAGCACTATTTTTCATTCATTCACTTGAAAGCATACCAGCAAAATCATTGAGCATTATAATAAGAGATAATGGATGAACTGACAATAAAGTTAAGGTTTAACCTAAGAAGGTCGAATATGAAATTCCCTCACTAAATGATGTGAGTACAAAAGGTAAGAGGCGTGATGGCATGAATGACGATATGAATTTTCCTCCGGGTCCTATCACAAGATTGAGAGTGAAGAAGTTTAAGGAATCACTGCAAATTTATTTAGAAAGATTATTAGAGAAAACAGAAGAAAGCCAATTGGGCGAATTGGGCTTGGAAAAGGAAACCCAAGTTATTCATCTGATTCTTGTACAACCTGAATAAAGGCCCAAATTTGTTTGGGTCATGTCTCCATAAATGTTTCTATTAAAATAAGTGTTTTGCAACATACTAAATTTTCACACTTAGGTCCCATGTCCTTAATTGAAAACTATTCAGGTAAAATATAACCTTAAAATAACTTTTACTGTATATGTTAAAAGAATAAATTTTGTTAATGATCTAATGGAGAAATATAAGAGTTTTAGAGTGTGGAATGGAATCCCCAAAGTACAAGGACTACATTTTAATTTTAAAAGAAAAGCGAATTGAGGGTTTGTGACATCCCAAAATACTAATCAAGTAGATACTTAAACAGTTATACCCACAGAGTATGACCACACACTTATAAAGTAATGAGGAAAAGTATCTATGGACTAAACTAAAAAATTTTTATTTATTTCTTCTACACGAAAGTACTTAAAAATTTAGTAAAGTATTATTTTAGCATATATTTAATTACCACATGTGGACTATAATGAAAAGTCCTAGAGATTATACTCATTTAATCAAGGCATATAATGTACATAAGTATAACATTTAATCCTATGGCCCATATGCTAGGCCCCCATTAAGTCTTATTGGATTTTAAGCCCATTATCCATCTAATTGGATTTTTCTACAAGCTTCTTTATCGAAGCCTAATCTATTTAATTTTAAACTAGGGAATTTTCAAACTTCCAAGTATGATCACATGTGGGACCCACCTCCATCATGGTGTCTCTTTGAAAATTTTCTCACATCTTGTCACACGTGCTTCCATGCAAGACTACCATAAGTGATATCCTATCATGATTTCCATTGGCCAACCTATTTCCCATCATGGTTACATCATGTTTTTTCATGTTTCCACTAAGACTTACATGAAAATACCAACTTTTCTTAGCTATGTCATTTCCCATGCAATCATTTCAAAAAGTGCCAAATAACTAAACACCTCAATTGTCAACAATTCATTAATCTTCCAATGATTCAAATTGCACATCATTACCATCAATATTCAACCAATCAAGCCTAGTGTGCAATTCCAAGATTACTTTCTTAATCTTTGTGCTTCATAATGAGACAATTCCATATGCACTAAGTCAATGAAGGTCCATGCAAGCTTATATTAATCATGCAACTAATACAAGTTTCTAACCTATTCCATGCATGCTATTCCCACCCTAGGTGCACTATTTTAAGCTAAGGAGATTTCATTTTCCTAAATTGGGCATTAAAATAATAATAATAATAATTTAACATACTTACCTCTCTCCTTTAGCTCTTGGTTTTGTCATCTAGCTCCTTAATTTGCCTCTTTTAGGATTTCTTCCTTGAAACTCCAACTTTGTCCCTTCCATAGCATGCTTTTCGGCCAAATGCCCTTTTCTCTTATCAAGACACATTTTGACATGTAACATGCAACCAATCTAGGTCAAAGTGTGCCCTAGTCTTTTTGAAATTCCTTTCTTTAGTTCTAATAGTGATAAGACCTAGGACCATTTGTCATTCCCTTTGTTATTATCATGTTTAACCTAATTGCATCATGGTTAACTTTTTCCCTCTAATTCTTGGCCTAGGTGACAAAACAACACACTTAGTTAATTTCATTATATTAAGCTTATGTAATACGTGTAGATTCATTCTAGATGGCATATTTGATTTGTTTATTCCATCAATATATTCTTACCACCTATTTAGCTTAGGTTTAACGTATTACTTTGCCTATTGAGCTCTAGGGTGGTCTTAATCACTATGCAAAATTTATTAGTTAACTTAGATAATTGTTATTCTTGTACAAACATCAACTTAGCTATTTAAACAATTATTAGGTTTATACCATATTAGCTTCCATTGACCTAAATTATTCTTCATGCATTCTCACCCACATACAAAATTCATTAACTAATTTAACTATTTAATTGGTTATATAGACAATCATTATATTTATGGAATATTGCCCTTTATTAAGCTAAATTAGACTACTTGTATTTTCTGCCACCAAGTGATAAATGAAACTAAACTTATCAACATATACTCTTACTCAAAATAAAACACTAAACATTCAATCCAACATTTCCACATAGGTTCATGCAAGATAAGATAAATGAAGATAATTCAAAACTAACATGTCTAGGGTTACATGAGTGTAAGAATAGAATTAATATATTACAACTTAAAATTTGTCCTATTCTATTAACAACTCACCACCTAACAAGTTTTTCTAGCCAAAATTTTCTCTTCCTTGCTTCACTTTTCTTTACATCTTGTAGACAAGGGTTGCCACCACTCTCAGTCATAATTATTGCATAATGTAAGCTTCTTCAAGCACAAGCTTACTCACGATTACTTCAGCCACCATTACTCTATGATCTAAACAAAATACCATAATAGTATTGTCGTAACCGACCTTTCGGCGAAATAAAATAAAAAGTGTTTTGAATTGATTCCCAAAAATGAGTCTTGAAAATCAATTTGTTTGGAGTCGCCACCAAAATTTTTAACAGAAAACTTTGGAAAACCAATTTAAATAAAAAAGAAAAAGGTAACATGATCTGCGAAATCAGAGATGGGTTCGGGAGTCTATTTGAGTGTGGGGAAGGTGTTAGGCACCCCACAACACCCATCCATAAGGATGGTTACCTTAAACCAATCAGCTGAAACAGAATATGGCTTTTAAATTTATCTCGATTACCCTTTTCACCGACATGCATGCTTGTTAAACAGAAAAGACAAAACAGCAAGAATGAAAGTAAACAGACAGATATTCACAAAGGGCAGACTTGACCTAGGATAAGAGCCTAGGGCCTACGTACCCCATGACAGGGATCAAAGTCCACGTAGTTCAACCAAAATGGCGTATCTATTGGTTGATTATTTGTAAATTTCGTGATGAGAATAAGAGAGTTTAAATTAAACAGATTTCCATAAACAAAACGAAATTGAGATTTGGTTTGTGTGTCTTGATTTACGACAATTTGATTAACCTGGCTCTCTTGATCTCTCCATTTTTCTTTTTAATTTTATTTATTTATTTTTGGAATTTTAATCCTTATTTTGAAATTTAAATGAAAATATTATAAAGAGTGAATTTAATCATTTTGTAAAACAAATTTAATTAACATATTTATTTTTGAGTTATTATCATTATTGTTACTATTATTCTAAAACAATTACGTATCAATTTTTAGGGTTTATGGAGATTAAAATCCTACACGACCCCAAGTATTCAAGGAGAACTATATTCTCACATGATAATTTTGCGAATGATGGAGGATATTAAAGCGTTTATTTTTGTATTATTCTTATTATTATATTTTTTCCTTAAAAAAAAACACATATGTATTGATTTTCGGGATCTAAAAAGATTAAAATCTCATATAATCCCATGCAATCGAGGAGAACAATATTCTCACACGATAATTTTGTAAATGATAGAAATTATTTAATTGAAGTAAATATTTAGTCAGATTTTTTTTTAAAACCAATGCATACCAAATTTAGAGATTTAAGGAGATTAAAATCTCACATAATCCCATACAATCGAGGAGAATAAAACTCTCACGCGATAATTTTACAGATAAAAAAAATATTTAATTAAGATCAATATTATTATTATTATTATTATTATTATTTTCATATTGTTATTATTTATAGCAATTATGTATTAATTTTAATTAATAATTTTCCGGGATCTAAGGAGACCCAAATCTCACACGATCCTAAAATACCTGAAAAGCATAATATTCTCATTCGATGACTTTCTTAGAACTTTATTCATAAAACCAAAATTAATCTCCTATTGACATGAGACAAGCACCGAGAAGCAAATGAAGTACATCCATGCATATATACACATATACCTTTATGTTTACACACACACAAATATATATATATATATATATATACATATGAACACATGTATAGTATATTATATATCTACACATGACGAGGAAACACACGTGCACCAAGAAGCAATGGATACATATATGTGTACATCTCTATATTTACACATACGCAGATACATATATATATATATATATAAACACATGTATAGTATACGGCATGAGAAGTGAATAGGCGTCAGGAGGCAAATGTACACGTATACATATACTTATATACATATAAACACCTATATAATATACAGATACATAAGCATGGCGAGGCAGAAAAATGAAAAAACAATATACATATATATACATATATCTCATTATGTACACATGTATGGCATATGGCAAAAGAAGGGAATGAGCATCAAGAGGCAAATATACATAATATACATATACCTATCTATATATAAACACCTATATAATATATATATACATAGGCATGGCGAGCAGAAAACGCAAACGATGTACATATATATATATCTTAATATACACATGCATGGCATATGGCAAGTGAAAGGAATGAGCATCAAGAGGCAAATATACATATATACATATACCTATCTATATATAAACACCTATATAATATATATATACATAAGCATGGTGAGGCAGAAAACGAAAACAGTGTACATATATATATATATATATATCTCTTTATATATATATATAGACACACATATAACGTGCATGATCCTAATGCTCTCTCACTCTCCTTCACGGCACTAGGAAAGATATGCAGTAGTCTTCAATCCTTATACGTATACATACACATATATACACACACACACATATATACACTTATACAATGCTCTCTCACTCTCCTTCACGGCACCAAGAAAGATATGCAGTAGTCTTCAATATATATATATATATATATATATCCTTATACGTATACATACACATATATAGACACACACATATATACACGTATACAATGCTCTCTCACTCTCCTTCACGGCACCAGGAAAGATATGCAGCACTCTTCAAGATATATATATATATATATATATCCTTATACGTATACATACACATATATACACACACATATATACACATATACAATGCTCTCTCACTCTCCTTCACGGCACCAGGAAAGATATACAGCAGTCTTCAATATATATATGTATATATATCCTTATACGTATACATACACATATATACACACACATATATATACACGTATACAATGCTCTCTCACTCTCCTTCACGGCACCAGGAAAGATATGCAGCAGTCTTCAATATATATATATATCCTTATACCTTTAACGGAAAACCACAAGAAAGCAAGAGCAACGCCACGTCCCTTTCTCTTCACTCCTTCACGGCTACTCTTTAGCTCAGATGATTCTCCTCTGTTCGCCCCTGTTCACGTTGCTCGCAACAGGGGAGTAAGTTTTCTGGTTTCCTCGATTGTTACCGTAGCTTGGCCCAACTGGTTGTGTTCTTCAGTTCCAACTCGGTTCAGCTTGCTTTGTTTCTGGATTCCAGCTCGGTTTGGTTTGTTAGTGCTGCAGCTTGGTTTCTCCTCCTTTCAGCCACTCTCCAGCCTCTCTTTTTTTCGGTTTCTCTTCCACAACAGCTCCTATCTTCTTCCTCGGTTCTCCCTCACAGCCACTCTTATCTTCCTCAGCTCTCAGTTTCACCCAACAACCCTTCCACTCTCGGTTAAACTAGTCAATTGAAATAGAATATGGCCTTAAATTTACCTCAATTACCCTTTTATTGACATGCATACTCGTTATATAAAGAAGACAAAAACAAAAAAATTGGAAGCAAACAGATAGATATTTACAAAGGGCAACATTGACCTAAAATGAAAGCCTAGGGCCTACATACGCCATGATAGGGATCAAAGTCCACGTAATTCGACCAAAAGGTGTGTCTTATTGGTTGATGATTAGTAATTTTTGTGATGAGAATAGGAGGGTTCAAATTAAACACATTCTTTGTAAATAAAATGGAATTGGAATTTGATTTGGATATTTTAATTATTTTAATTTACAACAACCTAATTAATCTAGCTCTATTGACCTCTTCATGTCTCTCTCTTTTTAATTTTTGTTTATTTTTGGAGTCATAATCTTTATTTTGAAATTTAAATGAAATAATTATAAAGAATGAATTTAATCATTTTTGTAGAAAAAAAATTAATTAAGATATTTATTTTTGCATTATTATCATTATTGTTATTATTGTTTTAAAATAAGTATGCACTAATTTTAGGGATCTAAGGAGATTAAAATCCCACGTGACCCCAAGTATTCGAGGAGAACAGTATTTTCACACGATAATTTCATAAATAATGAAAAATATTTTGTCGTAACCGACCTTTCGGTAGAATAAAATAAAATGGAAGTTTAAATTGATTCTCAAAAACGAATCTTGAAGATCAATTTATTTGGAGTCGCCACCAAAATTTTTAACAGAAAACTTTGGAAAACTAATTTAAAATGAAGAGAAAAAGGTAACATGGTCTGCAAAATCAGAGATGAGTTCGGGAGTTTGTTTGAGTGTGAGGAAGGTGTTAGGCATCCCACAACACCCATCCATGAGGACGGTTACCTTAAACCAGTCAGCTGAAATAGGATATGGCTTTTAAATTTACTCAATTACCCTTTTATCGATATGCAAGCCTGTTAAACAGAGGAGACAAAACAACAAGAATGAAAGCAAACAGATGGATGTTTACAATGGGCGGACTTGACTTAGGATGAAAACCTAGGGCCTACGTACCCCGTGATAGGGATCAAAGTCCACATAGTTCGACCAAATGACATGTTTATTGGTTGATTATTTGTAAATTTTGTGATGAGAGTAAGAGAGTTTAAATTAAACAGATTACCATAAACAAAACGAAATTGAGATTTGGTTTGTGTGTCTTGATTTACGATAATTTGATTAATCTGGCTCTCTGGATCTCTCCATTTTCTTTTTAATTTTTTTATTTATCTTTGGAATTTTAATCCTTATTTTGAAATTTAAATGGCAATATTATAAAGAGTGAATCTAATCATTTTGTAAAACAAATTTAATTAACATATTTTAATTTTTGAGTTATTATCATTATTGTTACCATTATTCTAAAACAATTACGTATCGATTTTTAAGGTTCATGGAGATTAAAATCCCACCGACCCCAAGTATTCAAGGAGAACTATGTTCTCACTCGATAATTTTTCAAATGATGGAGGACATTAAAGCGTTTATTTTTGTATTATTCTTATTATTATATTCTTACAAAAAACACATACACATTGATTTTTGGGATCTAAAAAAAGGTTAAAATCTCATATAATTCCATACAATCGAGGAGAGCAAAACTCTCACGTAATAATTTCATAAAAATATTTAATTTAAGATCAATATTTAATTATTATTTATTTTTTTTTTAACCCAATGTGTACCAAATTTAGGGGTTTAAGGAGATTGAAGTCTCACATAACCCCATACAATCGAGGAGAGCAAAACCCTCACGCGATAATTTCATAAAAATATTTAATTCAAGATCAATATTTAATTATCATTTATATTTATTTATTTATTTCTTTACTTATTTATTTTTTTAACCAATCTGTACCAAATTTAGGGGTTTAAAGAGATTGAAATCTCACATAACCCCATACAATCCAGGAGAGCAAAACCCTCACGCGATAATTTCATAAAAATATTTAATTCAAGATCAATATTTAATTATCATTTATACTTATTTATTTATTTGTTTACTTATTTATTTTTTAACCAATCTGTACCAAATTTAGGCGTTTAAGGAGATTGAAATCTCACATAGCCCCATACAATCGAGGAGAGCAAAACCCTCACGCGATAATTTCATAAAAATATTTAATTCAAGATCAATATTTAATTATCATTTATATTTATTTATTTATTTGTTTACTTATTTATTTTTTTTAACCAATGTATACCAAATTTAGGGGTTTAAGGAGATTGAAATCTCATATAACCCCATACAATCCAGGAGAGCAAAACTCTCACGCGATAATTTCATAAATAATGGAAAATATTTAATTAAAGTAAATATTTAATTGTTATTATTTATACAACAAATGTGTACTAATTTTAAGGATCTAAGGAGATTAAAATCTCACATGATCCCATGCAATCGAGGAGGACAAAATCCTCACACGATAATTTCATAAATAATGGAAAATTATTTAATTAAAGTAAATATTTAATTATTATTATTTTTACAACAAATGTGTGCTAATTTTGGGGATCCAAGGAGATTAAAATCTCACATAATCCCAAGCACTTCGAGGAGAATAATATTCTCACACGATGATGATATAGCTTAAAACCTTGTTTGTAAAGCCGAAATCAAGTCCACATCCACATTTGACATGAAAAAAATGACAATAAGAATAATGAAAAATGACAGAAATAAATTAAAACAAAAAATAAGCAAATAAACACAATGTTATCTTAAGCAAAACGCATGAACAGTGTCAACCATGCATAACAACTTCCACCATGCAGTCATACCTCACGTGCTCCTTCTTCAACGTTGTTTCTTACTCAGATGAAAGACTGCCTTCCTTCCTCAGTTGACGCCTCACTCACAGCTCTCTAACACAATCCCCAAACCTCTACTTTCTCGGCTGGAAAACAGAGGCCAAATGCTCCTCTTCAACTCAACACCTTCCTTTCTTCCTTCCTTCTTCTTCTTCCTCTTGATACCTTTCCCTCTTCCTTCCTTTCTTTTCCTCTTCTTCTCAATGTTTCTGTTGTCTTCTCGGCTGGATACACCTTCATTTTTTTTTTCAACACCTCTCCTCGGTTGCACCTCCCTAGATGGCCTCCATTTTCAGTGTTTTATTCTTCCACTCCTCCTCTGTTCAGCTCTATTTTTTGTGCTCAAAATAGAGAATTTCTTCTTCCTCTTCTTCCTCACAAAGCCCCTAAACTTCCTCTGCTTTGGATCATTCAAACAGAGGTGAATAGAAAGGCAACTCGATGTGTCTGTGGCACCTTTGCATTAACAGTTTTTTCAGTTCGTGACTCCTCTGCTCAACACGTTGCTTTCCCTCTCTTCTGCACTTCTTTGTCTCTCTTCTTCTTCCTCATTCAACCACGGTTTCAAGTTCCAGTAGTACCTATCTTCCTTCAGCTCTCCAACACGGTCCAGTAGCGTTTTTTAGTCTCTCTCTCCCCCCTCTACTCGTCTCGGTTTCTCTCCCTTCTCCTCCAGCCACACTTTCTTTTTCTCTGCCACGTTGCTCCCTCTTCTTCCTCACAGCCACGGTCTACACCAGCCACGCTCCTCCTCTTCTCCAGCCACACTTTCTTTTTCTCGGCCACCTTGCTCCTCTTCTGTTCAGCTAAGGTTCCCCCTTCTCCAGCCGAGGTCTTCTTTTATTTATGCTCCAACCAGCCTCTCTTTTTCTGCACAGTCCCCCCTTTTTTCTTGCTTTTTCTGCAACTTCCAGCCACTCCACTCACTGCTCACGGTCTCCTCCTCTTTTCTACTTTTTCTGCCATTTCCAGCCACTCCACTCTTTGCTCCAGCCAACCTCTCTCCTTTTTCTGCACAAGCTACTCCACTTTCTGCTCTCCTCTGAAAAACCAGCTCCCTCTTGCTTTTCTGTCCTCCTTGTCCTTTTGTTCCTTAGTAATGTATGTGTGTGCATGAGTGTATGCATGTGGGAGTGGGAGTGTATGTATGTAAGCAAGTGGGAGTGTGTGAGTGTAAGCAAGTGAGGGTGTGTGAGTGTGAGCGTGTGTGAGAGCAAGTGAGCATGTGAGAACAAGTGAGCATGTGAGAGTGTGTGAGTGTGAGCAAGTGAGAGTGTTTTGCAATTTTATTTTAATTAGGTGGTCTTTTCCTCCTTTTTGTATTTGGTCAAATTTATTAACCCTATTCATTTTATTTCTTTACAAGATGATTACCATGTCTCTTCTTCAAACATATATTTTGAATTTTTCTTTTCAATATTTTTGGTTCTTATATTTGATTTTTTCCATATTACTTTTACTTTTTTGCTTTTTGCAATTTTGTTTTAATTAATTAATTTTTTTTTGAATTTTTAATTTTATTTATTATTATTACCATAATTATTATTATTGTTAGTTTGGGTAGGGTGTTCACATATTTAATTAAAGTAAATATTTAATTATTATTATTTTTAAAACAAATATATATTATCTAAGGAGATTAAAATCTCACATAGTCTCATGCAATCAAGGAGAATAATATTCTCACATGATAGTTTCATAAATAATAGAAAATATTTAATTAAAATGAATATTTAATTTTTTTTTTAAATATGTACTAATTTTAGGGATTTAAGGAGATTAAAATCTCACATAATCCCATGTAATCGAGGAGAACAATATTCTCACACGATAATGTCGTACATAATAGAGAATATTTAATTAAAGTAAATATCTTTTTTCTTTTAACAAATATGTACTAATTTTAGGGATCTAATGAGATTAAAATCTCACATAATCCTATGTAATCGAGGAGAACAATATTCTCACATGATAATTTTACAAATAATGAAGAATATTTATTTTTTTTTAAACAAATATGTACTAATTTTAGGGATCTAAGAGATTAAAATCTCACATAATCCTATGTAATCGAGGAGAACAATATTCTCACATGATAATTTCATAAATAATGGAAAATATTTAATTAAAGTAAATATTTAATTATTATTATTTTAAAAAAAAAATATGTACTAATTTTAGGGATCTAAGGAGATTAAAATCTCACATGATCCCACGAAATCGAGGAGAACAATATTCTCACATGAGCATTTTAAAATCTCACTTGTAGGATCAAGATTAATCTCACATTGACATATATAAAAACAAGTAAAATAATAAAGTTAAAACAAAAAAAAACAAAAAACAAAACAACCCAGAGAAGTGAAACACGATATGGCGTCGGTCATGAACGTGAAAACATGAAAGCTTTCATGCAAGCATTTGGTGCCTGGTTCCTTCCTTCTTCTTTCGGTCTCAGTTTCTCCTCGGCCAACGTCTCCGGTGGTGTCCTTCTTCTCCTTCCTCCTTGCTTCTTTCTTTCTCTTTAGTCCGTAATGAGCCCATAACATTTCTCTCTCCTCTCTTCTCTCTCCCATGGCTCGACACCTTTGGTTCGACTTTATCACAAGTTTTCCTTCTCATCTTCTCCTCCTCTTCTCAGCTTGGTCTCCCTCTCTCTCTCTCCTTGGTTCGTGGTGTTTCAATCTCCTCTCGCTCTCTCTCCTCTCTTCTTCTTTCATGGTTTGCTCACCTTTGTTTGCCCCTATTCATGCTGCTCGGAACAGGGGAAGGTGTCCTTTCTTCCCGACTTGTTCTGGGTTTACTCTTCATCTCAGTTTACTCACCTCAATGGTTCGGTTCAACTTGTCATAGTTGGCTCGTCACTGTGTTCATCTTCCTATTCGTCATGGCCCCCTTCATCTCTGCTTGCACATATGTTTCTCGGTCCTGCTTCTTCTTCTCACCATAGCCTTTCACTTCCTCTTCTCCTCTTGGTCCTTTTTCTCCCTTTTTCTCTCCTTCCTTCTTGGCTCAGTCTCTCTCTCGGTCTGCCACTTTTCTTCATCTTAGGCTCACTCCCTCTCCCTATGTCTCTCCTAACTCTCTCGGCCTCTCCTCATTATGGTCTGATATCTCTGCTCCTGAGCTAAGATAACAGAACAGACCCCTAAAAGCCCTCGTCTCCTCTCCTTTCTATACCGTGGCCTCCTCCTCTCCTTCTCTAACTTCAACTTCTTCTCTTCCTAATCCTCCTCCCTGTTTCTCCTTTTTAACCATCTTTTTATAGAAACCTCACTTTTGTCCCTGTCACTTCCACTAACATGTAAAGAGGTTGTGGGCTATTTTCTATCCCCCCCTTCACCATCCTTCCATCATTATTATACATTGTCTTTTTGCCCTTGCCACTTTGACCAATCTGTAAAGTGGTCTGCTTTCGATTCTCCTCCACCATCCTCGCATGAAGGATAGCTCACACATGTCTTTTCCTTCAGCTTTTCCTACAGCTCTCACGATACAGTATAATGTTGTCTCCATTATTTTTTTATTTCTTTATTTTTTTACTCATTACTATTACCATAATTTTTAATTAATGTTTTTTGAATTTTAATTTTCTATTTCTATTCTATATATTTTATTTTATTATTATTATTATTTTATAATTTTGCTTTGATTTTTATAGTTATTTTATTTAGCTAACTTTATTTTTTCTTTTGAGTTTATTTAATTGTCTCCATCATTTATTTTCAATTTCAAATTGTCCCTAATTAAAATGTCATTTAAAGCTTTGTCATTTTTATTTTTTTTATTTTCTTAATTATTAATTAATTGGCGCATCAATTAATTAAATAATTAAGTAATTAGGGATGGGGTGTTCACAATGATTGTCTAAATAACCAACTAAGTAGCTAAGTTAACTAATAAATTTTGCATAGTGGCCAAGACCACCCTAGAGCTCAATAAGCAAAGTAATATAGTAAGCCCAAGCTAAATAGGTGGTAAGAATATATTGATGGAATAAACAAATCTAATATTCCATTTAGCACATATTCACACATTACTTAGGCTTAACAAACAAACAAGTTTATGCAATTAGGCCAAGAATTAGAAGGAAGAAGTTAACCATGATATAATTAAGTTAAGCATGATATTAACATGGGAAATGACCTAAAGCCTTGGGTCTTATCACTCTTGAAATTTGGAAAAAGTGATGTAAAAGGGTTAGAACATACTTTAACATAGATCGGTTGCATGTTATATGTCAAAAAGTGTCTTGATAGGAGAAAAGGTCATTTGGCCGAAAGCATGCTATGGAAGGGACAAAGTTGAAGTTTCAAGGAAGAAATCCTAAAAGAGGCAAGTTAAGGAGCTAGATGACAAAACCAAGAGCTAAAGGAGAGAGGTAAGTATGTCAAATTATTATTATTGATTTTAATGCCCAATTTAGGAAAATGAAATCTCCTTGACTTAAAATAGTGCACCTAGGGTGAGAATAGCATGCATGGAATAGGTTAGAAACTTGTGTCAATTGCATGATTAATATAAGCATGAATGGACCATAGTTGACTTAGTGCATATGGAATTGTCTCATTATGAAGCACAAAGATTAAGAAAGTAATCTTGGAATTGCACACTAGGCTTGATTGGTTGAATATTGATGGTAATGATGTGCAATTTGAATCATTGGAAGTTTGATGGATTGTTAACAATTGAGATGTTTAGTTAGTGGGCACTTTTTCAAATGATTGCATGGGAAAATAGCATAGATAAGACATTTTCATGTAAGTCTTACTTAGTGGAATGTGTAGAAAAACTTTGGAAACATGAAAAAACATGATGTGACCATGATGGGAATTAGGTCGGCCGTAGAAATCTTGATAGGATATCACTTATGGTAGTCTTGCATGGAAGCACGTGTGACAAGATGTGAGTGAACTTTCAAGGAGACACCATGATAGTGGTGGGTCCCACACATGATCATACTTATAGTTTGAAATTCCATAGTTTAAAAATTAATAGATTGGGTTTAGATAAAAAGGCTTGTAGAAAAATCCAACTAAGTGGATTATAGGCTTAAAATCCAATAAGACTTAATATGGGCCTAGCATATAGGCTATAGGATTAAAAGTTATGCTTATGTATATTATGGGCCTTGATTATATGAGTATAATCTCTAGGACTTTCCCTTATAGTCCACACGTGATAATTAAATATATGCTAAAATATTACTTTGCTAAATTTTTAAGTACTTTCTTGTAGAAGAAATAAAATAAAAATTTCGGTTTAGTCCCTAAATACTTTCCTTATTACTTTATAAGTTGTGGTCATACTCTATGGGTATAATTGTTTAAGTATCTACTTGATTAGTATTTAGGGATGTCACAGTAGATGTTGTTGGTGAGTTTTGAGTGCTATTTGGAATATCATATGGTTAGAATTGGATTTCTCCTAGATTAATGTAAGTGAAGTCCCCATGCTATGAATTACAAAAACGCTTCTTTTAGGGGGCACTTATTATAATCAAATTTTAAATATTGTTGTTAGAAGTTGTTTACCCCAAGAATTTTTATTCCAATATGCATAGTACACAAGGCATGGAACCATAAGTGCTAGATTTTCAAATCCTTTTGCTAAGAGTTGCACCACATCTACACTATGAGCCACTAGGAAGATCAACCATACATTACTACAAGTAAGAACTTTTGAATCTAGGCTTCTTGTCTAAACGTTGCTTCGTGTTCTTTTCTAAATACTTGTAAAAGGAAACAAATTCCCACTCCCACATCCTGTAAACCAAAATAATTCAAGAATCCAAAAATCGTTAGAGAATATGGTAAATATGGTTTAGGAGAAAATGTTTGAAATTCAAATGGATTAATTGCTTTTGATTCCAACTATTCTAATGATTGTTTCTTTGTATAACCTAGTGAATGAAGCTTCTCCTTTGTTTTCCACTCCATCCTTTAAAGCATACACCTATACCTATAGTTACAATCGTCTAATTAGAAAATCTTCATACTGTTAAATAATAAATGTTTCCCAAATGAAACTTTCTTCAAATGTTGGAAATTATAAAATAAGATAAAATGATAAAATTGTAATGGTGGGCCAACGTTTACAACATATAACTAATATATCAAAATAATAAATATTTAAATTCAATTTGTCAGTACATTAACATTTATATAAATAATAGTATTGCTAAGTGAAAAATAAAAGTAACACTAGTTCTTTTAAATGCATTATATGTTTGAGTTTTTGGATAAGTTTCAAGTATTATTTTACATATCAACATGACAAGTTTCTAGATTAGATACCTTTAAAATTAAAAGCAAATTGATGTTCTTGGACATGGTTAGATGAAATTTGGTTATTAGTAATTTTTTGTGTGGTTCCCATCATATGTGATGTAACATTGCCATTGCAAGAAGAATAATTCCAAACTATTTTGCAACAAGAACTTGTTTTATGAGAGAAATGAAAACTTTTGTGCTGGAAACTCAAATCAATATTTTAAGCATAGCATCATCTTAACATTGAGTGAATAATTATTACTTGAAAGAAATGTAAAATGTAATGTAATGTAAACCAAGATTATTTCAATATAAACATGTATTGAACATTACTAAAATGGTCTACAGACAATATTCACATATATTTATTAGATCTTAGTTTTATGCGTCTATTTTTTTTTTATATAGATGTTAAATCAAAATGAAGGATTTAATGTGAGAAATACAATTGTTAAATTAGCTATCTAAAACTTCTCTTATTGCATAACGTGCTTTTAAAAACAATCTATCACATATTTCATAGTACCTATATGTGTTATTACCATTAGCCATGTACAATTGTACACTACTTCACAAGTGTAGTATCCAAGTGCATCCATTTGAAATTAAGGAGCTCTAATGTTTTAATAGATAAAAAAACACTTCCGTGCATATAAGAGAAGCTATGTAAGCCAAGGTGTGTTACAGGAATTGTCTTGTGATGGAGGCTAAAGTGTAGGGCCAAGTCACAGTTGAAATGTGGTGCTTGTTCTAGGTCATTGTTAAGGACATAGAGTTGTACCCTGACTAACAGCTATAGCTTTTAGCCTAGTGGTAAGCACTTAATCCTACAAGTGGTATCAGAGCCAAGGTCATGTGTTTGATTCCCAATGGAGCAATTGCTGAGGGGGAGATTGTTAGCCAAGGTGCATGGCAACAATTGCCCCATGGTGGAGGGCTAGGTGTGGGGCCAAGTCACAGTTGAAATGTGGTGCTTGTGCTAGGTCATTGTTAAGGAAATAGAGTTGTGCCCTGACTAACAGCTATAACTTTGGGCCTAATGGTAAGCGCTTAATCCTACAAACTCTTGTGTCCATGTTAGTTAAAGCTTCATCATCATAATTTATATATTCATACCTATATTAAGAATCCATCCACAGCTAGACATGATCATAATTTAAAAAGCTCACCAACCCAATGAGTCCAGCCTGAAAAAAATAAAGCTTGAACAAAGAAAAAGCCCGATTTGTAAAAAGGGCCAAACTCAGGCATTTTTTAAAGCTTAACCCAAGCCTGAAAAGCCAAAATAAATACTTTCTTAATAAGTATAAGCTTATTATTTAAATAAAAACTTTGTGCAACATAACAATTTTATAAAAAAAAATAATACCTCTTATTTAAAGAATTTATACCAATACAACAACTCATATATATTTACAACTTCTCCCTATATAATCTTAAATGTTATAATAACAATTATATATGTTATTTATCTCAAGTCATAAGTAACAAATTGTTTTGACCACTCTTTAAAAAGCTCAATTAGCCTGATAGGCCTAACCTAAAAAAATATTAATGAAAGCCTAATTAAAATATAGGCTTAGGCTTTTTTTTTAGCCCAAATTCAAGGCTGATTTTTAAAAGTCTGGCCGATGATCAGGTTTATCCATAACACCAGCTAGGTGTTTAGAGTAAGAGAAGTCACATTACTATAACACAAGCATTTCTTATTTTCATCCAAATGTGGATTCTCGACAGTCAAGAATATTAATCACAGTTGCATTAAATGGATAATCATAGTTGGACCAAGTTTTTGAAATGTTTTTTATAATCTTTTTTTTAATTATGGATTGTTGAATTTATGCAATTGTTTACTATAGATAGTCAAATCTATGCTACTGTAGAGAATTCGAACCAGCAAGTTTCCCTCTTCCATGATAGTAACTTTAGAAAACTCTTTTAGGTTACTGAAAGGAAAATTTAAATAGAAGAAAAATAGGAAAATAAGAAAGTTGGTTATGTAATGTAAATTCAAAACTTGTTTAAAGATGTACCTTAGCACATTTTTTTTGTGGGTGGGTAAGAGTGATTATTAGCAATTTCTTTCTTTCCTCTATAGTAATGTGAAGAGGTAAGTGTAGTAATACCGTTTGAACTAAACTTTATAAAGAAACTAAATTATATTCAAATATACATAAATGCAGGCAATATATATAAGAAATAAGATTATATTCGATTGGTGGTTGAATGTATCTAATGTAAGATTTCATAATGTGTTAATCTCTAAAATAATTAGCAATTTTTGGGAATAAAGAATAGGCTGTATGTATTCATATGTTTTTCCTTTGGATGCTATCTATGGATTAAAATTAAGACTATTAATGGGGCATAGGATAAATGGGGATTTTGAAGTCCTTAGGTCAAGGCTCTCTCTTCTTAGCTATCAACTTCTTTCCTTCTCTCCCTCTCACCTCTCACCTCTCAGACTAATACATAACTCCCCATTCTATTACTGACCCCTTAGACACCTATCCTGTCAATTACTTCCACCCAATTCATATGTGTCTCCATTTCCCTTTCCCTTTCCCTTCTTATAAACCCCTAGCCCATCTTTAACAAGCCCATAAATATACATACATACATATATATATACATACATATATATATATATATGTATATATTTGTCACCACCCCAAGAATGTGGACATAACTTGCATGCTAAACGAGGTAAATCTCGTCCTTGTAAGCCTCTCAAACACCTGTTAAAAACAAAACAAAATAATTGATCACAAAAATTTTCAACAATTGGAACCTGTAACACCTTGAAAAATACTTCTCTATAATTATAACTTTATATGTCTCTTTTTAAATAAAATTGAACTTAGAACTCTTGAAAATTCTACATATATTAAACTCAAACAATTTAGTGTAGTCCTTCTTCCCTAGGCTTTGACTATTTTGATATGATTGGCTAAGAGAAATCAATTTTGACCATTCTTAAATTTGGCATATCCAAAGACTTTATACCAAGTCTTTTGACCAATTGACGATCGTAAACATTTTATTAAATTATAAACACATACTAAATAATTTAAAGTAAAAAGATACATTCATTCTAGTTTCTATTTATTTTATAAACATAATAGTCATGTATCATAGTCATATTATACACATCATCTTTATATTGGAAAGCATTAAAAAAAATCATAGTTCTAAAGCCTATTACATGGCTTGCTTTTCTTTATCTCTATTGGAACTTTAACATGAAAATGCTAACTAACTTGGGGAGATTATAAATTTAGTAGTCATGCACCTTATTGCACCTTATTAAGAATGTACATGCAGCATCGGCATCATACATACTACAAAAATTAGGAGCATTAAACTGGCTATGTAACTTAATGCATAAAGGCATATTTGGTTTCTCTTATAACCATAATCCCATATCTATGGCTATATCATTATATTCGTCATTATGTCTAAATATTGGCCAATTCATCATTGTTGTGACTTTAGAAACTTAAAAGTTTAATCTATCTTTGGAAATTAATTTGTGGCAATTTAGAGATAAATCAAGCTAACCAAATAAAAATATACAAAGCAAAATATACCAAAATATATTAACATCCCAATTCTAAACAGGTATATAAAGAATAAGAGTACTAACTACCTATTACACAAATAAAATCTAAATTTTATACAATAATGCTTCTTCTACCACTTCTCTCTATCCCTTCTTCTTTCCAACTTCAACGAGTAAATGAAAAGTGTCATTCCAATATATATAATGGTCAAATGCAACTTTACATTGAATGATTTTGGCCCGACATGAAATAAACTTCATTAAATACTCGTTGTATATCATTTAGACATGTGGGCCCCACATATCTTAACTACTTCAATTAGATTCATTAGGTAAACCCCATTATTATATAATCACCTCATTTCTACGCTCTACTTGCTAACATTATAATAAAAAATGTTAAATTTACAATTTCTATTTCAAATAATATTCTTTTCTTTTATTTTAGACCCTACTAATTCTATTTTTAATTCCTTTCACACAAAATGTGCATCATAAAATTTATTTCATTTGACAAAGGTTATTGTTAAAATCATATTGGATTTTTATTAGGAAGCTTTACTATAATTTATACCCTTACTAATATCATATACCTCTAGCTAAGGATATTTTGGGATGTTACATAACTACTATGAAACAACATATGTGCATGTACCAAAAGAAATAGTTTTACTGTTATGTTGAAATTTTGACAACGTGTCCCTCAAAATATAAACATCCCATAACACCTGTAAGGATAAATCTGATATACAAATAGAAGAGAGCTCTGCTTTCAATAACACATACAAACAGACAATCATAATCACAACAAAATCACAATACAGGACCCTTTCCTATGTACATAAGAGCAACTAGATTACAAGTTTAGAGTTTACAACAAAACAAAATATCTTTGCCTTAGTGAGCAATGCAAGGCTCACCAAAAAGATAAGCACCCCTTATGCTTTTACTTTATAGATGAGTGACTTCGATCGATGCTACTATCTGAAAATGATAAACAATGATGGGTGAGTGAAGTAGATAATACTAATTATAGAAAGAGGGGATAAACCAGGTATGGTAGAGTTTTTCACAAACCATTTATATATCTTTAAAATTTGAATCACCTTTAAATAATAATACCTTTGGTACAAAAAAGAAAGTTTTCTTAATCTTCACATGAATACCAAATGAGAATATAAAATGAAGTACTGAATGAAAAAGAGTCAAATTTCATTTGCAATGTAAGAGTATCAAAATCAAACAAAATGGTATGGAACATCCAACATAACCATAAGAAATCAAATGTTAGCTCTAGGCTAATTTAACATAGCATATCAAATATTCATCACAAGCATCAAGCTTAGAATAATCAAAGTATCAACCTTATGCCTCAAACAAAGTATCATAATATCAACATCATTCCTAGTCATATCATAATAACATATCATGGTGCACTACTGTTAACATCTATTGTCATTAGCTACAAGGTCCTATTTAGGCTAGATTCCCTGAAAATTCTTTTACATACGTGAATCCATAATCAACAACTAGGATTTTAGAATTGCTTAATCAAACTTATTAAAGAGACCCAAAAAAAGTTCAAAATCTCAAAATTAGAATGCTTCATAATTAAAGAATTAAAGTACTTCATGAATATAAAATTTGAACAATTTACAAGTATAGATCAAAGACATTTTGAAATCTAGAATCATTGTAAGTCAAAAACTCATAATCAGTGTAATTCAAAAATGCAAGAGAATATATAAAAGGTTTATAAACTTTAAGACATCTGCTCTAGAGCACATTGGAGTACAAAAAATAAATACTTTGCAAAGGGATAGCATGTCTCAAAAATTTACTTAATTAGCATTATCTGCTCACCTGGCCAAAGAATGCACAATTCACTTCCTTATTGTCTCCCTTACTACTTGCCAAAAACTGTGCAACCTCTATGACCCTAAAACAAAATATATAACATTAACATCCCTTCATAAGAAACATCATAAGTTGAGTAAATTCCTAATGTCTAATCCCTACACTAAATTGATTAACAAATAAATTATCATTCTCAATTGGCTTCTATACCATTTTTTTTTTCTTTCAAGTCACCAATATTCCCATAAATGATTTATAATTGCCACTACTAACATATACATACATATACAACTTAGAAGAAGTGCTCAGGGACCTTGTGAACACCATAATTTGTTTGAGAAATTTAAAAAAAAATGCAATAATTAAGGAAATATCAAAATAAATACCAAAATAAAAAAAATAGCAATAACTTTGGAGCTTAATGGGAAATTTAAAAAAATGGCAATAATTAAAGAAATATCAAAAGAAATACCAATATATCAAAAATCAAATAAAAAATAAAAAAAGAAAGAAAGAAAGAAAATTGCAAATGTAAATCAATCTAACTTCTTTTTCAAATTAAATAGAAATTAAACTAGATATGAAAAATCAGAAGGGAACAAGTGAATTGAGGGATGGAGATCAAAAAATATAAACAAGAAAATCAAATAGAAGGTTAGTTAAGATCACCAACTCTTAACTACAAAAGGAAAGAAAGAAAATTGCAAATGTAAATCAATCTAACTTCTTTTTCAAATTAAATAGAAATTAAATTAGATATGAAAAATCAGAAGGGAATACGTGAATTGAGAGATGGAGATCAAAAAATATAAACAAGAAAATCAAATAGAAGGTTAGTTAAGATTACCAACTCTTAACTAAAAAGGAAAATCAAATAAAAATTAAAAAGAGGAGAGAAAACTTAAAATCTAAATCAGCCCACCTTTTCTTCAAATTAAATAAAGCTGAATTTATAAATAAATAAACTAAAAAAATAAAATGTAAAAATCAGAAAATGAAGAAAAGAGAGAGCATGTGAAGGTATGTGCTGGCAAGAAGCTAAAATATGCTCGAAGGATAATGTGTAATAGGAGAAGGGAAATAGAGAAAGGAAAAAACAATTATTTATATTTTTGTTATGTTGTTTTCAATTACAACTTGTCATATAATTATTACAGATAATTATGCTATTTTTAAATTAAATTATATATTATTATTAATTGATTCAATATTTATCATATTTTAATTGGATAAAAGCATAACAAAAATACAATGAGCTGCATATAAGTTTATTTAATAGATAAAATATCTAAAACGTTCAAGCCAAAAAGAAGGGAAAAAGAGGAGAGAAAGCATCACATTTTAGGAGAGAAAGAAGAATGAAAAGGAGCTGAAGAAAAGGAGAAAGAAAAGGGATGAAGATTCTACAAAAGGAAGAGAAGAAAAGAAAGGAATGGTAAACATCCTCTTTCCGGTCTTTTCTTCTTGCTCCTGTTGTGTATTTTGCCTCTGATTTACTACCATCTTACAGCTCTATTTTTGTTTCTATACTGCTGTTCATTTCTGCACTATTTTTCTTCAGTTTATGCTGAATCTGTCGTACATCTTGTGCTTCTGGTTGCTGTCAAGTAGTGTTAATTTACTACATTTTGATGAGTCTACTCTGCTGTATTTCTGCACTGGTTTCCGCTGCATTTCTGCACTGATTTGAGCTGCATTTCTGCGCTGATTTAAGCTTCATATTTTCACTAATTTAAGCTCTGTTTCTGCTCAAATTAGTGCGGTTGCTGCTACATATTTATCACAGGTTGCTGACAGAAATAATACCAATCTTGCTACACCTTATTCATCTGTTGTTAATTATTTGTTTACACTGAAAGGTTGCCATGTTTTGCTGAAAAATTAAAACTGATTCTGCAGTATATCTGCCTCTATTTTGCTGCCATACGTGGCGTTGAAATTTTCCTTGTTTTGCTGTCCATTTTGTTGACAAATTTTCAATGCATGATGCCCTTGTGTTTGCTGAAAATATTCGTTGTAAACTGTTGTGCATTCTTTTTTCCTTTTGATGCAAGGTGTTTGAACAATCACTCCCAAGTTTCTTTCGAGTAGCCATTATGAATTTAAGTGTCATTAGTTTTATAATTTTGTTTGTTTGGTCGTCTAGATTACTCTTTTAATTGCCATGAATTTTGAGGTAATTGTGCTGTCATTGTTCCATGTATGTGGACTGCATTTAGTTGCTCTCGTGCTGACAAGTTGGAGCTTAAATATGTGTTTTTATCTCCTATTCTATGATGCCAAGCTACTGCAAACTAACCTTTTTATGCTGTCAAATTGGTGTTATAAACTTCTCCCATTCATTTTGTTTCTAAAGTTGGATCGGGCTTGTGGAGGCTTTTTTATTTATCTTTGCGGCCCAAAATGTAGTTAAGAATATGATGGTTGGAAAGCTTGAAAGCCGTGACCAACTTAGCCAAGAGTTAAAAGCAAATAGTAAAGGAATTTTAAAGTGCTTGTATTAAAACACACAAGAAAATAACAGAAAAAAAATTAAATTAAATTAACACGAACCAAAAAAAAAGTGAATACTTACATAATATTGACTTGATATAAGATAAGAGTATAGAATTTATGTATCTTATAGTAAGAATTAAAGTCTATATAATTTGTCTAAAAATACGTGTTAACGGATTAGTTTTTTTCAAATTTTGTGAAAAGAACAAAACATTTGAAATTAAACAAATCTTTGCTACAAAATTAGTATAATTTGACTTATTTTGCTCTCTTCATTTTATTCATATATTTCTTGGAATTTTTTAGAATTTGGAAACTTGATTCATTCGAATTAATTTGGAAATATCAGCCAAAAAAAGTGAACATATGATTTTCAAAAAATAAAAGAAACTTTGGAAACAATATTTCATTTAAAAAGACATTCAAGAAAATATATTGTTCTCTTTTTTTCAATTGCTTTATTTGGATTTCAAAAGATTAAAATAAAAGCGAATAAGAAATTCGCAAAAAGATTTTTACTAAGATGAAATGATTTTATTTTCATTCGATTATTTTAAATTCGAGACTTTTTTTAAAGAAGGTTGACTGAAAATGACTCTTTGAAATTCAACTTTATTTTTAGAAAATACTTGTAATTGAATATAGGACATTGGAGCCTCAAGTTTACTTTGAATGTACATATCAACTATTGGGTAATACTTATAGAGTCATTGGATTTGACATAGCCCCAATAATGAATCAATAGGTACTCACAAAGACATTAGTCTCATATGATAACATTAATATTAAAATTTATAAATGTTTATAAACTATACCTATAACGTTGGTCTTATACGGTAACATTAATATTAAAATTTATAAATATTTATAAAATATAATTATAGAGACATTAGACCTCACATAACATCATTAATAAAAGCATACATTAGTGTTTGTGTTAATGTCCAATTAGATTATTATTATTACATATTATTTACAAGAATTTAATTAAATACAGATATGAATGGCTTCATCTAATTTGAGATTTTTCTTACTAGCTTCCCCATCGTCAATTTAGGTTCCCATCTTCGTTTATTTGCCTTCTTGCCTTCCAACCGGTCATAATTCCCAAAACGCTTTCGAACCAGTAAATTCTTACCCAAATTCAAGCAATAATATCACAAAATTTAAAGAACCAACAAACTTAGCTATAGGGCAAATATGATGTATAAACAAGGCAACCAATGGAAAGAAAAATATTATCACAAGCAAATCATGTACCAATTCCTAGTGTTTTTTTCTTCAAAGAAAAAAATCTGGAACTTAAATTTAGCTTTAATTGGAAACAAATTTTCAGCACCAAAATAAGACTCAAACCATGCCACAATTGAAGGTATTTTGAAGGGAGTAAACCATAATGTGCTCTTTTAGCCAACAAAATTAAACCAAGGGACCTCATCACTAGAAGCAAAATCCAAGCAATTTCTCCATACAAATTGGTCTGCCAAAAATGATCCATGATGCAGTGAATTTTAGGCATAATTTGGACACTAAAGCAGAGACTTTATGCAGTCAATTTCAACACTATTTTAACATCAACAAGTATCATGCAGCAAGTTTTTTGTTTCTTTTTTGACAGCAAATGAAGCAAACTTTGAGCAGATTTCCAGCACCATTTTTGCACCAAAATAGAGCCAAAACACAGCATACATTGAGTATCATTTTAACCGCAAAACTGAAACATTATGCAGCAAATTTTTTATAGCCAAAATAAAGGGGCATTGCAGCAAATTCCAGCGAATAGACAGTAAATTCAACAAAAATTAAGTTTACAGCAAAATGGAGGATCCTGTGTATCAAAGTTTCAATGCCACTTGACAGCAAATACATCAGGAAATTTCAGCGCAAATTAACATCAAATGAGAAGGGAAAACGCATCAAGTTTTGGCACCAATTGACAACCATTGACAGCCTATTAGCTCAACCAACTTAGATATTCAAGATATTCATGTCAGCTAAGAAAGAAATCGGGGCGGAAAGAAAGATGAAATCCAGCGGCCTAAATGTCTTAAAATCAGGACAAATTACTAAAACGTCATATGCAGCATTTTGACGAACACATTAGCATCAGAATAAAATCAGAACATGAATCAAGCATCTATGGCAAAACAAAACGCAGATGGCAAGAACCAAGCAAAAAGGGAGCAGAAAATATCACTAGTATTCAAGAAAACGAAGACAAAGGGTGGCCGGAAACACACTAAAAAGAAAACTACGAACACTTACATCAAAAAGGATCCCGCAGCAAATGATAACAAGAGCAAATAGAATATTGTTTACCTCTCAAGCTGGACAGCAAGCTTTTTCTTCCCTTTCAGCGTCTTCTTCTTTCCTCACTTTCAGCCTCCTTGCAGCTTTTCTTCTTCTCCAACTCCAGTGTTTGTCCCCTTTCAAAACCTCACTTTTTTCAGCCTTTTTACGTCTCTCTCTTTTTCTTATTTTTATTTATCCATCTCTACTATCTCTTCTTTTGCATTCTGTTAGAAAGAAAAAAAAAATGATTCTTCCAGAGCACAAAATGAGTAAAAGACGTAATCCCCTCCATCTCTCTCGCTTCCAAGTCATGCCATTTTCTTTTTGTGTGAAAATTTTCTCCTCTCCTTTGGATGCTGTGGGAGTGTGTGAATGGTCCCAATCTTCTAGTTCTCTTGAATTTTTTTTTTTACTTAATTTTTTAAACTATATTTATTTTTTCTTTTTAATTTGAAAGATAATTAAAATATCTTTATTTCAAATTCTTATTTAAATTTTTTGAATTCTGGAAATTATTACATTTGTTACTTTCCTTTGTTTCTTCTTCATTTTTTGCATTTTTGATATTTTGGCATTTTTCTTCCTTTTTTTCCTAAATTATTTTTATTTTCTTCATTTTTTTTTAATTTATTATATTTTGGCATTTTCCTCCTTTTCTCCTAAACCATTGTTATTTTCTTCCTCTTAAATAGTTGTGCTTTCTATTGTGATTGTTAATTGAATTTAACAAACATTCCTTAAATTAATTTTCAATTAGGGTTAGGTTTAGAACATTTTATGTCTAACTATTACAAAAGCTAAATAATTACACGTTCTAATTATCTAAACCATTAACTTAGAGAAAATTGAAAAGCATAATTATTTAATTTCAGAACATATATGTCTTAATGGTGAAAATAACCCTTTAACCAATTCATTATCATCTGATCAATCCATCTAATTCAACTGCATTTGTTTCTTTTCTATTTTTGCATTTTAATTTTCAAAAATTAATTCCATTCCAATGAACACTCGGTCTATTTGCATTAGAATTTTAAGTGTCATTGCATCTTAGTTTTCTTAGTTTCTAAGGTTTTGTTTTAAATTAAATCTTAGTTAATTCAAAAATAATCAATGGAATCAATTCCTCATAGGATCAATACCTTATTCACATTTTATTAGAAAATTCTCAAGACCAAATTGGGTTTTAATTTTAGTAGTTTAACGACCTATCAATCATTATATATACATATATCTTATAAATTTATAAATGCCCACATAGATCAAATAATCACTTCAATATAGTCCTTGAATTGACTAACATCATCTAATGGCTTGAAATTTATACCAATGATAATTTAAAGAAATTATCCAATGCAAATAATCATTTCCAATGAATTTCTCTTCACCAAGTCTCCCTCTTACAACAATGAGATTTTAGATAAATTTGAGAAAAACCCTCAATACAACTTACTATTGAAAACAAAAACTCCAAACATCATTAATCCTTCTTTTTGAAGTCTAACGATGCTAGGGGAACAAAACGCAAAACTGGCTACTGAAATTAGATGGGAAATACTGGAATATTACCAATAATGAAAAACTCTAATGGAATTTAACAAAATCAGTCAAAATCATGCCTTAAATTGTAAGCTCAACCTTCGCCCACACAAATTTTGCATGGCCAAAGAGGGGTTTCGAATTGGGGCCAAAAGTCAAAATTAAACATTGAGATTAAGAAAAAAAAATGTTCAAAATTCATGCTAGAAGTGAAGCCCCAATGGAATTCGAAGTAAAATTCACCAATCGAGCTAAATTTCTACCAAGAATCGCGAGGAGACACATTGGAATCCTAACCACTTCTTCCACTGCCAAACACCACCGAAGACAAGCCAAAACACATCAGTACAACAATGAATGGAGATGCAGAACACCCTAACGGTAACGCGAGAGAAGGGGAGCAATAAATTTCTCCTGCTTGAAGAACTACATGCACACACAAGGAAGATGGAAGACGAGCATGAAAGAATAATTCAAACATAGGCTCCTTAAGAAACATATAGCGAGTTTAGTCACTTGTGTCAACTTCAATATCAAATTTCATATTCATTTATTAAATATGTCTTTTTGATTTTTCTCTTTCTCAATATTCTCCAATTATTTAAATTTATACTTGCATCAAATGTATTACCTTCCATTTTCAACTTAAAGCTATTTTAAAAAAAAAATATTCCCACTAAAAATGAAGTATATAATAAAAATTTCCACAAATATTGCAATATATATATATATATATATATATATATAAGGAAATTCCTTGTCCCACATCTTGAATAACAATTTATCTTGTTCAGAAAAAAACTATATATCTAAATACGTAAGGATAAATATTTTTATTTCTACCTGTTCTTATGAGTTTTTATTTAATGTTATTTGACCTATGAAGCATCTTCTTTATTTTCCACTTTATCCTTGAAATCCAACATCAACATATGTAGTTACAATCGCCCAATTAGAAAAACTTCAAAGCATTAAATATTGAGTTTCACAAATGAAACTTTCTGTCCTATGCTGGAAATGATAAAACAAGATGAGTCAATAATTTTTTAACGGTGGGCCATGGTTTACAAAGTATAACTTACACATAAGAAGAACGTTATGAGAACAGTTTTCATTATCAATTTCAACAGTTTCAAAAAGGAGAAGAATGGTTCTGCCACTAATCCTATAAATGCATCATCCATTCCAGCTGCTTTTGCAAAAAAGACAAACTCATTTCCTCGTCCTAAGCATCATCATCCAAGAGAAATAATGGCAGCTACAAAGTACATGGTTGTCTTGATGATTCTACTTCTCACTGTGGGTGCCACTTGTGTCACCCCTAGAATCACATCAAATGATGGTCCCATGAGCCCAGATGGTGTAACTCCGTCCTTTCAAAAACCACCAGAAGAAGCTCCAGGATTTTATGAATATCTAATTAGTTGTTCACGAAAGTTTAAACGAAATTGTGGTTTTCTTATGTTCTCTGCTATAGTGCATCGCAATGCAACTCTCACTCAAGAATGTTGTAAAAACATTGTCGACAATGTGGGAAAAACTTGTTATGATAACTTGATCATACCTGTTCTAGAAACATCTGCGTTTAAAGCTAATGTTTCTCAAATCGCTGCAAGCAATAAACAAGTATGGAACCGATGTGCATCCATAGCAATGAGTTCACCACCTTCCTATTAGCTTATCCCTTCTTACTGAGTCTACAATCATGTATTTTTTAAATAAAATAAATGAAGGTTTTTGAATCTTTTTTTCCTACAATACTAGCAATGGTGATGGTGTACAAAAATTGGGGAGGAAAAGGGAAGTTTATTTTAAATCATTGTTCACAAGAATAAAATTGCTCATTTAACTAAGAAGTTTATTGATTTCATAGATTTTACTCTTAAAGTATTACTGCAATTTTATCTACGTCGTAAATTTCATTTCAAATATGAAAAACATATTTTTTGGAAACAGAGTATATTATAATGAGAATCATAAATGTCCCCCACTAGACAGTAAATGATTGAAGCTAAAAAAAAAGTAGCCAGCTTGGAATCCCCTTGATTTATTAGAACCTAATTTTTTGTGTCTACTTTCCTGGAGATGTTTTTGTATTTTGACTCCTCCTAATGCTATTTGATTCTTGTCTACGATCTCAATATTTATATAGTGTGGAATTCATGAAGGATCACTGCCACTTCATCAAATCCGCTTTAAATGGATATTAGCTATCAAACAAATTAACCCTTCTCTAGTTTACCCAATCCAGATTCATTACACTTACTTGGAAATGAATAAATCCTATGGTTAATATTAAAGGAAATCCATGGTTGAGATTAAAATTGATAATTGCACAGGTTGAGCTGTGTTATGCCCCAAAATCACGGATATCAGTTCGTTTAGACATGAAAATCCAGGAGTCAATAGTACTCTGGATGAGTAGAACTCGAGAAACGGTGTCACATACCCTCCAAGAGTTTCCTCATGTTCGACCTTCAAGCTTGCCTCTGTCTAAATCTAGAAACAGGTACTCCTTGAACAGAAACCTCACACATTTGCTTCACATTAACCTTCCCAGGAGAAGTCATGATGTGTTCGAACTATTCTTCTCACAGCTTGTTTCTCGATTACAAATAAACATTCCCTGTAGCTCATAAAAAAGTTGAAGACTTCCTTCATATACTTGATTCTCCCCATGGAGTGAAAAGCAGATTTGCTTGCTCATATGAGTGCACTCGTTTACTTCAAACAATTTCGTTTCTCTAGGCTTTCTACAGAGTTACAAACCTAGAAAGAAAGTTGAAATATGTTCTATTGTTTTCCCTGTTTGTGATTTAATTATCGGCATGCTATAAAAATTGAACTGGATTAATCGTTCAACCATAAAATAGGTAAACTGGCTTACTAACCAATCTAGATAAAAACCATAAAAGAATATAAGAGTGAAGGAAGAAAAAATGGAAAACAAAGGGATTTGTCTCAAATTTGTCATAGATTTGGAATTTCATTCAAATGCTCACAAATATCATGCTTTATGCTCAACTTGGATCCTCTACAGTAGTGTAAAATTTACTGTAAAATGTAAATCATTAAATTTTAATTTAATGACTCACATATTATTTATTTATTTAAAATAAAAAATAAAATATAAATCATAGAATCAAAATCTAATGACTTACATTTTACTACAAATTCTACAATAGGATGTACTTACAATAAAATCAAAATCTAGTGATTTGCAAGCATTTTATGTTACAAATTATGTCAAGTAAACTTTGGAAATAAAACCATGGTGTTAATTTTATCATAAGTTTCAATTTCATCTCATAATAATATTAAGTCCAAACTTAATTTTTTTAATTTTATCTTATATTTCATCAATATCCCTTAACATCATTTTGTTCTAATTTAATTCTTCAACTTTATTTCAAATTTTATTTTTATTCCTTAATTTCATTCTCTTCTAATTTAGCCAACAATTTAAAAAAATTGCTCAATTTTTTTATTTATCCATTAATATGAATAAACCCTATTCAGCATAGTAATTTCCCTTTGAAGATTCAATTAAAAAATTTTATTCTTCCACAAAATAAATTTATTGGCATTTGATAGCTGAATTTAACAGTCTTAACACTTAAATTGATATCGAGCATAAATATTTGAAGCATATTAATACAATGGTGTGAATGAAAAATTAGAATAAAATAAAATTAAAATATAAAAATAAAACTTGGATTCAAATTAAGAAACCAAATAAATTTAAGGGATGAAAATAAAGCTTACGGTAAAATTAAGGGCTAATTTGAAGCCATTTATACATAAGGGGCAAAAGTGAAACCTAGAATGAAATTAAGAAACCAAATTGAAATTACATAAAATTAAGAGAAAAAAAAAAAGGTGAAACTTCAAATAGAATTAAAAATATATATATCTTTGCCAAAGAAAATTGCATTAGAACTTCAACAATGACATAGCATATTAATCATCCTGCATGTCACTGCCAAGTGAAGGAAATCATTAACCAGCACTCGCGTTTGCTAGAACTATATGTCAAAATGCATATTCAACACACAAATTATTATTAAAAAAAAAAACTTCAGCAAGTATGCACATGTTCAATTGAAACAGAACATAGTGGCTTCTGCAATTTTTTAACCAAAATGTATCAAATCCAACGTCTTAAATTATGACAAATCACCACATGAGTCCGTGAATGTACAGAAATATTCTCCATTCAGGAAGGAAAAGTAGAAATCCTGACGAGGGAAAATGGACCAGCTTGTATCTCAGAATTTACGTGTCTGTTACCATCAGGATTCAGGACCCCTGCGGCCGTGCAGATGATGATTTTTTTCTCATAATCCAGAAAGCAGCAAAGTAACGGTTCTGCAAAAGATAATATACCTTCAGCTAAATCAAGCAACTAGAGCTTTTAGCAGATGCAGTATTGGTGACTTGTTATAATCCCAGTGGATGACATGGAATATACTCTAATGGTTTTAACATTGCCTAAACTTACCGATAGTGCTTATCCTAGTCATCACCAATGTTGAACAATAAATCAACATTATTAGGTTTCTGCCGAAAAAACCCTAACTGGTTTCATAATTATTATAGGAACCTAATCTATATTTTAAAAAATACTTTTAATATTAACATTTGAGTAAATTACATTTATTCCCCATTGATTTTAAAGTGCATTAATGAACTTCCCTGTGGTTAGTTTCGTTATCACTCAATTTTGACAAAAATAATCAATGAGACAATTAAAATGATAAACATTTCTTTGGTTTAAGAATGTTTCACTTTCACCTTGATCATATACATAATCATCTAAGATTATTATTGAGACTAAGCTAGCATTTGGAATTGAAACATTCTACTTTATTTCGATGAGAAAACTAAATATAAGTGAAATAGACATTTAACAGTATAATAGTTCATCTTTTTAAATATTCAGTTGATTACTTTTGTCAAAATTTAGATATGAAATACCAAAAGACTGTCAAAGGGGAAATCAAACAAACCAGAAGAATGTTGAATGACTCGCTTTAAACTACAAGGGGGCAAATTGATTTCGAGCCAAGCCATAAGAAGATAAATTGTAATATATATCAGTAGCCATATTATTTTTAATATATCAGTTGGGAAATTTGTGAACTGAGCCTTCAATTTGCATACAGCCTCCAATTTGAGACATATAATGTAAGAGGTATAATTAGCCACATTGTAGATGAACAAGGGAAAAAAAGAGGATCAGGGTAAGGAATATAGTTAGAAGCTTACTTGCATCATTGATCTAGGATTTGTAGTGTAAGTTGTCTCGATGGTACTTTCTTTCTGCAGTCCATCATAAGATAATGGAAAGCATGATTACTCATTCGTAATAACAAAAGCAGCATTAACCAAATTGGATGAACTTACCACAAATTCAAATCCATAATGCAGAGCAACCCTTTTAACATCTTCCAAACTCAATTCGATCGACATTTCCTAAATATCAATATCAGAATATGAATCCATTCCCACACATGTGATGTAATTTGAAAGTAAAAAAGAAATTATGTAAAGAAGCTAACATCTTCTTGTCCATACACGTCCGCAAAGTGATAAAGTAGAGGACCCAAATTTATCCAAAACTGTCATGGCATCATCCAGTAGGAAGGACACAAATTACACGATGATGGCAGCAAACAAAGAGAATGAATGGAACGGCAGAAAGAACATGCAAGGAATCTAACAGGATATGGGAACTTACTCCCCCGTCTTTCAAAATTTGTGAAATTATTTCAATGTACTCAACTATATTATGAGCAGTGTCAATAAAGAAACAGGTCACAACAGCATCCCAAGCACCTGTACGGCCATTATGAGTGTTCATAAGAAAACATAACAGGTAAATGGTAATATCATCCAATTATACATAGATATGGGTGTATGGAGTAGAACTATGATCTAAAATTCAATTTCTACATAAGATAAACACAAATTTTGACTTATCTCCAAACAAAAGGGAGCTTCTTTGTCATGCTTATTTTCTTGTATATAAGACATTACCTCTAACAACAATTATAAAACTAGTTTTAAAATCTTATATTTACTGACAGGGATAAAAAAATATGAAAGTACTGTCAATTGAATTGAAATACCAATAGAAATTTAAATGGCAGGATTCTATGACTTCAAGTAGTTTGATTTATTTTCCTAGGCAATGCACTAGAAGTTCACATCATAGCATCCTAGTTTCTTCAGCACTAGCAGCTGCCTAAAAAATAAAGCAATGGCTGCAGTCTAGAAGTCCAACGGTGAAGATGCATAAACTTATTTTATGCAGCGCAACAGGGTAGCCAACACAATATTAACTACTCCTATAGATTACAAGTTCAGACAAGATTAGATAATTCATTACAAACTATTTGTATCCTCTTTACAAACCAGGGACCTTAGTTGAAATATTGCCATGTCTATGTCTCGCATCTTCTGAGATGGTGAAGTTTACTATAGAAACTTAAAAAGATAAAATACTTTGGACAGCCTTGATACGTGTGCTACATCTATATATATAATAGAGTTAAAATTGGTTAGCATGTGCTACAATCAATGTGGGACTTCTAGTGCACCAAAATAGAGAAAGGAGATTAAAAAAAGAAATTCTAACTTTGACATTAATCAGGAGAGCATGAAGTCTGCATGTGAGAGAAAGTAGTATAGGAAACTAAAATCTTACACTACCAGCTCACTCTTGGTGCTGGCATATTATCACAAATAAATATATATATAAGCATATATTTTAGAGCCATGCTATTTCTCCTACCTACTTGGCCTGGATCACTGTAGACTTCGACAAAGTCACCACCACACATGGAAAAGCCTTCTGTAATTCCTGCACTGCTCTCGGTTGATGTAAAAACAAAAATGCAACCAACAAGGTTATGTTTTAAAATAAAATAAAACAAAAATTAATCTATTGATATTTTGGTACTTGTAGAAGGCACTCATATCTTCATTTCTCATTATGTGGCCGTGGGATGCATGATTTGGAACAGATCTATCTTTTCTATCCTAAAACAGGTCATAGGTGGCTGAAGATTGCAACGAACATCACCATTTGACATTATTAATAGTTGCAGATCTCCAGTGAGTAGAATTTGATCATGTGAGATGGTGTCCTGGGCGATTGTTACTGTAAGAGATATCACTAAAATCGTTGTTCTGTAACCTATTCAGTTCTGTGGATGTTTCGAATATGTTTTGTAATCTTTTCTGTTCTGTGGGTGTCTTCGATTATAGAGTTTCCTTCATAAAAGAAATGAGTGTGGGCAGTTGTTAATTCATCCAGTGTTGTGGAGTAATTATGATGTGTTATTGTGGAGTATTTTCATTGATCCATTGCTGTATTTCTGATTCTGTACTGGTTTATTTTCGTTTATAGGAAGGAAAGACATAAATGTCTTAAGATTAGATTTAGTTATGGATCCAGGTTTCAACAATTTGGTATCAGAGCAGGTTTTTTTTTTTTCCCCCAGGGTATGGTTGGCACAAGGATGGAAAACAGAACAGGGAGGAAGCATTGGAGAAAGGGTTTGTGGAGATGAAAGACAACATCACCACCACTGAGTTGGTGTCTTGGTGACGAAGGAGATTCAAGAGAAGTTGGCAGAATTGCGAGAGAAGTGAGGAGAGGACTATTGGAGAGCACGGGGCTGGAGAAACTCATTTGTAAGGAGAAGGAGGGTTGAGTGGAGGGGAGAATGTACAAGGGAAGATGCCAATGGCGTTGAGGCAGAGTCCTACAGGTTCAGACGGATGGAAATGCCAATCTTTCATGTCATAGTAATTTTCAAACATTTCAATCTCAATCATCAGCCTGATAGATTGATTTGTCCCATGCCATCAATCATGAGCTTGATCTATTGTACCCATTCCAAGTAATTTCTATCATTCAATTATTGAACAGTATATTATAGGGATGAATTATCTAAATCCATTTGACTGTAAGGCTGGATTTGCCCCCATTCCCTTAGTTGCATAGCTTGAAGGAGATAAACCATTACCGCTGGTGAAGGCTATTTTCACCATGATGGCTCTGATACAGCGTAGTTAGCAGGGTATTGGGCAACACAATGGAATCAGTCTTTATTATTTTGCAATAGGATATGTACATCAGAATGAACAGAGGCAGTAACAAAGAAATTATTTCAATAACCTGACTTGTAAATTTAAAAATATATCTAAACAGAATAATTCCTAATTGACCTAATCTAATCTTACCTCGTCTAGACTAAGTCAGTTATATATTTAAATACAAAAAATAAAACAGCATAAAACACTCCAAATAGGATAAAATCACAACAACACTTGTACAGCTTTCTAATTCCCAACTGACCTAATCTAACCTTACCTCATCTTGACAAAGTCAGTTATTTATTTAAATACAAAACATAAAACAGCATAAGACACTCCAAATAGGATAAGATCACAATAACACTTATACAGCTTTCAAAAGAAAGAGGAAGAGGGACCAGCTCAAACATCAATGTACATACCTGGCAGGATGAATGTCTGGAATCAATACAGGACGAAGTTGGTCACTGTCTGACAATGAATTACAATTGCTGTGTATCCAAGGATGTATCGTCCACTCACCAGCAGTGTGTGTGCTGATATGATCCATCAAGCCAATTTATTAAAAGCAAGAGAAAAATAAAAGACAGGAAAAAAGGACATCAGAACAAAAATCCTTATTCAGTGAATTACAACAAATAATTATTTCTAATACAAAGAGATCAACTGAAGAAGGAGAATGGAGACAATCCAATATACTTACTGGTTAAGAATAAAACTTGAACATATCATCATGTAGTATGAAAATTCATTTCCCTGACTGATAAATCCTGCATAATGGTATGAAATCTTAGATATAGTAAAAGCATATAACAACATAAATCTTTAAGAGGGCCTAGTGATACCCACACACCTAAGCATGAAATCTCCAAAGCCAGCCGACCAAGTCCAGCACCAGGAACTAAACAAGCAGGTGGGCTGTTTGAAAAATTTTATGATTTTAGAAAACAACAAAACATTCAAAATTAATTTCAACTTGGATAAGAACTTTCCATAGGTGATAAGAGTATTAGATAGGAGTAATATTTGTTTACCTCTCTTTACTGCGATTAGGAAACTGGGCATCAAGTTCTTCAAGTATAGGCTTGTAGCACTGGTCACGTTCTTTTTGACCCTGACATAATATGAAATGCAAGAATTTCAAATGAAACTCTTGATCAAATTTTACATTTGATAAATAAGAATTCAAATTTAATAAATAATTAAGCAGTACCTCTGCGGCCCAGTCTCTAACTATATTCCTTATTATACAACGCACCTGAGGCAAAGGCAGTATTAAAATAGATGAAAAGTAGCCAAACACTATGATAATAGTTATCTTTAAACATCAACAGTGCACTAAAATCCTTCTGTTCAGGAAAAATGCAACTACAAGGATTTCATGGGGCAATAATCATACTATTTTCGACAAGTAGCTGCAAAGACATATTAACTAATACTTGATAATACATAGCATGGTCAAGAGAACGGTTACTCTAAATAACCAAGTCCCATAGACCATTCAGTGATTATTAGATGCAATGAGGAACTCGAATTATTCCTTTCCTATATGAATTCCTTACTATGAGTGGATGTGGACAGCCAACTATCATGTATGGTCAATCAGCTGCACATATTAAAAGAGCTAGCTTTCCAGAGAAAAGGAAAACAAATTAACAAAGCACTTTCTGTTATTTATTTCTCATGCATTTGGCAAGTAATGTAAATCTTTTTTCTTACTGTCAAAGCAAGTTATGTAGCTTCTGTTAAATGCAGAAATTAGAAGCAAAAACAAGCTAAAGAGCTTTTTCTTAATAGTCAATATTGGAGTTTCACAAAGTGATTATCACAACAGCAAAATTTCCAAGCAATGCCAAATAGTAGCTAACAATAATGTATAGAAAGGCTAGTAGCTTGAGGAACTACTTTAATGGCAGGCATTCTCTTCAAAAGTGGACTTTGTAAACCAAAACTATTGTTTGTAGCTTTAAAGATAGTCTATTGACTACAGACTTACCTATCTATTTCAATATATTTTGGAGAAACTAGGTGTGTTATTTGGCCCAACTCAAGTTGGATCATACCTCCTATAGTTCAAAACCAAGCCTTATGGATGCAAAAGTTAGTCTGCATAAAAATGATTCCTCACTGAATGATGCAGAGCCTATTAATACAAATAACAAAAGCTTATAGGAGCTTAAGCTAAAATATAAAAGGATATCAGTATTTTGATATAGTTTCTGTTAGAAGTGTTAATAGCCGGCCAATGTGTATATTTTTTAGTCCCACATTGCTTATTTTACTCAGTGTCTAGTCTTTACCTTAGTATAAACATAATAAGGTGTAAGCCTATCTCCTTCACACTTGCCAATAGTATTCTCTCTCTTTTGTTTAGTCTCATCATGGTATCAGAACCACAAATGGGTAAAATTAGGTTTTCACTGGGCCATTCACAGACAGAACATTTCCACCGAAATACTTCTCTGGCCACCAGAAACTTTTCTGGTGAGCCCTTTTGAACTGGCAACCCTTCTATTAGCTTCAAAGATCACTGAAGAGCACAATCCCCATGATAGGTGGCCAGACTTGCCGCCACATGTCATTCAAACACAGCTGCATCAATGCCATATGCTGGCATGTCTAGGTACAAACCATGACATCCCAGTGATCACTCTAGCAATTCCATAACACACATACGCCCACTCCTGGACGTATTCCTAACAATTTTTTATTGTGAATCATCACTCTCTGGTGTTTTTGGTTCTTCCCTAGCAGTTTTTGGGACAGTGAACCAACATGAACCCAATTCAATTAGGTCAACTTCCTGGCTTTTTTCAATGATCATGCATTTTTTTGGCAAAATGCAACCAAGTCTAGTTGCTTATTTTCAGGGTTGCCTTCCAACTCAATATACCTTTAAAAATGCTGCTAGGAGTTTGCAAAATGGCAAAAAGTCAAAACTGAAGAATCCTAAACCAATATAGCCCTTAGTTAACTATCTAGCAAGGTAGACAGCAGCTCTAGCAACAAAGCTCCTGATGTTGGCAGGCCTAAAGCTGGGCCAAGCCTCAGCAGCAACAGCCGACAATGAGTGTCCTTGGTTTGACCCGCACTGGGTGGTGGAAATGACTCCCTATGATTTCATGTTAAACAACTTATTTTTGCCCTCTTTTTCTTCTGGCAGAACATGCAACGAGCACATGGCTTAAGGCTTTGAGGCTCTGATGAAACCCAAAACAACCCTGATCTTATTTATATCGATATGGCCAAAATCCTTATCAGAAAATGAAACATGGTAAGATTAGCAGCAAGAACAGAGATATAATAGCAAAGAGGAAAAAAAAGAAAAAGATAAAAGAAAGCAGCAGAGAAATAGAAAGAAAATAACAGGGATATTCATATGGCTTTCAAGAGGCAAGAGACTTTCCAATTAGTGTCAAATCTTCCTTACCATCACTTTCTCCTTTTGCAGTCATACTTGCAGAGGATATCAAAGTACTGGGTGACAGGCATATTACCCTGCTTCAGATCATGGATCAAGCATTCAATCTCAAACACCTCTGCTGCACTTTCACAAGCTAGTAGGCTTCTTTCACAGCCTCCCAAATTTCATCGACAGTGTTACAAAACATAAAGTTCTCCTCAATCTTGGTGGTCATGGAGTTAATGAGCAAAGACATAATCTAACTATTCACGTGATGTACAACACAAGACAGGGAAGGAGAAAAGGTTGGGAAACAAGGGGAGAAGTAGAGAGAGAGGAGGAGAAAACCCTAGGTTAATCCTGTCTGCTGTATAACATAAACCCTAGAGCTATTTATAGATAGCTCTAATACACAACAATAAAACTATAGCTCCAATAAGAGGCCTATTACAAAATAGGAAACTAAAATAAAATAAAACAGGAAACTAGAAATACCTAAATAGGAAATAAAATAGGAAACTGAAATACTTAAAACTAAAGCCTAATAAAATACTTAAATTCAAATAATTATAATTCCTAAATTTATCCTAAATTACTATTATAAAAAATATCCATAAGTTTATCTCTACTTACTAAATTACAAATAAATAACAAACTATATCTTATCCCATTCATCATTATCACGGCTTCCCAAACCTTGTACTTGGGGTCATTGGCTTTGGGTTGGGCTATACCACCACTAAGGTAATCATCCTTCCCTTTCCCACACACAAACGGCATGACAAATTGGCTCCATTGTAATTTGTAAGTAGTTATATCTGTTCAATTTCTGAGTAGTGATGCTCACAGGGAGGTTTCGACAGTTACCTAGCTAGTTTGGCTCACTACCTCAGTGGGTTGCTCAACCTTTTCATCACTCAAGGTTGATTGGCACCCATATTTAGTCATATGTAAGAATCAAGCAAGTGGAGCTCTGATACCATGAAAGAAAATGGTGGAGAAACATGCTCTGAATGTTCTGATCTGATTAATCTAGAGAAGACAAACATATATAGGGGCCCTGGCATTAATTCTACCAGTAGAAATTCAGAAAAAATAGAAGCTAAAGAAGGAAAGAAAATAACTACATATAGATGTGAAAACAGAAAAGGGAAATAAACTTTTGAAAAGCTGAACATAAGCCCATAGAGTTGACCCAATCCCATCACCAAATCAAAAGCAAATTTTCCAAGATTATAGTGTATACCAACAATTATTGATTCAAGAAACATGCTCTACAAAAGACCTGATTCAAGGTCAAGTATTGAAATGTGGAATGACATAATGTCATCACCTAGTGCCATTTTTGCCAACCATGAAAATAAGCAAAGAAACATCAAAGTATTAGAGCATAGACAATTAGTATTAAGTGACATAAGAACAACTATTCAGAAACACCAAAAAACAAAAGGAGGAAAGAAGTAACAAGGATATACCTTATCTACATCAACTAAAGGAACATTCAACTGAAAAGATGGATCCAACCACTCATGTTGCGATGAGGATACCTGGAACATACCAGGAAAAAAAACATGTTGATTCATATCTTCAAAATATTTTCCTTGGAGTAAACATGTAGAAATCTTCCAAAAAAATTGCAGGGAAGTTTGAGCTTGATAGTGACATATTTGTCAACCACTCTGTAAAAACACTAAGTCATTTGCGTAGCAGTCTAACTAAAATATAAGAATCATGTTTTGCCTCCAAGAATCCCATCGAGGGGGAATAAAGAGGAGAAAAACAAGATGACAAATAACAGGAACTCCATCTACTCTAGAAAACATATAAAAACAACAACTAACATGTAACAGAACAGTCTGCAAGTGATGAGGTCCCAACATGCCATGCCTGGGCAGAGCACCCACCAATAAAGGAAACCACGAGGGAATATACGTAAAACTTTAGATTGTCAACTAGTTAATTTCATCATAGTATCATCTAAACTATAGATCAGAAGAACTTGCATTAGATATGCCATCTTTCCAGGTTAGGCTCCTCACACCTATACATTATGTTCAGAACAAAGAGAGGCTTTATTTTTTAACAAATGAATGGAGATATCTCTATAACTCAGTAACTTTAGTCCAACTTGGTACATTCTACTTCAAATTTCCAAAAAGAAGTCAGTTGTTGATAAATGATGTACTTGATTCAATGCATTACCCTTTACAGTGATTGATGTCAGAAAGAAAGTGATATCACCAACAATAAAATAAAGCTTTCTCTATCTAATTATCACTTAAAATTGTTCTAAGAATCATAATATCATCAAAATCAATTTACCATTATGGAACGTGCATAAAATAAGACCTACTCAAACTTCAGTAATTTAAGAAGGCTACTCAATCTTAGAGATATTAAAACAAAATAGGAATTACATTGCCATTGGAATCAGCCTTAATACTTCCACCATATTGGTCAGTCTCATTGGTACATTTTGAACATGGAGAATGGCTCTCAGTATCTAACTGATAGTGACCCTCAAAGTCCACTTCCTGTTGTTATCTACAGAGTCAAATTTCTAAATGAAAAATACAACAATATAGCCAACTAAATATCACAATGCTTATTCATTAAATTAAACAATGGGTCATAAATGTTGCAGAAACCTCATTGGTATGCACTGGTACTGATGAACTGCATGTATCAATGCAACCTTCCGCACAACCTTGTTGATCATTTGCTGAAGAACACATTACTCTTCTTGAGGTTGATTCACACGGGCAAGTATTAACTTCTTTAGTTGCTTGATCTTTCAGAGCATGTTCAGGGTGCAGGTCTTCACTCATATCTATGTCCTGGCTCATATCAAGCGGAGGTTCAAAGGCCTACAAAAGTTAATTATACCAATATCAAAACAACATTAAAAAATCATAAAAAAAGGAATTAATCACAAAAAACTAGTTAGTCCTGACCTGAAGCATGTTGAATATGAAATAAGAATTTGTGGAGATACACCTGCAGCATTAGAAAGCCCAACAAACCACAACATGCTGAGATTCCATACTTGAGTTAAATTTTCAGTCAAAATGGCTTCGCCATTATTAAATGAAATAACATTTAAACAAATTTCCTAAACATGTCATGCCTTAACATCCATATGCATACATAGGAGGCTCCTTAATCGTTATGAAAAGGAAAAATCACTATGATCATGGAATAACTACATTAAGCTAGTAAAATATTACAACTTGAATTTAGCTACTAGAAATTTATTAAGTTGTATTTAAAGGGTAATAAAAAATTAGAATGCCTGCATTCACAAAGTTGTTAACTTAAATTCTATGGCAGTCGTTAATCTTAGGACACATTCCACATTTTGAAACAGAGAAGTTACAAGTAATATCAAAGATTGCATGGTGAGAAAATTCTAGGCATACTTGAATTTACAAATATCATAGATTATATCAAAGAGAAAAGAGGAAGCAGCAGGCTGCCGATTCAGGGGAGGGAACAGAGAGGAAGAAAGACAATGGAATTGGAGATTCAATCCAAATCATGGGTTGACAATATAATCATGTATTAAATCTATGAACACATTTCTTTAGTCCCCCTATCGTCCTCTTTCCCACCTTTTGGAATACCATATCTTTTTTTTCTTTTTTTGACAAAAGAAATATAATAAGAGGTAAAAGAGAAGCAGAAAAGAAAAGGATAAGATACCCTCCAAAAAGAAAGTGGTAAAATAACAAAAACATAGGTAAACAAGAGGCACATCACCTAATCAGAGCTTGCCGGTCTCTACTTGTCTAACATTGAAACCCCTATGAGAAAACCATTTGCTGAGCACATAAAAACCAACCAATGATAGTGGCAGAAGATGAAATTCAGCTATCAAAGTTGAGGTAATCCTCTCCAATCGTGCACAAAAATAAACATTGTGCACCCCCAAGTATCTTGTCACCTTATACTTCCAAAACATCCAAAACAGTATTGAAAACTACTCCACTCAGAAAAGTTATATTTAATTTTAATTACTTATTATTTATATTAAATATTATTTATTAATTATATATATTAAATATGGTCATAAATTTGGAGAGTTTGTCACATTTATCTACATCATGCATAACCAAACCATTGTAATCAAAGCAATTAAAGTATGCTTTCTTAGGGCCCATTTGGTTGGGGTCAATGCATGGGAGAGGGAAAGGTAGACAGAATCCCATCATTAACATGTTTGGTTTGGTTGAACCAACATTCCATAGCAATCCACATTACCTCATATTGAGGAAACCCTCTCTAACTTCTCACTAGATGGAATTGCATAATACATGATGGAATGGAATGCTAGCCAAAATTCCCTTGATACCCTTTGATTGTACAATGTTAAAATGTTTGATGTACCGTGCACTGGTAAGGGAGGATGGGATAATAGATAATTTGTTATTTATATGTAATTTTGTTATTAGAGATAAACTTAGATATATTATTTGTAATTCAGTTATTAAGGGATAAGCATAGAAATTTTATAATTTAGTTAGTTAGGATAAATCTATGAATTTGAATTATTTTGAATATTTTTTTAGGATAGGCATATCCATTTGTTAGGTTTATCTATTTTTGTATTTTAATTATCTTATTTTGTGATAGGGCTCTCTATAAACAACCTTAATTAGCAAGTTGTTAGGCAAATTATTTTGATTGAATAAAGTATTGAGTTGACCTAATTCTCTTCCTCCCTTATTCTCTCTCAATCTCTTCCCCCTTTCTCCTTAATCTTCCCCTTCTCTCTCTGGTTTTCCTACATCAACTGGCCATTATAGAAGAGAGAGTGAGCATGCAAAGAAGAAACCATCAATCTCGTCCACGGTGTAGCTTCAATCTCAATCAGAACTCTAGTAAGGCTCGTCCTTTGTCATGGTTTTCGTCTTCCATTCTGGTCCTCAAAGTATGTGGCAGCGGCAATAAGTGTCTATGAGTGTGATCTAAATTGGGTGCCAATCTCTTCACTACGTTGTTCCCCCACCCCTGCCAAGGTTCCTACGGCAATGTCGACCTCCTCTGCTATGACCACCGTCATCGGCAATCACTCGTTCATTAGAGAGTGCTCCCTTTGTCGAGCTACCCAAGGTCACTGCTTAGCAATGCTCCAAGTGTGAGAAAAACTAATGGAGTATGATATAATAGATACTTTGTTATTTATTTGTAACTTAGTCATTAGAGATAAATTTTTAGATATATTATTTGTAATTTAGGTAACTTGGATAAACCTAGGAATTATAATTTTCATGAATTTAAATATTTTATTAAGCTTTTAATTATCCTTTTTGTTAGGCTTTAGTTTAATATTTCCCTTGTTATTTTGTTTTGTAATGGGCCTCTTAATAGAGCCCTAGTTTTTGGGATTTCAGTTTTCTAATTTGTAATGGGCCTCCTATTGGAGCCCTAGTATTATTTTTGTGTGATGAGGCCGTCTATAAATAGCCTTAGGGTTTATGTTATGCAGTAGACTGTTTTGATTTGATTAACAAGAGTGTCCAATATTAACCTAGGGTTTTCTCATCCTCTCTCTCAACTTCTTCTCTTGTTTCCCCACCTCCTTCTCCTTCCCTCTCAGTTCTACATCAAAAACCCTTGCCTACCCTATTTTCACAATAGCATTTTTTCTCCTAGGTATAATGGTCAATTCATCCACTTTGCCTTCCATTCCTGTCTGTTTTGTTGTCTACCAAACGTGGGAATGAAGACATCTTTCCCTTTCCTGTTATGTCATACCAAACGCACTTTTTACTATTATGATTTCATTTCATTCCCCTTCCCATCAAAATCATTGCAACAAACCAAAACAAGCCCTAGTCTCTTTCTTTTCAAGTCCTTATTTTAAAGTAAATCTTTTGACTTCTCTTACCTAACAAAGACCTTAAATTCATTGCTAAACTTCACCTCTTCAGTTATCATTTTATCAAGATAATCCAACTCTCCAAGCTTTTTGCAGCCCTAAGATTGACAAAATCACTTTTCACAAATTGAACAAATCAGCAGTTATCCCTATTTGGCCATCCACTAATTTAATCACAACTATGCACCTTCTACAGTTAACCAGCTCTTAAGGCATCTGAAAGGCAATTATTTTGCAACATTTTTCAGCTCCTACAGTCTGATACTTGAGAAAATGATTTTTAAGAGTTTCTGAGAAATATGTATAAAATGCACTAAAACCCAAATAATGAGAATTACCATGTGCAAAATTAAAGGGATTGACTATGGTATTTTACAAATGCTTCTAAAAACATATTTGTCTCTCCTAAAGGTTAGAAGATTGTTTTGTCCAAGATTATGATTTTATTCATTTAAAATATTTTTGTTTTTACAACTAAAGAACACCAAAGGCATATAGAATCATCCAAGTTAATTATGCTATAATGACACTAACCCTTTCTTAGTCCAAATATGGACAGATAAAACAATAGCAAGCCCAAATTGAAAGTAAATCATTAATTCATAGTCCTCATTATATAAACTATGTACAAGCCAAGGCTATTCACTTATCAGTAATTCCATGAATAAAGATAAACTTCAGCAACAAGTATAGAACCTCAGTATCTTCTCCACCCTGTCCACTTAATGGAACAAAGTGAGATTGGACCCAAAGGCCATCTAATTCAGAACACCCCCAAGATTTCTTTACAAAAAAAATTAAGACAGAGAAAAAGAGAGGGTAAAGCAAACTTACCGGCGCAGTCTTTGAATTTTTAGAGGATAATGCGATAATAAAGCCTGCAAAACACAAGAAAATAGTTAAGTACAAATAGAAATATCAGAATAAACAAAAATACACAGGTAATTGTAATCTAATAACATAAAAATAAGTCAATTATGAAGCAATGGAGAAAGAAATTCATGTAAGAAGTATTAGTTGCACATCTAGAAAAAATTACAGGTGATAAAAAAACCCCATTTAAAAATCCAAAGCTCCAACTAAGGTCAAGTGCTTTATTTCTACAGCAGTATCAACAAGAGTAATGCTAATAATAAGTTGCAAATCTGCAGACCTCACAAAGCTCTCTATCCTTATAACTGCCTAAGATTTATGTTTGCCATCTACCTTTTTGTTTTCACACTGCCCAATATTTATTTCCATTTGAAATACATTTAAATAAGACTTTTTAGTGAATCCTATGTTTGCCCTATCAATTTCAGTCAGTTTCTTTCAATTAGTCTAGGGCCTTTCACAGGAATAAGGAGGGGAACGGTTTTATGTTGGTGAGCTATCTATGTTTTTCTTTGATGTATTTGGCCAAAAAAAAGACGGGACTGTTAAGAGTTGCTAGGGCTCTTCTTATGAGATCCACCAATGTACGGAAGGCTCTCACTGCTGCTTATATTATTCATAGGATGCTCCCAAAATTCTCGGCTTCCATATGCCTTACCAACAACTTAATATGAATAAGCCTATGAAGATTTTCTGTGACAATATGACTACTATCAGCATTGTAAAGAACCCAGTGCATCATGATAAAACCAAACTTGGAGATTGATAGATATTTTATAAAGGAGAAACCTGAAGCTGGAGTTCTAGTCTTGACCTACACTTCATCCCAGTCAACAGTGGCTGATCTCTTGTCTAAAGCATTACCTCAAGAAATGTTGGAAGTACTAAAATGTGAGCTAGGCATGTTCAATATTTCCTCCCTAACTTGAGAGGCAGTGTTGGAGAATTCGTTTTTTACTCTCATTTTCCACGTTTTCATTACCATTATCTTGACTTTAATTTCTTTCTCTCTTTGTACAGTTGACTGACACTGGTCATTGATTAGGAGACTAGGCATTTACTTTTGCTGATTGTTTGGAATCGTTGTTCCCTTTTGCTGCCTATATATCTACTTGTTTTCTACTGGAACAAAGCAAGCCATTCAAATCTTTTTTTCTCTTCACTATATCATTTTTCTTCAAGAAGGTCAGGGAGCATTTATCTCACATATTTCCTTTGACTAAATTTCTGGGCTTTTTGGCACATTTTCCTAAAAGATGGATAAAAAGGAAAAACAAATAAGGTCTTGCCCTAATGAGAGCAAATGCAATATAATTGCTGATTAAAAAGCAGTCATTTTAGATATGTCATAGTTATTTGTTTATTCTATATGCACAAAAAATATTAGTTATTAAGTTGGTGAGACAAGTAGCTCAACCAAAATTTTGAGCCATTGATTGATTCTGAAATGGTATTCATTCTAATTATATTTTGCAATGAAGCATATAAAAATGAACCAGCAAGCAAGCCTCACCCTAGTACAATAGCAAGAACAAAAGAAGACACCAATAAAAGCAACGTTTGGGAACAAAGTACATTGAGAGCACAAAGCAACCAACCCAATGTCTTCTTCGTATACTTGTTGCAATTTGTTTATTACACTATTCAAATAAAATATCTTCACAAGGTCATATATAACGAGTAGCAGGGTAAAAAAAAAAAAAAAGAATAACTCTCGTTGCAGATATCATTCAAACCAAATGAACTCTATCAAATTGATTAAACCAAACCAAACCATCAAGTGGGCTTAGTTTTATTCAAGCTCTGTGTGTGTTATAGAACCTTATTGTAGCATATAAAATCGAGGAATGAAGATATAAGATTGTACAGGTTCCACACATCAACAAACTTAAAGTATAACATAATTCGGAGTCAAGACCCATATTCAATCATTAGAGGAAATAAGCGAGTTTTAATTTAGATTTCTGGGTGTTTTTGGAATAAGATTGATGGATATCTTCCTTGAAAGCTCAGGCTTGCTATTTGAAGTATCAGCTTCTTCCTTTTGTGGGGAAACTTGTTTGACTGAAGCTCATAACTATGTAGTTTCAAGAATATTAATTGGATGTTTAGGCTTCAAGGTACAACTCTTTCAAGAAGAATGCTACATCAATTAAACACAAAGAATCCCTCAATAAGTCAATACAAATAACTTACCAACTTTACTAATTATAAATATTAATATAATGTGTGCCTAGGTTAAGGTCATTTAGTACTAAATAAGGAATAGAATGAAAAATTCATAACCAACCAACACAAGTACCAACAGGATGGTATGCTTAGTTCCACGGTCTCTCTTGGCTTTGGTGCAGTTTCTTAAGATATTAGAACCAACAAAGATCAGTTTGTTTAGGCCTCAAACTAAACCAACTCAACCCATCAACAGCCCTAACTAGCACCACATTCAAACAATAAGAATGTATCAATATGCTACAAGGAAAAAGAAAATTATAGATTCCACAATAGTTCCATATGTAAGAAGATAGCTAAACAGTGTAGATAAATATGTGCAACTCCTTCGGAATTAACCATATAAAAGAATAGTAAACACAAATTAGAAGACAACTGATTATTGACTAGTTAAAAAAAAAAAAAAAAAAATTGTTCTTAATTAATGTATTTTGTTAACAGTTCCACGGTACTATGTAACTAAATTAACCAACAAAGGCAATCTGACAGTAACTAAAAGTCTAGCCCAAGAGAAATTCACCATAGACGGCTACAGGACCAATTTTCAGACATTTGGGATTCCAATCAAAAGATCAGAATTCAGTGGCAAAACAGCCTCATAATCCATGGGAGAAGAATACCTTGTGTGCGGGTGGAAGCTTCCTGAAAGATCTTTCATATCGTTTTACATCCTCTTCTGCAGCATCAGCATAGCTGCATCAAAAGCCAATGAAACAAATAGTACAAGAGCAACTTCCAATGAAAGAGATGATAGGGACATACCAACTTTTAAACATTATGACAGCCTAACAAAAAGGAAAAAATAACTAGTAACAGATTTTACAAATAAGAGCCAAATCTCAAGTTGGATTAGCCTGTATTTTCATCTCATTAACAATAATGCAAAACTTCATCTGGATAAAGGGACACAACTTATCAAACATGTCTCTTAAGAAGTTGACAATGTTCTGGCGGCTTTATATACTTATGAATGTAAAAATTTGTAAATCTACAACAAATGGATCACCTCAATGTCACAACACCAGCAACAACCCAAGAAAAAAATACAAAACAATTCTTAAAAATTAAATAGAAAAATAGATGTAATCAAATGTTATTCCATCCAAAAATTTAAAAGAAAAAAAAATGCTATCAAAATGAGGTTAAGAGATATACGAAAAAAAAAAGTAAAAAAGAAAAAAGCACTTTACATTTTCGAAACCTTTCTCCGGAATAAGAACGTCAATGATGCTAAAGAAACGAACGTCTTATTCAATTTAACTTTGCAAGTATAATTCCGTGCTTCTCTTAAGAGGTTTAAAATTGCTTCAACTTTTAACAAGGAAATTATATCTTTCAGAATGTATTTTATCTTTTTCTCACAGTGCCTATAAAACAATAATTAGTTTAAAGTAGCCAAAACGAAAAATTGAAGCAAAATAATCCCAGGCTTGTCCAATTTCCGGACCTCCTTCGTCTTAACAAAATTAAAGTAATTAAAGTTTAGAACTTACAAGTGCCTATTACAAATGATATGTTGCTTTTCAAATGCTAATATCATACATTCAAAAGAATGTTTTATTTGAGCCAAAACCAGCGCATACCACTCTCGCAATGTGTTCAGTGCTCGCGGTATGCTCAGTGCTCTTTTGAAAGTACTAATGGCCCTGAAGTGCAAAACCACTCCTTGTTGCCAACATACCCAATGAAAAAATCTATAGCAAAAACTTGTTCAACTTAAATTACATCCAAAATCGCACAGATTATTACTAGCTGAATTTTTTTCCAAACAAAAAACACTGGATAACCTGTTAGAAAATTTACGAAAAAATTAGAAGGAGCGAATCGTACTTGAGGTAAGCACTGATGATACGCCTAAGGGATTTGATTTCTAGGGCTTCTTCAAGCTTCAATTGACGACGCTTCTCCACGTCTTCCATGTCCTCGGCCCTAGACATCCTTCGGAGATGACCCTTCCAGGCCGAGTTAGTTCAGTAAGTTCAGTCGTTTGTACTCGACACCCAGTATTCAAGATTTTATGTGTTTTATATTATAGGTTTTTGGCTCTCCTGTTCTATTTTTAAAATATTTACAGTTTCTCAATTTGAAAAATATGTTTCACTAGTCTTTTCTGTAATCAATAAATATACTTTAATTAATATATTTTTAATTTATATTTAAGAGTTTTAAAAAACTAAATAAAATAAAGTAAAATAATTATAATATATGTCACTGTCTTATTTAAAAGTTTAAATAATTAAAATAAAATAATTTGTATATCTTTTAATGATGTTATTTTTTTAAATAAAATGCTATTATATTAAGTTTTTAAAAAGATATTATAGTAATTATATCATTAGGTTTTTTTATTCTATATTGACTCCAATTTAAAAAGACAACTAAAATGAGATATTTTATGGCAAAGTGTAGTTTTAGAGTCATCTTTTATTATTTAATTCCATTCCAAAATATATTTCAAAAAATTCATTTACTCTAATTTAATCATTTCACTCTTTATTATTCTCACATTGGTCATTCATTCAAGCATACCCTAAAATATCTTTATATCTATATATTATATAAAAAATTATAATTTTTATTTCCTGAATAAAAAGTATTTAACATTTTTAAATTTAGAATAAACTAAATGTATAGTTGTTAACATAAAATAAATAATAATGAAATATAAGTTTAAAAATGCTTTTAATAAGTTAAAGGTTTAATAAAAAATTAATATTATGCTTTAAGATATTTTTGGATCATATTGTGATTTTAGGGGAATTGATGAGTCACAGTTACGACATTTAATTAAAATACTATCACATCCATTCTCTATAAATTATAATAAATATTAAATATGTATTTGACTAATATATATATATATATAGAGAGAGAGAGAGAGAGTTAATTTTCTAAATTTAAAATAAATGAAATTTATAGTTTTCAACAAAAATTGAATAAATTTAAAATAAAAAAAAATAAAAACTATATAGCATGATTATTTATATGTTCAATTAAAGAAAACAATATTATTATTTAATATATTTTAGTCTTAATTCAAATGTATATTTTCAAAATAGAAGGGATGGCTTTTAATGTAAGCATTCCTTGGAGGGGAAAAGTAATTTAACCTTGAAAAATTGATCATTATAAAATCCGACCATTGGTCAAGAACTTCGTATTATTAATAAGCCAATATGCAGGATTTTGCCACTCAATTCTCAGCCTTCATTGCTCACAATGTGAGGATTTTGTGATTTCTTTCAACCTTTCCTGCCTCCACTCAAACAATTTGGTGAAGTTGTTATGCAACACAGTAGACATAAATAAATTTACTTTATAGTTAGAGATGTGCTATAAATTATGTATATGTATTAGGAAAAAGTTAATTTATTGATGCTAAATTGCAAAGAATTTTGTTCAACCTAAGGTCATGTGTAAATAACTTCTGATTTTCAAAATTTGACAATAAACCCCTTAAACTTAAGATAATGTGTAATTAAAACCTAAACATTAGTTAGCCAATTATTTTACTAGTTGAAATATAATAAATAAGGGGATTATTTGTGCATACGCAAAGTTTAGAGAGATTACTATAATTAACTTAAAGTTTAAAAAAGTTATTTACACAAAAAGCTAAATTTTGGGGGGTTTATTTAACAACAATAGATTTATTTGCATAAACTTAAAAGTTTAATGGTGTTATTTGTATATCACCTAGAGTTTGACGGAATTATGTATAATTCGGCCATTTATTTGATATATTCCAAGGATCTCATCTTTTGCCGTCCCCATTCATTGTGATGCACGTACAATTATAAAAATCAAAGGGGACACACATTTAAATGAGATGACGCGCATAGTAGGACTAGTGAATCAACCATTTGATGTTCTAGTCCTATAAGTCACACAAGCAAATCCTCTGGAACTAGATTGAACAATTTACACTTCAAATGCCAGAGTCTTGCTATTGATTAGTGATTTTAATCAATCTCATCTCAACAAAGACAAGCTTAGCAATTGCTCATCGCTTCCAAGTGCGATAAATTAAAAGAGATTATTAATATTCAGCCCAAGAGACAACGGTTTTCATAGATAAATAATAAGCAGGGTTAGGATGCAATTGGGCCAGAATTGATAAGAGCATCTGCAATTAAAAATGGATTCAATGTTTTCCACAATCGACACTCACGGTGCTTCCTATTTCAGCCTCGGATCACTTACCCTTACTCTTTAGTACTCATTTCACGCTACCTTTCACAGCCAAGCCAATTAAATTTAAAATTTTTTTGTTCTTATTTGAGCAATGTGAAAAAATTGTCATTGAAGTTTAGCAAGAACAAATTTATGGCTCTCCTAGTTATTCTATATGGTCAAAGCTTATAAGAACTATGGAGGCCCTCAAATGCTAGAATAAATATGAAAAATGCAAAATTTCTCATAAAATCCAGTCTCTTAAAAATGCGTTACAAGAAATTCAAAGGAATATATCTCTTTCTAATAAAGACAAAATTGAACGTGATATTTGAAATGAACTAGATTCTACTATGATTGTGAGGAATCCTTAGTGTAACGTGACAGAAAGGCAAAGTACTTTTACATCCTTATGGCTAAAAGAAGAGTTAACAATCTTATCACTCAAATCTGAGGTACAAATGATGAGTGGATTAAAGATCCCAAATTAATTCATGAAGCAAGTCATGCACATTTCAGAAAAGTCTATTCTCAACATAATAATCTTCCTCGGACCTCAATGATGGATTTACATTATATTCCTATTCCCTCTAGCAAATTTACCTTTTAAAACCAATCTCAGGTCAAGAAATTGAAGTGGCAATCATTGAATTGAAAGCTGATATAACCTCTGACCCAAACAAATTTCATGTTAGATTCTATCAAAATTTTTGGGATATAGTAGGTCAGGATGTAACAAAAATAGTTCAATCCTTTTTCTCAAATGGATATATCCTTCGTAGTCTAAATCATTTTCACATTACCTTAATTCTAAAAACAAAGCAGTTATAATCTTACAAAGATTACTGCCTAAACCCTATCAGCCTCTATGACTGGCATACAAAACAATTTCCAAGGTCTTATGTAATAGATTCAAATTAATAATCAATGGTTGAATAACCTTGAACCGAAGTGCTTTTATTAAGGGGAGACTTATTTTTGATAATATTATTCTTGCTTCTAAAATCATGCATAAAATTTAGCATACAAAGGGTAAATGCAATTGGTGGTGTGCTCTTAAACTTGATTTGGCAAAAGTGTTTGACAATATATCTTAGGATTGTTTTGGAAGTTATTCTCACTAGAATGAAGTTTCCTACCATGTTGATTCATTATATCAAATTATGTGTTTCTACTATCAGCTACCAAGTAATCATTAATGACAGTCCATCTACTCCCTTTTACCATGTACATGGTTTACATTATGGGGACCCATTTCTCATTACCATTTCATCCTATGTGCCAACATCTTGTCTCGCATGATAGAAAATGCAAAGCATAGGAATCTTCGTAAAGGCATTAAAATTAGCAAAGATGTAAGGCCAATAACACATCTAATGTATGCAGATGACACAATTCTTTTCTTCTAAAGGTAAGTAGAAAAGTACAATGTCTTGCAAGATATTATAAGTAATTACTGTTTGTTATCTAGGTTTTGGTATTAACAAATTCAAATCAATCATAATTTTTTAGCCCTAATACCCTTCACCTCTTCAAAAAGTTTATGTCTAATAATATATTTGGTGTCAAATTTGCTGATAGACTTGGACAATATCTAAACACTTAGGTAAATGTAGGAAGAGATTAGAAAAAATAAAAACAAATCTTTAATGATCTCATTAGCAAAATGGAGGCGAAACTTCAATCATGGAAATCTAATCTCCTATCACAAGCTCGAAGAATGGCTCTCATTCATTATGTGATAAATGCTTTAATAATATATCATATTTACTACCTTGCAAAAAAAAAATTTTGTAAGAAAATTAACTACTTGATTACTAACTTCTTTTGGGGTACAATAAAGAGCACCCTCGTCTCCACCATTTTAGCTGGAATAAATTTTGTCAGAGACAATCTATGGGAAGTCTTGGCTTCAGACCTATTCACTTAATCAATCAAGTGCTATTGACTAAACAAGTTTGGCGTGTCATACATATAGCCCCTACCTCTCCTTCTTTAATCAATGCTTTTAAAATCAAATATGTTTCCAAAATAAGCCCAGGTTACCTTATAAATTGATCTAATTCTTCTTAGATTTGGAATGGAATTAGTTGTGCTAGATTTATTATCACAAATAATCTTTAATGGCAGATTACTTCTCGATCTTCTATCCTAATAAACCATCATTTGTGGTGGCCAATGCAGTCAGGTTAAAAAAACAAATATCACCACTATTTGACCTTATCATGCGTAATGAATATAGATGAAACATTCCTCTGTTGCAATCATTCTATTCACTAGAAAATGTGAATCAAATAATATCTTCTCTTTTCTCTTACTTAGGGTGAGATGACCTTTTCACCTAGAAATGGAGTAGAAGTGGAGTACATATTGTTAAAGAAGCTTACAAATTCATTCAGGCAAAAAATCAAGAGAAAATACTTGAGGTCTTCATTGCTTAGGCAAATTTATAGAAGCTTAAACTTCCCATAAGAATAATCATTTTTGCACAGAGACTTATAACTAACTCACTCTCCCTTGGTGACATTCTCCAGCAATATCATATACCTTATGAGTCTTGTTACCCATTATGTAACCCTACATCTAAATCCATAAATCACCTCTTCATCCAATGTCATTTTTCTCAAGCTATTTGGTTTGCTTTGCCTGTTAGTCTCTGAGTTAATAGAATTCATGAGCAAGATTTAATCTAATTGTTGCAAAGCTAGTTCATGTTACAAGTTGATCATACTATTCAGTTTGAGTATTTTATAAACTATATTTTTGTTAGTTAGTATGTTATTTGGAACACTAGAAGTCAGTTGTTCATCAGGGCATTTAGACTAATCCCACGATAGCAAGTATATTCTATATCAACCCTTATTATTCTATATCAAGTATATTATTATTTATTTGCATGTGAATTTCAAAGATGAAAGACTAGTTTTTGGATAACTTTGTTGAACTTGGTATGTCCCTTTATATTGTAATTAGTATTATCTCTTTATTGAGTTTCCACTCTCCCTTATTGTTTGATCATTTCAAATAGTAGCATCAATCTAGGTCACAAACCTGTGAAGCTTTGCATTAGTCACAAGGGCTAAGATATTTTGTTCCTTTAGAAAGTCCATATTTATACTTTAGTTACTCACATGTACACAGGTAAAAGCCCTTATTCTATTAAATATCTAACTAATGTCTAGATGTATTTTGTTTGAGAGTGCAACTCGTTTTATATTGTATATAAAATTACTTGTTTATATATATTTTGGGAAGTCCATATTTTATAAGAGGTTGATGAAATTTTTACATACATAGGGCTTCAAATTCAAAATCATCTACCTAAATTCCATTGAATTGATCTATGGTTTGGTCCAGAACCCTTATCTGTCAGGTTTGCAAGGCAAGTTTACCTTATTTTCCCAGTCAATCTCCATTTATTGGGATGGGACATATTAAAAATTTAAAAAGAAAATTTAAATAATATATTCTAACCAAAAAAATGAAGAATAATTTAATAAAAATATATAAGAAATTAGTGTAATTTAACTTAACTAATGCTTTTATTATTGTGTCTTTTTGCATAGAATATCATGTAAATTATTTGTGTTATTGCATAAAATTCTACATCCATTTTTTTCTCAATGAATTAAACAAGTACTTCCTTGAAATGTGCCCTTTTGTTTCATGTTTTCTCTCTTTCCATCTCCATTTTTTGGGACTCATTCAATAAACAAGTGTAACAGAGAAATCTTATTATAATTGGTATAAACATGATAAAATAACACAATGGGAACAAAATAAAAGCAATGTTTTGGCCGGAAAACAAATATGAACAATAATAAATAGTGAAATTGCCTTATATTTCTGTGTATGTGAGTATATATTATATGTATCCTATCTATTATAGTTGTTTCCTAAAATATATATCAAAATTAATGACCTAAATGTAAGAAATGCCTTGGTTTTAGAAATGGCCTTGTATGCTTTATGGGAAAAAATAACTACTCTTATGTTGCTTCAATATAGAATCAAATTTAAAATAACCAAAACACATAAAATTTTGGAAGCCGTAAGAGGATCCCCTAGAGGAGAAATGATATTAATAGAAATAAAAGATTCATCCAAAACTATAGTTTTAATTTCCAAAACTCTAAAACATGAAGAAATAGAATTTCCTACCAACTAGGAATTTCAATTAAAGATGGAAGAACTCAAGCTTCAAAGATATCTACTAAAATGTTCAATAAATCTATGTCCTCTTCTAGACCATAGACAAGACACTTGTCATAATATATAGAAGTTAGAAATTCATAAGATAGCTCAAATTTAAGATATAAGTTAAATGGTACATAGATTTTGATGCAAATAAATACTTGAACCAATATATGTACCAAAAAATTTAGAAACTTAGTCAATGACGGACAAAGAATCCCAACCTTCTAATTACTAGTCAATAAGGTCACTATTGAGAGTTATACAAAAACAAGAATATAAAATAAATAAAGATTTATTAAGAAAACAATTTATGCTGAAAAAAAAATAAAAATACAGAGAGAGTGATTTTTCTCTAAATTTACATAACAAGAACAAGCCCAAATTAGAGAAGAATGATATAAAGAAATAAAATCCATAAAAGAAGACATATTTTCTTTAATTAGTTTAAAATGCATACTTCTAACAATAAAATATTTAATCCATTTACAGAAAATAACCCTTCAATTAATACAACTACAACTAGGACAAGAAATTATAATTGTAAAAATAATGTCTATGTAATATTGGTACATCATTCCTTAGAGGAAATAACAAGAAAAATAAGGGAAGAAGAAGTAATATTGTTGCCTTTAAAATTCACAAATCCTTGACATAGTAAAAGAGTACAAAAAATACAACAACAAAATAATCATTTTAATCAAATACTACATACCATGAGCCAACAATTAACCCAAATAGAATATAGGTTACAAGATAAAGAAAGTATGGAAGGACCATTAGGAGAAAGCCAAATAAGTTAGAGACCAATATTCAAATATGAAGATATATCTTTAGAAGATAAAAGCAAAGAAGCTAAAGAATACTAAAGGAAATAATAGAAAATTAGAAATATTAAGTATTGAAGATAAAAATAAAGGAGCAAGAATTAATGCAATAACCAAACTAGAACAATAATTTAAAGACAATGAAGCCCAAACCATAAACATGATAAAAGAAATTATAATAGCAGTTGTGGAAATAACTCAAACAACTATTACTCAAGACTAACATTACCAAACTTATAGTTTGAAAAATGACATCCAATGGCAGCCTCTCATTACGATGGAAGATCCATTAATGATTGGAATATAAATCAACATAATGAATGTAGCTTAAGAAATGATGATGGTAGTAACCACTTATAAAATAGAAAACAATAATTATGAAAATATATTTGATATATTAGTTCAAGAATTTATAAAAAGCCTCAAAGAATAGTGGGGAAACATATTTATTGAACAAGATCGAATGAAAATAAATCATTATCATCAAATCATAATAAATGCTTTAGGATAGGAAGAGAAATATCTAGATAATATAGCCCAATTAGTTTATGCAATAGTAGAATTATTTATAGGAGAGCCTACGTGAAAACAAGAGAAGCATTTAAAACACTTAATGAATCTAAGATGTCTAAATTGGCAAATTTTAGATGGTATAAAGATAACTTCATTCATAAAGTTTTTTAAAGACAAGATGGAAATTTAGATTTTTGGAAAGAAAGATTTATTTTAGGGTTATTAAAATTATTTGCAAACAAAGTAAGAGATGAAACTAGAAGAAATCAATGACGTCCAATAAAATATAGTTTTCTAACATATGCTTGTATAGTTAATGTCATAAATACAGTGGCATTGAGACTATGTAATAACATCATATTACAAAGAAAGATGTGTTTGGAAAAGAAACTAGGCAAGCTACAACTAAGACATTTTTGCAAATAGTGCAGACTTAAGAAAATAAAAGCCCTTTTTTAGAAAAATAAAAAATAAATCTATGTTTATAATAGAACCTTTTTACAAAAGATATAAGAAAAATAAGTGTGGCCAATTTGGTCATTATACCAATAGATGCAAAACATAAAAGAAGATAAGAGAAATAAATATTAGTGAAGAAAACAAGCAAAACCTTTTCAAGGGTGTTCATTAATGATGAATGTTCATATGAAAGTGAAGAGTTAAGAAGTAAAAAAGACCACATACATTGGATACACGAAAAGTCTAATACTAAATTTTTTAGTCAAAAGAAGAGCAATGCTAGGTATAAGGTTGCGTAATTGTGAAAATTGCTTAGAAAAATGAATTAATGTTATTTCTAAAGAAATTATTTCCTTTTTAGTAGAAATAATGGACAAAATACGTGATGAAGAAGTGAAGAAATAATGCTTGCTAAAAATAAAAGATGTACTAGATCAAAAAGAAGAAAAGATAGAGTATCCACCACCATTAACTGTGAAAAATGTTTTGAAAAGATTTGTAAATAGATCCCAAGAAGTTGGATCAAAGAACTACAACAAGAAATAAGAAACATAAAGGTAAAACGAAGATAATTAGAAGAAAATTAAACCTACTGAGATTTAAAAATCTTAAAAATTAGAGCAAGGTTAAAAGACATGAAACGGTCAAAAGAAACAGAAGAAAGTGAAAAAAAAAATAAAAAAGGGCAAAAAATAGCCAAAGAATTAATGCAAGAAAAATTTATACAAAGAATATCAAAAGTGGTTTGCCAACTAAATTTAGTCATAAATAATGAATATTCAAGAAATTTAGTAGTATTAGTAGATTTACGAGCATGCATGAATTGTATCTAAAAGAAGGTCTAATTCCAACAAAGTATTATGAAAAAACTTTAGAATATTTAATGGTAGCCAATAGCTCAAAATTAAGTATATAACACAAACTCTCAAATGCACATATATGTAATAAATGAATATGCTTTAAAAAATGTTTTTGTTTTGGTAAAAGGTTTAACTAAACTAGTAATTTTAGGAATACCCTTTTTATGATAAATTATTTCATTTAAAGTAGCCCCCGTAGGAATAGCTACGAATGTTATAGGAAAAGAAATATGTTTCAAATGGATAAAATCCCTCGTAAAACAAAGAAATAAAATTGTTAAAGCAAGAATCCATTTATCGGGAAATAGAATAAAAAAATAAAATTAATTTTCTTCAAAAGGAAATATACAATAAGGGAATATAAGAACAAATAAAGAATGAAAGTTCAACAAAGAACTAACGAATTAGAATACAAATTTGAGAAAGAAATATGTTTTGATCACCTAAGTGCCTTTTAGGACAAAAAGAAATATGTAGTCAAACTACCTTACTTGTAAGAATTCGATGAAAAATGACTTCCTACTAAAGCTAGACTAATATAAAGTATTGTGAAAAGGAAATCCAATAGTTTTTAGATAAAAAGTGGATAAGAAAAAGTAAGTCTCCTTGGAGTTGTTTAGTTTTCTATATTCAAAATCATACTGAAATAGTGGAAGATCCCTAAACTTGGTTATAAATTACAAACCATTAAATAAAGTTTTAAAGTGGATAAAATATCTAATCCCTAATAAGAAAGATTTGATAGCATGGCTATATATTATGCCTATATTTCCAAAATTTGACATGAAATCAAGATACCATCTAATAACGATACTAGAAGACAAGTATAGAACAACATTTACAGGGCATTATGAATGGAATGTGATGCCTTTTAATTAAAAAAATGCACCATCAAAATTTCAAAATACAATGAATGACATATTTAATGACTATTATAAGTTTACCATAGTTTACATCAATGAAGCATTAGAACATCCAAGAATTTTATGAAATAATAAAGAAAAATGGTTTGGTTGTTCTATCCTCTATAACGAGCTATTCCAGATATAGGTAAAATTCATAGGCATGGCGATATATCAATGATCAATTACTCCCAATTAGTAAAGTTACAGATTTTGTCATTAAGTTTACCAATGAAATTAATGATAAAAATAAGTTGTTGAAATTTTTGGGATGTTTAAATTATGTATTAGATCAATTTCATTCCTAATCTTAGCATAAGGTTAAAACTGTTTTTTAAAAGATTACAGAAAAATCCTCCAGCTTGGAATTAGGAATTGACCAATATAGTGATAGAAATTAAAAAAAAAAAAAAAACAAGTTAAGTAGTTACCTTGTTTAGGTACTCCAAAATCTAATAGTTTTAAGATAGTAGAAATGAATGCATCCGACATAGGATATGGAGGAATATTAATGCAAAAAGCAAAACAGAAAGAATAAATAGTGAGATACCATTCAAGTGCATGGATGGAAACCTCACAAAAAGTATTTTACCATAAAAAAAGAAGTTTTATCTACAGTTTTATGTATTGCAAAATTTGAAAAATAAAAAATTTCTTCTAAGAGCTAATTATAAAGCAACCAAAGAAGTTTTACCAAAATATGTAAAAAAATTACTTTCAAAACATATTTTTGCTAGGTGGTAGGCTATACTTTCATGTTTTGATTGTTAAATAAAGTTTTTCAAAGGGATAATTATTTGCTTGATTACTTACATAAGAGTTTTATTGAAAAATCTCCTAAGACCAAATGAGCTCTTGTGAAGGCCATTCTTCGTGCATCAACAAAAGGTAAAAATAAAGCCATAGCCATGCAAAACTATTTCTCTAGCTAATTATGCTACAAATAAACCAATCCAATCACCTAAAGAAACACAGACATGCTCCCAAACAATAGCCAGAAACCTATAGACAAAAGAAGAACCTCAATATCTTTCAAAACAATATATGCTTTTGCAAGTTTGTTTTCTATGGCCAGATTAGTTTGGAAGTAACATATTGGAAACTATTAAAACTATGTTTTCTCCTCATCATAAAGAAGAAATTTTGAATTTCATCCTTAACGACTTTAAAAATATAAAAGATATATGAGTTGATTTTGAGTGATTCAAATTCACCCATAATCAATCATTAAAAGGACCTATTAGGAAAAGAATATTCACAGTTGAAGATTTCACAAGTTTTGTTACACAAAGCCTGAAAAGAATTCCCTTGTACAACTAAAAAATTTTAATCAATTACCATGGATTAACTTATAATTTTTTTGACTAAAGAATAGGGTATAATACCTTTTACTACAAAACTTACGACCATTCCTAGTTTATTTGGTGTACAAGGGAATGCCCCATTGATTTTTCAAAACTAGTTCTTAAAATGGTTTCATACTTTTGGACTAGTTCAGCATTCTCTACCTCTAGCAGTAGAACAAGGATATAAAGCATTTAAACAAGTTATAAACTTTAAGGAAGTAGAGAAGTCATTCAACTTTTTTCTAATCACTTTAAGGTCCCTAGGTGATGAATTAAAGTTTTTGGGTCACAAAAGGGAACATCCATGTCCTAGTTTAAGGCCCCATTTGGTTCTCAGAAAGATTACAAATGAGAATGAGAATGAGCTTAGGAGTAGGGATGAGCTTTAATGGAATGGAATTCTAGGCCCTTGTATTATGTTTAGTATGATAATAAGAAGAAAATAGTATAAATGAGACCAAATCATCCTTATAAAAAATTTAAAATATTATTAATTCATTTTTTAAATTTTGAAAAAACATTTGTCTATCTCTTCCTCCTTCCTACTAGATCTCAAATCCCGTGAAGGAGGATCTCATAATTATTCTCTTTTTTCTCTTTATTTCTTCCCTCTTTCTGGCATTAAAGGCGATTGAAAATGATTGGAATTCATGGGGACTTTATGGTGGCAAAAATCACTGTTTGACAGAGATTTCACAGCAGCAATTGAAAAGCAACAATATCGTAGGTTGATTGTAACGATCGTGGTGACTTGACAACAATGATGGATAAGATGGAGAGAGAGACAGACGAAGATGGAGGAAGGTGGAAGAAGTCCAAGAAATAGAGAAAGGATCAGGGGAGATAGAGAAAGAGAGGCGGAGGAAGACTGAGAAAAAAATAAGACCGAGGAAAATGGATATAGGAATATAGACAGAGAAGGGAAATGGCACAGAGAGAGAGAGAGAGACAATTAAGGGAGACATCGAAGAGAGGCAAAGAGAGAGGGGGGAAGGACAATGGGAACAATGAGGAAAGTAAGAGAGTAGGATGGGTAAAAGGGTACTTTAGCTTACATTATTGGAAAAGTTTAAGATTCCATCAGCTAAGGAAGGGATTGCTCATTCCCATAAGTGTGGCAATCTGGACTCCTATAGGAATGGGATTCCAATACCAAATTTACTACCAAACATGGCATTAGGCTCAAAGCCCATTCCCAATCCCAGTCCCTTCTTTAGATTCCATCAAACCAAATAAGGCTAAGTTATCTAATCAAAAGAAATTGGTGGGAGAATTACAACAGGATTATGCAAATATTGAACAAGTAAATAAGTGGATTACTTCCAATACTACATTTTCTAAAAAAGATAGATCCATCTACAACAACATTTTTAGTAAATAAAAGCAAGATAATGGAAGAATTTACAATTACATACAATTTATAAGATGTTGCCATAAAATTTTAGGAATTAACTTCCTAGATGGTATTCTCTTTTAAAGTTGGATCCATCCAAGAAAATAAAGATGATTGTTTTAGGATAGATGTAGATTTTGAGTTCCTACCACAAATTCAACCATTTAGTCGTAAAGTGGAAACCTAAATACAATAACTATTTACTTGAGATTCAAGCTTACAATTGGATGGCTGATATTGTACTTGGAAATTAGAATCCATGTCTATCCCAAAACAACCATTATCATTTTGATGCCATAAGGGAATATAATTTGTGAATTTTCTTTTGACAAAATCTTTTAGACTGGATATAGCTACAAATTCTATCGTTGTCATGTTTTTATTCACTAAAAATGTTGCTATAGACAAATTTTAACATTGTTGTATTAGAATTACTTATTTACTTGTTTAATGTCTTCTTCCATTATTTACTCAACATTTTCTGACTTTATAATAAGATATGAGTGTATTACTTTTATGATAAAAAAATATTTATGTATATCATATAATATAATACACATGTGACTGTTGTTATTAATATATTAATAAGAAATGTATACTTACACGAGCTTTGAGACAAGAGATAAAATAGAAGCTCAATCGTGTTCGTGCCACAAGGATAAGAAAAAAACTTATATATAGTTTTTTATACAAATTTTAGTATATCAGAAACTAAAATTCACATTAAATACAAATTTTGCCATCTCCAAAGCTGAAATGAATATGAACAAAACTTTAATAGTATATCATAAATTAAAAGGAATCAAAATGCCTCCAAGAAGTAAAATCATTAGTATAACTAGAATGGTAGGATTAGTTTTCTCAAACGAACATAAAATTTATAAGAAAAACTAAGGAAAGATAATAATAGGAAAAGAGTTTATGCCAGTATTAGAAGTATTAAAATTAAACCCTATAAAAATAACCATCCTATGACAACTGCAACTAGAATTAGACAATACCAGAGAAATAAGAAATGATTATGAACAAAGAAGAATCCAATATGATAATATCATGGGAAGAAGAAGTATACGAATCAATACTCCGACAAACATAAATATTAACATAAATCCTAGAAACCTAAGAAGTTTAAGTTATTAATAATCAAGACTGATATCCAGAAGAAGTTTTAGAACCTCTAGTATAGAAAGAAATAGGTTAGCAGAAATACCTTTAACAACAAATTTGACTGAGATAAGAACTGATACCCCTACTATAGATCTAACATATCCATTAAATGTAAACTATGTACTAGTTGAAATACAAAACGAAGAAATATGAATAGAAATAATGGCAATAATAGACCTATAACAAGAACATAGCTTAATACAATTAGAATACACTAACAACGATATAGAAATATCTGAACAAGGAACAAAAGCCAATATGAGCCTAAGATTTGAAAAACGAGAAATAATTAAACTATAGCTATGGGTAGATGAATAAATAAAAGAAAGAAAAAGTCATAAATTAATATTAGGACAAGATTTCTTAAATCTAGTCACTCTATATAGGATACAAAAGGACAGAATTCTTTTAAACATAAACCAAGTAGTAGTAATTCTAGGAAAAATAAAATTGATTTAACATGAGATTCTATTACATATTACTAAAATTCAATTATGTCAAATATCAATCAAGAAAATATCATACTATGGTCGACACAGGAGCAAATATGACAACAACTAAATATAATGTTTTACCACTAGAACAATGGAGAAAAGGAAGAACTACTAAGATGACTAGTGCAAGACAATAAGTTCATTTCTTAGAACTATCTGCTGAAAATGTAAAAGTACAAATAGGAGATTATGAATTAAAAATACCTTTAATGTATTAATATAATGAAGCTACACCAGATATAATTTTAGGAATGGATTTTCTAGAACCTTCTATACCCTTACATTTTACTCCAAAAGCTTTAGTATTCACTACACCCTATAAACATCAAGCATAGGCAATCAGAATTTTAGATCCACAAAAAAGAGATGATACAGTTTTTAGGAAAAAGAAATCACCAAATGATGTCCAATTTATACCAAACCAGGAACCCATAAAATCTGAAAAAAAAAAAAAAAAGATTCATAATATTAATGTTAAAACAATTGAACAAAGATTAAAAGAAATTATAGTGATAATCCCTTAGTTCACTGGGAAAAATCTAAACCATTAGCAAAAATAGAACTCTTAGATTACAGTAAAGAAATTAATAGCAATCTGTATCCTTGGACAGAGGAAAATAGAAAATAATTTATTATGCATATAAATGAAATGAAACAATATAACTTAATCCGAGAAAGTAAATCTAAATATTCTTCACTAGCAATGATAGTAGTAAAACATAGTGAAGAAAAAATAGGAAAATCTAGTATGATAATTAATTATAAAAAATTAAATGAAATAGCAATCTAAAATAGATACCCAATTCCAAAAAAAAGAATTATTATTTAATCTTATCAAAGGAAAAAGAATATTTAGTAAATTTGACTATAAGTCAGGATTTTTCTAGATTAAGTTAGAAGAAAAAAGTAAAAAATATACAACATTTAGTACTTCAGAAGGACTCTATGAATGGAATGTATTGCCTATGGGTTTTCATAATAGCCCTAACATATTTCAAGATTATGTAATGAAATTACTATTGCTAATAAGAGAATTTATAGTAATTTATATTGATGAAATATTAATATTTTCAGAAAATAAAGAAGAAATGAACAACACTTAGAAAATTTTATGTCTTTAATAGAAGAAAAGAGATTAAATATATCACCTAAGAAAACAGAATTAAGAAAATCAAGAATAGGATTTTTAGGACATTATATCTCTAAAGAAGGCATAAAATTACAAGAATATATAAGTAAAAAAGTCTTAGAATTTCCAAAAATAACTACCAGAAAAGAATTAAAATCATTTTTAGGATTAATAAATCAGGCAAGAAATTATATTCCAAATTTATCCAAATATACTTTGAAAATAACAAAACTAGCTGGAGAAAATTCTGAATGAAAATGAGAAGACAATAGTAGATATATTATAGAAAAGATTGAACACTTATGTAAAAATTTACCTAAATTAAGTATTCCTACTACTCAACATATAAATTGGATTATATATACAGATGTCTCATAAATTTATTAGGGAGTAGCTTTGTATCACGAAAATGAAGAAGGAAAAGAAATAATTACTAGATATGTTAGCAATAAGTTTAAACCTAGCCAAACAAAATATCACTCTAATTGGAAAGAATTTTTAGCTATTGTAAAGGCAGTCGAAAAATTTGAATTACTTACAGTAAATTTTAAATTTATAATTAGGATAGATAACACACCAGTAAAACACTGGATAGATCGAGAAATAAGATCAAGTAATTTATTTGATAAAATGTTAATTAAATGATAAAGTGATTTAGCTTATTATGATTATTCTGTTGAATATATAAAAAGAAAAAAATAACTTAATTGCTGATTATTTAAGCAGAGATGGAGCCAGCAAATAGTGAAACAAATAAGGCTCAGCCAATTAGCCTGACAAGGGAGTCCACTAGTCTAACTCCAAAACAATTAGCTCTTAGGCTCTCCATGCTAAAAGTTAGTGTGGGGATGGAGAAAAATTAAAATTCTAGCTATTTCACAAATATTTCAAGCACTTTAAAGTCAATTATTGATCAATTAAACCTTTATGATGAAAAGATCAGACAACTAAAATTTGGTTCATCTAACCAGGCCAGCTCTTCGAGCCAACCCATTATTTCAAATCTCCAAAGCCCAATATCTTCATACCAACAAACACCTCCGAGTAGCCCAAGTCTAAATCCTCCTAAAAAAGAATCTTCTTTAGACATAACCAAAAAGGAAAAGAAGTTGAAACTTCTGGCCTAATAAGTCCAATAACTAATCCTCCAACAAGAAAATCTCTAGTGCTCAATCCAATAACACTTTCCAAAGAAATCTAAGTCCTAACTCCAAAACTGTAAAAAAACCTAGACCAAAAACTCCAAGAACATTTTGATATTTTTTAATGCCGACCGAAGCCTTGAACCATCTAAACATTCCAACAGCAGGCCTAACTATCAAATACATTTCCCATTATGCAATTAACAAAGCCATTATTTTCCCCAAAGCAAATCCGGAAATAGTTAGAACTTTGTTCAGCTATGGCCTGATCCAATCCATTTATCCATCACCAGGCATGAAAGAAATATCTCTATTACCAAAATCATTAATCGAGACCTTCAAACATTATTTCGGAATAGTTGCCCAATATTAGGTATATATTCGATGTTACTCCACTATTGCCAAATTTACAGCCAATAATTTTCGACCTATAAACCTCAATAGATTTGGAACAACCAAACAACCCTTTAAGTTTCAGAAGAGAAAAAAGACTACATTCCTGATAACCAAATATTTGCCACTTTATCTCGATTAAGAGCACAAGAAATGCACATCATTATGAACGAATTAACCTAAACTGTAACCAAAGATGAGGCCTAATGAACCTATTTTACTAGCCCAACCACATGTATTTACTCTACTGGTCGAAATAGCAAACAATATAAGCAGTTCATGAATTAGTACGACAGAATTTGGACTAATAATATAGACCATTTAGAACCAACTAAGCGAAGAATATGTGAAAAGCTATATGAATTCCTAGAACATAACTGTAAGCATTGTCAAGAACAAAATGACTCCGAATATACTCAGCTCTCCAACTCCATCGATTTGAGCAGTTGAAAAAAAAAAAAGGACAATTATGAAGCACCCAGCTGCTACCGACATTAAAAGATAAAGAAGCCAACAAGCAAGGACAAATAATTATGAAGCACTCATCTACCGACAGAAGCAAAGGACTACACGTGAAGAACAAGATAAGCGAGGCATCATCAGTAAGAGGCAATTATGAAGACCAAAGTAGCACGTAAAGGAAGCTAGCAAGCAATCTAAGGACAATTATCAACTATGCTTTAGTACAAAGAAATGAAGACCTTTGATTAAGAATCTTGTATAGTTTTTCTAAGTCTATTTAAGTTTAAAAATCTCATTGTAAGGGCATCACAACCTTCGGAACTTGAATATCTCTAAAGCTTTCAGAGATTTCAACCTCCCAGTGCCTAATCTTTCCCTTGTATTCCAATCTTTAATGTATATTTTCCCCCATTTTCAATAAAATCACATATATTTCCATTACTTCTGTGTTCGAAGTTCATCTTCTGTTTCATCGTTCGATAACTCTTAAAGAATATCTGCAGAAATTTAAGGTATAAAGAACTAAACCCCTGTAAGGAAACTAAGGTGAAATTTATTTTCTAGAATTCATAGTAATGATTTAATCCTGTTATTTGATTACCCGTAAGATTACTATTCACAAAAAGCTTGTTTTAAGTTATAACCTAAGTACACCCTACGTAGGAAACGAAATAGGGTTATGCTAGTTTAAGGTTGAAGGAGGGAGGTCTGTACATTGAGTACTGTAAAAGACCATTGTATGAAAAAAGACGAGGTTCCTTCAAACTCGACTTAAAACTGGTTAAAAATTGGGTTATGATTTAATCAGGCTTTCGTTAAACAGTAGTTTTACCGAGTTGTCCAAAAATGTTATCAGAGCATGGTTATGATGGAAGGAATTTAAATGGATCTTTAGTTTCCTTTAATATCATTAATTGTTCTTGTTTGAAATTATCTGCTTTGATAATTTGTTTTTCTCATTATGTATTCTTTAAACAAAATAGAACCTAAGATGTACTGTATAGATGAAAAGAATATTCCTAAACATTTTTATTTTCCTAATTAGAATAATTAATTTGTAGTGTTTGCTACCCTTTTCATCTTAGATGGTGAAAGAGATGAAACATGTAATCAGAATAATTGGACTAATATGTATCTAATGAAACAACTAGGTTGTTATGTAAATACAAATTTAGCTGAGGATTTAGAAATAAATGATTTAGAAAAAACTTTCAAAAGATTACCCAAGAAAGTTAAAAAAATTCTAGAATCAGTACCCTCAGACCAGATTATAAATAGATTACAAGAATTAGCAAAAACCCATAGAACAAAGAATTTATGAATTAAAAATAGATATAATTACCGTTAAACAGGAAGTAGCAATAATGAAAACAGAAATAGAAGAACTAAATAATTTAGTAAAGAGAGCATTAGGAATTAAGGATAAAGCAAAATAGCAAGTAATAAAAATTAAACAAGAAAATGAAATAAAAACTATGACAGCAATAAGAGAAGCATTATTCGATAAAAAATCCAAAGAACAACCATTAAATGAAAATATGCAGGAAATTAGAATTATAATAGGATAATTACAGAAAGGACAAGAAATGTTGAATAAAAATTTATGGTCAATATATGAAGAAAAAATAACATACTATGAAGAAGTAGAAGAAAATATTTCATTAACAAAAGAAGATTATAGAATTACAGAATTTGCTTGCCAATTAGGAGCAGATATCCCAAGATTTATTGATAGATTTCTACCAAAAAGAAAAAGTCAAAGAAAAGAAATTAATATATTAACATTAGAAGAAATAGAGGATTTAGAACAAAAGAAATAGAAAACAAAATGGGAAGTGAAAAAGTATTAGAAGCCATTAGAAAAGAATGGGAAAATTCATTATATATAAAAGACATGGAAGAATACCAATAGTCAAATATATCATTTGAAATTAATATGAACCAAACACAACAACAACAAGATTGTAGTATAGTGCAAAGAATGTTACACAACTACAACAACAATCATTTAGACCACCAGACCTAACTAGACCGGATTATATGCAAACGGACCCAGAAACTAGTCTTAGAGAAGGATGAGAGGAAGAAGCAAGTAGAGATACACTAAGACATAGAAAATCAACCAAGACAAATAATGCAGAAATAGGATTTATATTTGAAACAACTTTTGGATCTACAAATAATCCAACTAGATTAGAACAATTTGAGACAAGATCAATATCAAATGTAGGAATATGGTTAGACCTGGACTGTAAAAAAGATGATGAAAGAAGAATAGAGGAATAGGCAAAAGCCCAGTTCATAGCATTAGCAAATAGAGAAGTAGATACACAATCAACCAGTTTAATTGTAGAATAACCGTCCATGATTGGTGGAAAACCCAAGATCAAGAATTTAGAGAAAACACTAGGCATGTAGCATAGTATAATACAATAAAAGAATTTTACGCCACTTTAGTAAGACAATACGAACAAGTATTAAGGGCAAAATTTCTAGGCAAAAGTTATAGGAGCAGAAGAAACAACTAAACAAGAAAGAGCAATTCAATACTTATACCAAATAGGAATATGTACTTTAGATCCTGAAAATATAGAAGGATATATATATATATATATATATGTGAATTTGGTAAATATTATTACAAGCAAGATTAAGAACATAAAGAGACCAAAACAAAGGTATTTCTAGATTTATATATATATATATATATATATAGAAAAAGACAAATATAATTATTTTGGTCAACTGTAGTGGCTAGGAGATTAAATTTTCAAAACTAAAAAACAGGACGCGTTTCGGGATGCGCCGGAGTTCTGCAGTGTAGAACAAAAGCGCACTAAAGCACCGGGAAGCTGCCTGGGCAGTTGAGTCTCGCTTCTTTCTTCGTCATAGAGAAATAAGGCGATAGGGAGCAATGGGTCGCTCCAGAGCCGCGTCGCGCCAAGCTGATGAAGACCCCAATCAAAGGTTTGTCATTCACACTCTCTTTATAATTTACTCCGATGCTCAAGAATTTGGACTGGGGCTTGGTTGCTATGATGTTGGGGGAGAGGAAAATTTTTATATGTTGTTTTGGCGTTGTTAACCATAGATATGTAACCAGACCTATGTATTCTTGATCAAGCGAGTTAGTTGTGTTGTTCTTCCATAAAATATGTCGGGACTTTAGAAGGTGAGAGTATGAGTTTTGGGGTTACTTTGGATGTTCTTTCTGATGTCGCGATATTATGTTGTTGGGTTTGAAATGTTCTATTTTACTGTATGGGGTTGCTTATTCTTCTCCAAATTAGGTCTGGTTTTTATATATTGTGTAGTGGACCTAGCCTCATTATGAGGTGAAACTGAGAAGCATTGCCTTCTTGAATAAACTACCATTTTGGTCCTTGAAAGATATTTTTGCCATCAATTTATTCCTTAGAAGTTTATTGATATCAATTGAGTCCTAACATTTTAAAATATACATAATTTTAGTCCTGACTTAAGACTAAATTATTGTCATTGAAATATTATAAAGACTGGATCTATGGCACTATACTTTTTGGTCAACTATAAGTTGATATTTATGACTAAATTGATGATAAGTGATCTTTCAAGGACTAAATTGATGTCATTGAAATCTTTTATGGGCCAATATGATAGTTTTCCCTAAGTTCTTAAATCTGTTTTATAGCTGATATGACAAATTGTGCAGAAGAAAGATGCTTGGTACGAATTTTGATAACCTCATTTGCTTCTGTACAGTTTTTGTTGCTAGAGGGACCATGACCACTAACGAAAAAAAAAAGAAAAAAGACTAATAATTATCAATTTTGTGGAAGGTACTCACTTTTGGAAATACATTATGGAAACTGGAAAGTAATGTAGATATGTAAGTGAAACATTTCATTAAAAGCATGTTCATTTCATTCAGACATTTGTTTTTCATTATAATGTAAAATTTAATTTGTGTTTATTACTCTAAAGGAAAAAGAAATTCCAAAATTATTCCATGAAAATAAATTTGTTAAAGATATCTGGGAAAGTTGATTATATGGCAACCTTCTTTTGTCACCTTTATATGATTGAGCAAACCTAAGTAAATATGCTTGAGTTTCTTCTAAAAGCTGCTATTTGAGGAAGGACAGAAACTGCAGTACATCTTGGAAGGACATATAGCAGGCTGAATTTCCTTTACTGGATGCTTTCCTTTTAGGACTGCTTCATTAAAGTAGATTAATAGTGATTAACTTTAAGAAAAGGCATGTGCTAACTCTGAGTTTTTGTTGCCTGTGTACGTTTTGGTGAAACCAACAAACTTGTTCATCCCTGGCCTAAATATTATGGAAGATCCTTTTGTTCCTTCCTGATATTTAGTAATGCCAATTCCATTGATGGACATATAGGATTGCTAGAGTGATAATGTGGTTTGGTTCATACTATATAAACTATTTTGGGAGGACTAATAGAATGCCTGGCGTAAGTTATTTGGTTTGTAAGGAAGAACCAAATTTGTTTTCTTGTGGAGTATTATGCAGAAGTCGTTGTTAAAACCTTGAGGTTTTATGAAGCTTTTTTCCTGTTCCATCCATATTCCCATGTGGGTTATGCTTTTCTTTGTATATTTTCTTTGTACAATATGGCTTTAGATAAATTTTTCTGAGGAAACGTTACTTCCATTATCTTTTCCTTTTTGTTCTTTAAAAGTGGCAATAGCTGAACGGGTACTAAATCCATTTTCATGCTAGCTCTCTTTAAATGCATTCCATATAAAATATACGCATAATGAAAATAAAAAACTTTATGAACATGAGCAATTATAGACTGAAGTTGTTTGGTTGTCAGAAATCTGATCAAATGCAATTAAAAAAGAAAACAGAATGATCTGATTGAGTCATGTTCTGAAAGTTGAGTGGCAGCAATGGTCATTTGAAGACTCTTTCTTTGTGAGTCTGTGTGTGTACTCGTTCAATTATGAACTGATGGAAAGCTTGAGCTGGAGAATAATGCCATAGTTCTCTTCGTAGCTTCATTTCAAGATCAAGAAGGTGAACATCTGTAGATTTTAATGCATATGATACAAATGAGCATTTCTATAATTATATAGATGGAGATTTGGGCCTAAGCTTGGGTATATAGGTGTGAGGAAAACTTCATGAAATAAGTGAGGTTAAAAAGTCTGCCCAAAAAACTGGGCGTATTATTGGGTTTCAGTCAAGGAAGTATAAGAGCCAAAGAATGGGGAATTATCTGGCAGGTTGCTTTCGTGCAACAAAACAGTGGTTTTTAATTTTTCCTTTCATTTATTAATATTCTGGACGAAAAACATTGCAAAAGATTTGGATGTTTGTGAAATGTGATATTGGGAGGCGTTTATGAATATTGCTGTAATGTTAATAAGTTGAAAGAGAGAGTAGTGACTATTGAGAATCTTAGGATGTTACGTATGAAATAGAATGGTGGTATTACAAATCCCCGGAGTCTTAAATTCTAATATTATTTAATATAATTTATAATAAAAAATTTATTTTAATTATATATTTTTAAAATTTAAATTAAATAAAATAATTCAATTTTTTATTTTTTAATAAATTAATAAGAATGAAATTAAAAAAAAGAAAATATAGATTATTAATATTTTATTAATATTTAATATAATAAAATTTAATAAAAGGCAAGTTGAGTCGAGCCAAAAAAGTTGGTTTGACCAAGGCCGGTCAAGTTTAGTGACTATGTTAGTCTAGGTTTCGAGTTTGCTAAGTACTTTACTCGTCTTGGTTATATTTTTTAGAAAATATATATTATTTTTGATAATTTAGTTTTATTTTACTTATAATAAATTTTTAAAATATTTATTCTTTTCTAATTTTATCTTTTCTATTCCTTTTAGTTTTGAGTAAAAATCTTATTTTGGTCCCTGATGTATAGTATATTTCTCAATTTAGTCCCTCACAAATAAGATATTTTTCAATTTGATCCCACATAGAATTGTCTTTTCAATTAATCTCTCACATATGGACATTTCTCCTATTGATCCTCACAAATAAAGTTGTTATCAATGATATCCTTAAAAAATATGTTAATATGAAAAGTTTGAAGGAGATTATTGATAATGATCTAATTTGTGAGAGACAAAATTGAGAAATAGCCATATGAGACTAAATTGATAAGACAATTTTGTGAGGGACCAAATTGAAAAAGAAAATCTATGAGGGACCAGATTGAGAAATACTCCAATTGTCAGGGACTAAAATGAAGTTTTACTCAGTTATTTTTTATTCCAAATTTTAATTTTTCCCATTTACCTTAAATATGTATTGATATATTACTATTAGTATGAATGTACATAAGTGTTGAACAACATCAAATTCTTTTTTCCTTAAGCCATTATATTTTGACGAATATAATTTTTATTGATGAATATAATTTTTATAAGTAAAAGACATTTTTGTCAAAATGGTTAATTTTTATCCTATCTAGTGTTATATAGTGTGACACCAAATATAAAATAATACTATCTTATACAATACAGTATCTGTTGGAAGATTTGCAATAATATCTTAGATACTTTGTTGATTATTTTATTTTTTCCTTTTGTTATTTTTTTGGTTAAGATCAAATCATATAGAATCTTATTAAAATCCTTACTTATTAGGGGTATTTGATTAGATTAGTATCTAAGTTTACACTTGTATCAACTATATATTTTGTATCCTAGTTCTATAGGGTTACAACAGACTAAATAAAATAATTCTACATGGTATCAGAGCTGCCAATCCAGGCCTCATGATATCCTTCGGTACTGTCCTTGCTGCCTCTAGTAGCGATACACAAGGGAGCACGGTGGCATCGTCAGGTGACCACCCTATTCGCACAAACATCCCTACTGCATCTCATGGATCAGCCAGTCCTGACCCCACCCGTCTTTTGATCACATCACATTGCTTGATTGGCCACAATTACCTACAATGGTCAGCAAGCATTATGCTGTTTGTGAAAGGAAGGGGAATAGCTAGTTACCTAACAGGAAAATCAACTCCACTCGAGCCTATTGACGCTCTCTACAAAACCTGGGAGACTGAAAATAGCCTAATACAATCTTGTTGATCAACTCCATGGCACTGTGCATTGGAGAAAACTTTCTCCTTTATCAGACAACCCGTGAAGTTTGGGAAGCAGCTAGAGAGTTATAGTCAACTGCTAAAAATAAAGCTGTTATTTTTGAGATTGAGGGTTTTCTCCATGATTTCCACGAAGCTGACTCTGATGTGACTCATTTCTTCAATGCCCTACTACGCCATTGGCATCAACTACACCAATATGAGAATCATCAATGGTCATGTGCGGTTGATGCAACCTATTTCAAGAAACTCAAGGAGGAAAAAAGAGTTTACAAATTTCTTCTAGGATTAAATCCTAGCTTTGAGGAAATTAGAGGCTGCATCCTTTCACTGGACCTCCTTCCATCTCTAGGAGAAGTTTTTTCAGCAGTAAAAAGAGAAGAAAGTTGAAAAAAACTCACCTCCAGTAACTTCCCTTCCAATGTTACTGACAACTCTGTCTTTGCAGCTAAAACTTCACAATCTGGAGATAACAAACACATAAAATCACACAAAACTTGGTGTGATCATTGTAATAAGGCTGGACATCCTAGAGAAAGATGTTGGGTATTACATGGCAAATCGCCAAACAATAAACAACAAAGCCAATATGAAGCACAAGCCCACATTACAACTACCTCTAGATTGAGAATTTCTGATTCTGAAGTATTTAGTAAGGATCAACTAGAAGCCCTTTACAAGTTGATCAGCACTCACCTCAATACCTCTCCCAATTTAGACATTGCCACCGGCCTGATTGCCCATATAGGTAATTGATCTTTTTCCCTTAGTTACAAAACTCAAGGAACCAACACTTGGGTCGTTGACTCTGGGGCCACAAACCATATGAGGGGTAATTCCTCTTCTCTTACTGATTTCAAACCTTGTAAGCCTAATTTAGTTGTAACCCTTGCAGACGGCACCCTTTCTAAGGTGACTAGATTTGGGACAGTCTATTTATTTAGCCATCTTGTTCTCCACCAAGTTATTCTAGTGCTTAACCTCGCATGTAATCTCTTATCTATCAATAAGCTTACAAAATACCTTAATTGTGTTACTAAGTTCTTCCTTGATGGTTGTTATTATTAGGACTTGGCATCAGGGATGACGATTGGCAATGCTAAGGAAAGAGGCGGTCTTTACCTACTAGAACAAGAACCAACCATGCTTTGCGCACTCTCTAGTTGTAACTCTAAGACTCTTATGGCACTATAGGTTGGGGCACCCCAGTCCCAATTACATGAAGAAAATGTATCTCTTTTTATTCAATAAAGATTTCACTTTGTTTCAGTGTGATATTTGCAGTTATCCAAACACATATACACTTCTTATCTTGCACACCCACACATTCCCTCTCGCCCAAATGTATCCCTCTTTATTCAATAAAGATTTCACTTTGTTTCAGTGTGATATTTGCCAATTATCCAAACACACACGCACCTCCTATCCTACACACCCACATGTTCTCTCTCACCCTTTCTCCTTAATCCATAGTGACGTCTGGGGTCCATCTCGGACAAAAACATTAACTGGTGACAAATGATTTGTAACTTTCATAGATGACCACACTAGACTCACTTAGACCTGTTTAATGAAAGAAAAATCTTAAGTCCCACATATTTTCAAAATTTTCCACTCTCTCATTTGAAATCAATTTCAAACCTCTATTATAATCCTCAGAACTGATAATGGAACTAAATATTACAACACTGTTCTTAAAGACTTCCTTAATGAAAATGGGATTCTTTACCAAAGTTCATGCATTCATTCTTTACAACAAAATGGAGTTTCTGAACGCAAGAACAGACACCTCCTAGAAGTAACAAGGGTCCTCCTACTTGCCTTGAACGCACCAAAAACCTATTGGGGAAAAGCCCTATTTGACAACCACCTACTTAATTAATCTAATGCACTCAAAACCCCTATAGTACTCGACCCCACTAGAGAAAATGCTTGAAATTTACCCTGAAACTGTTATTCTTACCCGCAACCTTTCTCCCAGGATTTTTAGATACACTTGCTTTGTTCACATATATAATAGTGGCAAACTTGATCCCCAATCCCTTAAGTGTGTGTATATGGGCTATTCATCCTTTAAAAAAGGATACAAATTTTTTCACCTAACACCAAAAAATTCGACATTTCCATGGATGTTACCTTATTTGAGACAATCCCCTATTTTGCAAATAAATCTATTTAGGGGGAGAGTACTAATGAATGAACTTATTGCAACACATAGCAAACAGTACCTTTCACTTTCATTGCACCCAATAACATGCCTTCCAACCCTGTATCTCAGCCCAAAACAACCAGTCCTGAAACAATCACTTCTCCACAAAGCCAAGAACCATACACAACAATACCCACAACCTCACCCATGTTTGAAACTGAATTTGAAATTGTAGGAACAAAAGGCAACAATCTTGAGCACTGCCAAGAGTCCAATTTGAATCCTGGGGCTATTGAAAATGACCTAGACCAACTAGGTTGGCCAATTGCACTAAGAAAAGGGGTAAGAACTTGTGCCAAACATCCCATTGGAAACTTTATTTCCTATGATAAACTTTCTCGTGAATATTCCATGTTTATTGCTAACCTGTCCTGTGAAAAGATACCCCAAAATATACAAGAAGCCTTGAATAGCACAAAATGGAGAACAACTATACAGGAGGAAATTATAGCTCTAGAGAGGAATGGAACTTGGGCAATAACTGACTTACCCGTGGGAAAAAAGGCAGTGAGGTGCAAATGGATTTTCACCATAAAGTATAACCTAGATTGATGCATAAGCAAACGTAAGGCTAGGCTGGTAGCCAAGGGCTTTACACAGACTCCTGTAATTGATTATCAGGAGCCATTTGCTCCCATTGCTAAACTCAACATCATTAAAGTACTTCTCTCTGAAGCTACTAATCTAGACTAGAAACTTCATCAATTTGATGTCAAGAATGCCTTCTTAAATCGGAACTTAGAAGAAGAAGTATATATGGAAATTCTTCCTGGTATTGATGTGGAGAAAAATAAGGTATGCAAACTCTTTAAGTCTCTGTATGGACTTAAATAGTCTCCTAGAGCTTGGTTTGATAAGTTTTCTGATGTAATTAAAGGCTATGGGTACATCTAGGGGCAAGCTGATCACACCCTGTTCATAAAATACTCATTTGATAGAAAACTCTCTACTAATTGTCTATGTTGACTATATTATAGTTACAGGGGACTTTGAGGAGGAAATTGAGAACTTGAATAGTGCCATGGTTAAGGAATTTGAAATCAAAATTCTTGGAGAATTGAAATACTTCTTGGGGATAGAAATTGCTCGATCTAAGAAAGGAATTGTGGTTTCACAAAGGAAATATACCCTGGACCTATTATAAGAAATAGGGATGTTGGGATGCAAACCAGCTGAAACACCTATGTAGACAAACTTCAAATTAAGATTCAAGGAAGATAGCCCAATGGGAAAGACTGGGAGATATCAACCATTGGTTGGGAAACTCATATATCTCTCACATAACAGACCAAACATATCTTTTCATGTTAATGTAGCAAGCCAATATATGCATAATCCCACTAATGAACACATGAATCTTGTGTACAGGATACTCAGGTTCCTAAAGAGAACCCCAGGAAAAGGAATTTCATTCATGAAAGGAGGTGACAGAAGTGTAAAGGTATACTTAGATGCTAATTGGGTAGGATCTACCACAGATAGGAGATCAACCACTAGATACTGCACTTATTTTTGGGGCAACTTAGTGACTTGGAGAAGTAAGAAGCAACTAGTGGTGGCCAGGAGTAGTGCAGAGACAAAATACCAAGCACTATCCCTTTGTATCTGTGAAGGCTTGTGGTTGAAATGATTAGTTGAAGAAATCAGAGTACTTGTTAACTATCCTATACATCTTTTTTGTGACAATATGGCCACAATTAGCGTAGTAAAAAATCTAGTGCATCATGACCAGATCAAACATGTGGAACTGGATTGAAATTTTATCAGAGAAAAGCTAAATTCCAAGGTGTTCAAATTGGTCTACATTCCATCACAACATCAAGTAGCAAACATTCTAACTAAAGCTCTATCGTGGGTGAAGTTTGAAGATCTAAAAAACAAGCTAGGAATGATGGATATCCATTCACTAGCTTGATGGGGAGTGTTGGATGATTTGGCACTATTTGGCAGTAGATTTCAGAGATCCTAAAGATTTGCCACAATATCTTAGGTACTTTGTTGATTATTTTATTTGTTTCTTTTGTTATTTTTTCAGTTAAGATCAGATCATATAGGATCTGATTAAAATTCCTACTTATTAGGGATATTTGATTAGATTAGAATCTAAGTTTAAACTTGTATTAACTATATATTTTGTATCCTAGTTCTATATGATTACGGTACACTAAATAAAATAATTCTACAGTATCTTTTATAGTGTATGATCTCAAACATCGCATAGTATTAAATTTTTATCTGGCCTTATTCTATCTAGCTTTATTTTATATAGTCCTTATACTATATGACCTTATACATGTGTTAAATGGGCCCTAAGACGATAGGAAGTTTGCTGAAATTTATGTATGAAAGCTTTTCTTTTTTGTACCTTTTTAATATTGGGAGAAAAAAGTAGAAGAAGCATTAAACAATAAGGAAGCTTGGTCTCACTTGATAGTTTTAGAGAAAAATTTCTCAAAAAATACTTTTTAAGTTACTAAACTAAGCTCATTATAGGAGAAATCACATGAAGATCACTTATAAGCATTTCATTTAATAGGTGAAATCCTACAAAGTTGCTCTTTTAAATAAGAAACTATTGGAATTATTGCATTTGTGAACTTTCAATTTTTTTCCCTCTCAAATGTAATGGATCTTAGAATAGCTATCCTTGTTCTATCTTGCAAGTATTTTTTGTAGATTTATTCTTTCGAGGAAATATGCCCTCGGATGCATATGATTTCTTCTTTAATTCTTCTTGCAGCATATTACACTTAATTTCTCTTTTTCAAATGATGTTATTTATTTCTTTGCTCTTACTTGAATCCTCTGGTTTTAGATCCAAGAGAAAAAAGGTGGCTTTAAATGCTGAGAACTTGGAAACTTCAAGTACAGGTGATATTTCGTTAATGTGTAATTGCTTCCACGTCCTTCATCAAAATTTTTGTTTTCTTATGGTTACCGCATATTTTAATTATGGTAGGCCATGGAATAAATGAAGGGAAAGTTTCTCTTTACCATTGTAATTATTGCAACAAAGATATTTCCGAGAAGATCCGCATTAGGTGTGTTGTGTGTCAAGATTTTGATCTCTGCATAGAGTGCTTCTCCGTTGGAGCTGAGGTGAAACCTCACAAAAGCAATCATCCTTATAGGGTCATGGTAAGTAACCTCTTTCATGTTCTATTTCTTATGTTGTTCTATTACTTTTAGAGTTGTAGAATGCTTTGAAAGAATAAATGCAACATCCATTTTTTTGGCCCCACTTTAGGTGCATTAAATAATTTATAAGTTGATTTTGAATGACTGGTTGATGTTTTTGATGAAAATGCCTTATGGTAATGCTTTGAACTTAATAGCATTTCCTTTGATATATTTACTGTCCATGTCCATGTCCCATAGTTGTTGACATTGAACTTGCAGGTATTGGGTCCTTTATATTATAGTTCATCGGTAAATTCATATTCTTTCTCTGAAGTCCTTATTGAATGAGAATTTTTATAGAAAAATAATTTATGGATGAGAAGGGCAATTCAATAAATGGGCAAAGGTCTAATGAACATTGGGTAGTATAGAATGCCTAAGTTTTACATTGAGTAGTGTGAGATGCTTGGTGGGGTACTTAAGGGGTATAGTTCTTCCCCCTGGCAAGCTGCTTTTCATGGATGAGTTCCCCACTCCTTTCGGTCTTATCAAATGGTATCAAAGTTGGTGGTTGACATCATGGAGAGGATTACTTGCAGAGGGTTTTAATCGGCAAGAAGGTTGAGTGAAGTGTTGTAGAGTGTAGTCAATTGGACATCGGCTCTTCAGGGACGATGCTGTAATAGGGGCATTTGGTAACATAGGATGTCTAAGTCCCGCATCAAGTAGTATGAGATATTTGGTGGAATATTTATGCGGTGTGGTATTTTCCCCTTGTAAGTTGGTTTTCAAGAGTGAGTTTCCCACTCTTCTTTAGGTTTTATCAGAAACTATATTCTCTCAAAACTAAGCAATGTAGATTAAATGCTTTAGCTTAGAAGAGCTTTCCAGTCCATTTGAATCTATATTCTCTCAAAACTAAGCAATGTAGATTAAATGCTTTAGCTTAGAAGAGCTTTCCAGTCCATTTGAATATGTTTGAAGATCTCAAAATAATCTTCTAGTTTCAGGGAGAATTCGCATGAATCCACAGGGAATAGCCCATTAAAAGTTCATTTCATGAAACTGCATATTGGCAAAGAACCTAGTGCTCCTTTTTACGCTCCATGAACATAATAGCTAAAAAGGATTAGCTGGAGAAATCATTTGCTCATGAAGAATACCTTGTAGTCTATTCCAAATCAGCCATACCACTTCACAATCCAGGAACAAATGATTGTTTCTGAATTTCAAAAAACACATCACACAAACATTAGTAATATAGCTGTGTGCCTTAGTGTTTGAAGCAAATCATTTGTATTAATTCTATGATGTACTGTGGTCCAAACAAAAGCCTTTACCTTAGGGGGAGGTGGGAACCTCGATTTTCCAGAAAGATTTACACAAAGACAAACAATGTGCATTCAGATTTCTAATGTAAAAAGTAAAGAGGATATAACACATAAAAACTCAAAGAATCCAAACTCCAAAAATTAGGAAAGAAGCAAGATCATCAACTTCTATTGCTAAGATTTCTTACTTCGAATGACTAAAAAAATCAGGAATTTGAGGATTGGGCAAAGTTGATAACCAAAAAAGTCTAGGAAACAGATCTGGAAACAAATTTCCCATCCAACAGTCATCCCAAAACTGAAATTGAGTGCAATTTCCAGCTTAAAAATTCATCATGGATGAAAATGATGAAATTGCCTGATATGAACTTCCAACGGCTTGCATGAGTAGCACCAATTCCAGAAGTAGCATTCCAGCCATGATGTTGTACACTCCATATTTACTCCTAATCACCATAACAAATAACTTCTATCTTGTCAACGCAGTTTATTAATTAATTTATATTTTGGGATGCTCTATTCCTGAATAGATTAGATGAGGCTGTTGCTGAGTTGTGTTTTGTGCACAAGTCAGTGATTTATTACTTCTCCCATGAATTAACTTTTTTCGTCTTTTAACTCTGTTCTGAAGATCCATATGATTGTTCCTTCTTCCTTTCTTTTGTCCCTTTTTATGGTCAAACACAGAAATAAAATCTGAATAAAAGTTGTACATTCTTTATGCATACTATTGTCAAATATGTCTCTCTTCATGCTGAAAAATTTTGTCAATTGTGAAATGAAGTTTTGAACATAAGGGCTTACTTGTGGTTAAAAAACATTTATGTTTGTTGACGCTATATTCCTTTAGGAATATCCTATGATTTGTTTCCTATTTCTTAGCTTTTATCTTTTCTGCTTCCTTATTTCTTCTATTCAGTGGTTTCTGTTCTGATTTATCTAGTTAGTTATTATTTATCTAGTATTTAAATGTATTTTAAATTATAGTTATCACATAGGCATCTTAAGGACTCTAGTGGTATTTTCTGTTGCCATAGTCCCTATATGTACTGGAACTTATTCTGAATAATATAATATCAATAGAGTAGAAAAAATAACTCTGACTTCAATATCAAAATTCTTCAATTATTGTATTGATTGAACATTTCAAACTAATTTTTCCTACAGGATAATCTATCTTTTCCACTTCTGTGTCCAGACTGGAATGCAGATGAAGAGATGTTGCTTCTGGAGGTATGTCCTTTGACTACTTGGAAAACTCTTCTTTTTCTTTTTATATTTTTGTTCTGTTCCCTGTTTTCAATTTATATATATGTTTAGTGATGTAAGTTGTTTTGATTCACTGCTTGTTAGCAAATTTTGTTTACCTTAAGGATGTTGTCTCATTTTAGGGCATTGGAATGTATGGATTTGGAACTTGGACTGAAGTAGCAGAATGTGTTGGAACAAAAACCAAGTCTCAATGTATTGACCACTATAATGCTGTTTATATGAATTCACCTTGCTTTCCTCTCCCTGTAAGACTACGTGAGAACTCTGTTATTTGTATGTATGTATTCAACTAGCACTTGCATGCCAGGAGTAATTGTTCTGTTGCACACAGGATTTGTCTCATGTTATGGGAAAGAGTAGAGAGGAGCTCCTTGCTATGGCCAAGGGGCATGCTGAAGTTAAGAAGGGTAAGCATCCCAACAATCAAAGTTTTAATTTTAATTATTTTGCATGCAAGATTTGATTAGTTTGTCCTATGAATTTGCATCGCAATATCTCATTCACTGTGTGGTTGCAAGAGATACTTTGGAGTAAACTTTTAAAGAACTATCCTAATTTTTTGGCAATGATCTCTCTTATTGGGTTGTTCTTGTAGTTAACTTAATGGATTTACGATCAATGGAAACTGATGAATATTTTGTGAAATAAAAATTTAATCCTCTCTTTTTATTTGATACGCATTTGCATTAATATATTTGTATCACTCTTGTTTTAATCAAGCTATAGTTCTTCATTTGGAGGTTGTTGTTCATGATCATAGGTTCTATAGTTGGAACAATGGTGCATATAAATTCCTAATATGTTAGTTGGTGGCTAATCTTGTTTGTAGACATAATTAAGACTGTCTTTTTATTATTTTTGTGAATTTAAATTCAGATATAATTGGTTTATGGTTCAATTTATTTTGATAGTAAAAGAACTTATCAATGAGAAGAGAAAAGCGATACAATAATCGAGAACAAGTATCCTCCTAAAACCAAAGGAAAAATAAAAAGTTTAGGGACTCAATAGCTTAGAAGAGCTTTCCAATCCTTTCATAATCCATGAGGGGCTAACTCCCAAAAGAACATTTACTGAAGCCCATAAAGGGCTTTAAAAATAATTCTTTCCTGAATAAGCTTTTTGTAGATAATTAGAGAGGAAGTTTACTTGTCCATTCACCTTAGGAAGATAGGTATATACACAGATACAGAAGCTATGAAAGAAAAATAAAATTCTAATCAAATCCCTAATCAAGTCCTAATTAAATCCCTATAAAACCTATGGTAAGCCAACTATACAATAAATACAATATAATCCTATGTTAATTACATCATATCTGTAACACTCACCTCCAAGCTTGAGCATAGATGTTAATCATGCCTAGCTTGTTATAAAGATATTTAATTCAACTCCCACTCAGTGCTTTTATGAATATATCACCCAGTTGATCTCCTGTATTTACATATCCAATAGATACTAAATTTTCTTGAATCGTCTCACGAACGAAATGATAGTCAACCTCTACATGTTTGGTTTTTTCATGAAACATTAGGTTTGAAACAATATGACAGAAGATTGATTGTCACGCTGTAGTTTTGCTAGTGAATATGTCATACCAATTTCAATTATATGATGACGTATCCACATGATTTCACATATAGTTTGCGCCATAGTTTTATATTCCAATTTTGCACAAGTGGAATCCATGCAGCAGGTATATGGATCAGATAATAATATAGGGAACCATTGGACTTAGTATCATTCCCACGAGGAACCATTGTCTAAGCTATTCTTCTCCTAGCAATCAGGGTGCACTCCCCTATGATAAATGACCTTATCCCTGTTGTTTCTGTGGATGAATGCATTCATGTGTACTCCTTGCTTTATTTGTTACATTTTGCAATGTCAAGTTTTGGTTATTTGTTGTGATATAATTAAGGTTTCATGTTATTTCAGCAGATTGTCCTCCAAATGCAGAGCTTACACCAAAAGAAGAGCCCCCTTTCTCTGCAGTAATAAAGTACGGTTCATCATTTCACACACACTGATTATTTAAATTAATTAGTTATATCTCTCTGCTAATTCTTGGGTGTTACATCTCAGCTCTGAGGAATCTAAAAAGAAAGAACCTTCTTGTCAGACATTGTCTAGCTTAACTTCAGGTACTAAAACCATATAGGGTAAAAAAAGTCTGTCTTAACCAAATTCTCCTTACATTTCATATGGGTACAGTTTTAATTTATATGGCTGATATTAATGTACCCAAATACCTTTAGGTGTTGATGTGGGTATAGTTTGTGGCAAAGTTTACTCAAGTACAGTTAATAAGGATTCCAACACTAACCATATTAATGACGGGCTTAAAATGAAAGGTATGTTTATTAATTATACTGAAAAGATTTGGCCCTGCATTTTGGTTTTTAAGTTGTGATATATTTTGATGATATGACTTTTTACTGTAACAAATATAGCCTACCATTGATGTTTTGGACTAGTTGTAACTCATGGAATCCAAATTTCACCTACGGGATCTAAAATCCTTCTTGCATTAACGTGCAGGGCTGGTATAGCAACAAGTAAACATAAGGAGCTTTTTTTTTTTTTTATATAATTATATTTATTTCTCAATGAAGGTTATTTATGTCCTCCAATATTTGGCTAAGGATTTTATATCATTCTTAAATACTCGATACATCTTTTCAGATAATAGATAGGTAACTCATTTTAATTCATTTCTCAACAATGCCGTATTTACGTTATTTAGATGCTCTTGTTCATCTCATATATTGTTTTAATGCTTTATGTTTTGATAGATATAGTTTGTGTTGTTATATCCCATTCTAATGGGAAAAATTATGAAGAGTACGTCTTTTATGTGTTAATCAGTTGATCAACAGGATATTATGTTTTCACTTTACTGTTGATGCTGAATGACATTTTCCTTTTTAGTTGAATCTCAAGCTGATCGGAGCATTGGAGAGAAAAAACCTAAATTATTTGGGGAAGATGGGTCATGTATGGCGGAGTTGAGTGGATACAATTTCAAGAGAGAAGAATTTGAGATTGAATATGATAATGATGCAGAACAAGTATTGGCAGATATGGAATTTAAGGACACTGATACTGAAGCTGAACGTGAAATGAAACTACAAGTGCTCCGTATTTACTCCAAAAGGTATTTGTGCCAATGTTAAAAAACTAGACCTATAAATGAATTGGGGAAGGGAGTGGTTATGGTCCATTGTGATCAATGTCATTGAAGTGGTAATTAGTGTGTGTGAATATATATATATATATTGTCATTCTAAATAGAATATGTATTAGAAATTTAACATGCAAAATCAAATTAATTAATTTATTTAGAATATGAACAATCAGATAATAAATATTGATATATTGAAAATAGTATTGAGTAATTCAATTGCAGGCAAAATAACTTTATAGTATTACATTTTTTTTATTAACAACATTGTGAATACTAAAGAATTTTTCTATTAAATTTAATGTAAACTTTCAATGATGATTTAAGATTAAATCATTTTAAAAAATTCATTAATTAATGTTGCCAATTAATTTAAGAAAATTCATTGATTAAAAAAATATTCTTTTAACTAAATAAACATTTGAAAGAATATTATAATAGTGTACAGAAACCCTGTGAATCATGTTACCTCTGCAGATGTGGATGGGGAGTTGTTTTTCCTCATTTTTAACCCTTCCAATGTGGATAGTGGCATGGTCCAATTTTCCCCTGGCTCTCTGCCTCCACCGTTCGCTTTGAAATAATAGGTTGCTGTTGCATGTATCTTTGACCAGTAGTTGTATGAAACACTCTTGCCCTTGTACGTCCAAAATATGGTCAAATATATTTTGGCATATATTTTTGATTTGCAGTTTGATATTCCTGCTCTCAACATTCCTGATATATCTGTCTTGGAAACTTCTGGGCAGGTTAGATGAGCGGAAGCGGAGGAAGAATTTTATCCTTGAAAGAAATTTGCTTTATCCTGACCCCTTTGAGAAATCTTTCTCACCTGAAGAGCAACAAATATGTCAGCGCTACAAGGTCTTCATGCGGTTTCACTCAAAAGAAGAGCACAATGAGTTGCTCAAAAATATTATCGAAGAACATCGTATTGTTAAAAGAATACAAGATCTACAGGTTTTGCATACTATTCCCCATTCTTGGTGATGTCAACTTGCATTATCTGTAGATATATTGCTGTTACTGGCTCTTGTAAGGGTATTGTTTCTCCCATAATTAGTTTCAATGAAAAGAAAAAATGATTTAGCTACATTGATGTTGTTGGGATTTTTGGTTGAAACTTTTGCACTTATTGCTTGATTCTTGTCAGTATGTGTAATTATTATTGGTGCATGCCGGGGTGATTCCTGTTGGTAGGGGCAAGCTTAAGTAATGCTCATAGGAAGTAGCTGGTAATGCTGACAATGTATTCTTGGTTGTAAAATGCATTGAGTTTTAAATAGAATCATAGATTCTTTGAGGAAAAACTTCCTTGTATACTCCTCCATAAATGGTACTAGAGTCCTCTTTGATGTTGATGGAGGTGTGAGAGAAAACTAGCTATAATGATCAAAATAGAAAACTTAGATACAAACAAACCTGAATCCTCTTGATGGGTTCAAGCAGCCATTCATCCCATGCGCCTCAGTGTTCTTGGGAGAAAACTAAGCTATTTGGCTATGAAGTGAAGACTTATATAGAGTATTCTATAATTTGTGGGAAATAGCGGAGACAGGTAAAGATCCTCTTCAACCAAAACCCAACTGTGCCCAAATCTGGAACCATGGTGAAGGGTTGCCAAAATAATTAAAGCGCTGACTTGTACTTACTAAGCTGAAGAAAACTCAGAGTATAAATGCTCTGATTACTTAGTCATCATGAGAGAAAACGATTACTTACATAAGGGAAAGATGGCAACAAATCTGCCACTGAATCCCAAAATATTAGCCACAAATAAGTTGAATTTTGAGGGAAGATAAGACTGAGAGATAATAGGGACAGAAAAGGAAACAATATAGTTGACTAATGGAGCAAATAACTGACTAAATAAATATGTCATCTGCCTAAAACATAGGAGAGATTCTGGATTTCCGACAGAAGCTGTGACTGAGGACATATACATGACAATCGTAAGAACAGGAAGAAATTAATGAGTGTAAGGGTAGAACAACTAGTAGAAGCCCAACCCACTAGTAATCAAGACACTAATTTAAACCTAGCCATCTCAGACTCACATTCTCACCATTACATGTAGGTAAAGCAATGCAGTTGGTGACTGGCTAAAGTAAAGCAAAGAGGGAGGAAGATATGGAAATTCTCAAATTCTATCATTATGTGTGCGATTAAATTACCCATATGGTTGAATGAATGCCCTGGGAAGTCAGGATTCCTGGGAAACTTTGTTTAAAACCTCATACCAACATGGTAAAGTTAATTTCCTTAGTAGAATTTCCAAGGAACTGTCACAATCTTAGTGCCAAACAGTATTTTAAGGATTTGGAATGGAGCAATAGTAGGCTAATGAGATTAGTTGTGATAACAAATTAGCCATTGCTATCGTGAAAATCTTGTTCAGCAGTGGAAGATTAAGCACATAGTCATCCAACTCATGCTATTAGAGAAGCTGAGAAGCATAAGGAAATGAAACTCGTTCACTGCAACATTTTCAACTTGCTGATATAGTTATTGAAGCTCTTCCAAGAGCTAGACTTGTATGACTGAGGGAGTTACTTGGATTCCCCAAAATTGTTGGGCGGTTGGAATTTTTAATTGAAGCTTTCTGTAGTGATTGCTTGATTTTTGTTTGATGTCAGCCAAGATTGAGTATTTGTAATTAGCAAGGGCATGGTGATCCCCGTTGGTAGGAGTTGTAAATTTTTTTTTTTTTTTTAAGTAAAATTTCAGATTTCTGTTAAACTAGTCATATACCCCCTTAGGTTCAGATTGATAAAATTGAACATTTTTTTTCTCCAGAACAGAAAACCGAAGATGTAGAAATGGATTAATAAAATTGTTGAAATATTCCTATTATGTATCCTAGAGTTGCTAATAAGAAAGCCACAAACCAAAAGTCTGTTACTGAGACAAAATCTGAAGATTTATAATTACAAAATAGTAGTTGGAAAGGTACTAGTGACTTTTGCTTCTTCTAAAATTAGGGGCCATAAGCAACCAATCTGGCCAATGGAGATTGCCAATTTCTTGTGTTCACGCTCACAGTTTGATATTTGTAATGACAAAAGATAAGAAAGGGCGGTGGAAAGAGAAGAAGGGAATGGATAGATAAAATTTTTTTGCTTGTTTGGTATAATTCGGAGAAAAGGTGAAATAAGTTGATTTTTTTTTCTTTTCATTGAAGAGTAGTAAAATGAAGAACCTTCATGTTACAAATTTTATAATATTGATAAAAAAGATTGAACAATTTGCAATTTTTTTTATGCAACAAGTTGTGTGGGGGTATAGATTTCATTTAATGTTTAAAGTGGATAAATATTTCGGGATAAAATTTAGTTACAACTATTATATCTTTGGTATCAAGTTCTCCAAAATAAACATGACAACTGGGTTTTTTTATTTTTTTTATTTTTCACTTGTCTGGCAGACCCGTATTTAAATGCATAAGTGGGACCCGTGAAATGCAGCAACTCTTCTGTTGGCTTGTTTCCATTCCATTACTCCCACTTCTATACCAAAATGTATTAGTTCATTGTTCAAGTTACATATTACAACCACATTTCTTCTAGTGTGCTGAAATTATGCTTGCGTTTTGAATGTCATGCAGGAAGCTCGAGCAGCTGGATGTCGCACATCTGCTGATGCATATAAATTCATTGATCTCAAGAGGACAATGGAAGCTGATCAAAGTGCATATAAAGAAAGTGGCAAGGATTCACCTGCGGCAATACAAGCTCTCTTAAAGTCCCTAGATGATTGGAATGTCACTGAGATTACAGGAGCTGAGTTACTATCGCAATCTGTAAGATTTCTACCCTTTATTTTGGAGATAAAACATAAGTACGCCTTTTAGTTATTTATTATTAAGTTCTCCTTTAAAGAAAGATAAGCGGATGACTTTTATAGCTCAGCATTACAAGAATGGGTCTTTCAAAAAATATCCTTCACATATTATGTTTTTATTGAAAAATTCTAAGTGCAGACACTTAAGGAACTTGATCATAGTTTAGTCCTTATCTTTATACCTTTGTTTGTCTTTGTATGTCCAAACTGTTCCTCAGTGTTTTGGATTGGCTTGGGGTTGAGAGATTCTTAGATATGCCTAGATTACTAAAGATTGGTAGATAAATTAATCACAAAAATACAAATTTATTATTCATTTTTGTACTTAATGTTTTATTTTCAAATTATGTCTTCAGTTGTGGGAAGAAGAAAGTACTATTTTAATCCTCCATTTTTGAACTTACTTATATTCTCTATAAATTGAAAGTCTTAAAATAATTTTCTTCTTTTGAATTAGTCTCATTTTGATCCTCTACAAATTGAAAGTTTCAAAATAGTTTTTTGCGTTTGAATTCAGTCTCATTTTGGTCTTTCACAAATTAAAAGTCTCAAAATTGCTATTTATTTTTCAATATCTAACCCAAAGTAGTCTCTCCGTAAATGCAACTAAATTTAAAAGTGAAAGTCTATTTTGAATTAAAACTTGAAAAGTAAGGACCATTTTGAGACTACCAATTTGTGAAAGAGGACTAAAATGAGATTAAGTTTAAAAGTAGAGGATCACAATAGTATTTTCTCTACTAAATATATCTTAGGAATTTTCTTGTTCCATTTAGAAGGATATCATTTCATAATTATCTATGATTGTATATGTCTCTAGCATGACTACTCGATGAAGTGTGGAGGAATTGGGAATTCTAGTAGTTATTTTCTTTGAAAAATTACTTGAAGCCACTATTTTTTTTATTCCAATTGTGGATAAAATGCCGAAAGAACTATACCCTTGTTTTTCTTAGTTTTTGTTTGGCAAGCTTCTATAAAGTTTCAATGGGATATTTAATTTGAATACACTCATATAAAATAAGTAGCATTCAGGCACATATTCTCAGTGGAGTCCTTTATGTATTTTTTATAGAAGAATCTTTTCAGGGGTTTCTCCTATCTGATTGGTTTCTTGACTATGATGAGCATGTAGGAGAAAGAGCTTTGTAACGAGATCAGAATTCTACCGTCACATTATCTCAACATGCTGCACATCATGTCATTAGAAATAACAAAGGGCAATGTGACCAAGAAATCTGATGCCTATACCCTCTTCAATGTAGAACCAAACAAGGTTGATAGAGTATATGACATGCTTGTGAAAAAGGGGATTGCTCAAGAGTGATGGACTGTTCTAATGGTAATGGGGCACTATATGTACAGCTTGTTTAGGTTAATTTGGCTTCTAGAGCTCAGATTCTTTCATTCCAGAGTTCACTGTCCCAAAACTCAAGTAGATGTACAGCATTTTTTTCTCCTTGTTCTTCTTTTTTACCTCTTTGAAAAAAAAAAAAAGTTTACTAACAAAATGATACACATTCAATTACAAAATTCTTTGGATGTTATTTATTCATTGAATATTTGAAATCACGGATTGTAAAACAGGTCGTGAATCAGCTCCAAAAGGATTAGGGTCTCATAAAAGAATGGTGAGCCCGATTTCAAATTTAGCTTCATTTTGACCATAAACATGATTCCCCATATCGTAATAGTGGTAATTTGTTTAGTTTTGAGAATGAAGCTCTTTGTACTGTGTTTGAATGATGTTATTGTAGAAAAATCTTGAAGGTCTGGTTTTATGGGATACTTTGTTGAAATTTTGTAGAACCTAAGCCATGTATCTAGAATTTCGGGGTACGCATGAAATTCCCTATTATTGAAATCTGGTTTCCCTTACTTATGATGGTGTGTACTAGCTGTGTAGTAGGTTTAGGTTTACAGAAATCGAATTTTTCTCATATTCTACTCCGATCACATCCTAGGATATGGGTGTGACAGATTCAATGCCTAGAAATCAAATCAAACCATACTGGTACCATTTGGAAATTCCATTCTTACCAAAATCATATAAAAGTGCCTCAAACACAAGAAAAACATAAAAGAACACAGTATTTTCTGCTAAAATCAAACTAAGCATTATTTATTTCCATGTAATGACACCAAAAACTTGCTAACTTCATTTTGGATAGTTACTCCGTAAGTGGAGGGACCATTTTAGATAACATGGATTCATAGGATCCAATACCATTTCCACAAGGAAATAGTTATTTAGTAATGTTATAACTATCACTCTAGTAATGTATGTATGAGAGATATTTGGAATTATAATGTGAAGTCTAGCTTCTGAGTATTGAGAGGACTAAGTGTGCTGGAAGTATACGAAAAGGCATAGTCATGAACGAGTCAAGTAGTATATATATCCTTACTGATACTTGAGATGGTAGTGACCCTTAGACAACCTCTTTAAGAAAAATTTTGGTATTGAAGAGAATTGTATAAACACGTTTATTTAACTATAAATTCTAAACTCTAAATATATGATCATTGAATACAACAATAGCTAAACTAAAACAATGAATGAAATTAACAGTTTGGGAGAGTGGTTCAGTTGAGGAATTTAATGGAAGAATTTAGTTAAAAAATTAATATAGCAGCAAAATTTTGTGTGGATGATGTTGTGTATTAAACTTAAAGAACTTTCTAGATTCGTTTGAAAGCTCAAATAATCCTTAGATGGAAAAGCTTGGAATTTTCTTAAAAGTGGAGCAATACTAGGAAATTTAAATGCTAGGCTAGATTGAGGAAGTGTACATATTTTATCTTTTAGCATTATGAGAAATTGACGAATAAACAAGATTAGTCATATAACAGTATCTTGTTCAGAGAAAAACTTCATAAAAAATGAAGCTCTACACCTCCTAGAATAAACGAAGTAAAATTTTGAATTTTGTGAGTTTTCATTGCTAGATTATCACAATTTGTTCATAATTAATCCTAGGCATGAAAGACTGACTAGGTTACATCAAAAGTTGGAGATACTAGAATGGAAACAGGAGAGAATCACTATGGATTTTTATCACAAGATTGCCTCAAAATTGAAGGGTATGATTCTATATAGGTAATTGTTGATAGGCTAATGAAGTCGACACATTTCCTACCGATAAGGACAACTTATTATGTAGCTAAAAATGCTCAATTATATGTGAACGAGATTGTGAAGTTGCATAGGTTGCCATTATCTTTGATGTCGACAAACCTAATTTACCTCTAGATTTTATAAGCATTTCAAATAGCCTTGGTGTCCTTTTGAATTTAAGCACAACCTTTCATCCCCAGATTAATGGTCTATCTAAGCAAACAATTTATACACCACAAGATATATTGAGATCTTGTGTTTTGGATTTTGGAGAATATTGGCAAAATTACTTAACCTTGGCAAAGTTTGGTTATAACTATAACTATTAGTCCAATATTTAGATTGCACCTTTTGAGGTATTATATGATTGACGATGCAAATCCCTTACTAGGTAGTTTGAAGCAAGTGAAGCTTAGATATTGGGACCAGACTAAGTTCAAGATGCAATGAAGAAGGTGAAACTAATTTGAAAATGGTTACTTGTTGCACAAAGTAGACAAAAAGCCTATGTGGATAACAAGCAAAGAGATTTGTAGATCATGAGAGGTGATTATGTGCTCCTTTGGGTGTCCCCTATGAAAGGGGTAATGTGATTTGGCAAGAAGGGAAAGTAGAGTCTAACGTACATTGGTCTCTTTGAAATTCTTAAAAGAATCGGTGTAATGGCATATCATCTTGTAGTAGCATGTCTGCAATCTCATTAATCAAGTCACTAGTAAATCTAGCCATAGTCACTTCTCTATTATCCTCCATGTTGGCTTTAATCATGATCACCTCCATCTCTTTTGAAGAATTTTCTAGTGATTTAAATTAATGAGTGAGTTTATGTAACTTTTGGTGCAACTCCCTATAATAATAAGATAAAACAAACTTTTTCATCATTACCCTTTTCATTTCATACTAAGTTACCATAGGATCTTTATCATATCTCCTCTTAGACTTAACTAATTCATCCTACAAAATGATAAGATAATCTAAAATCTCTATTGCAGCCAATCTAACTTTTTATTCTTCAAAATAATTATAGCATGCAAATATTATTTTAACTTTCCTCTCCCATTCTAAATACGTTTCACCATCATTCCTACCTTTAAATGTAGGCATGTTCATGTTGATAACATATTGTCGCTATCATTCTATTTTATCCTTCCTCCTTTTATCCTTAGCTAAACCACCCATATCAATCTCATCATCACCACCATACAATCTCTTTAATTCCTCCTCTCTTTACCTCTTCTTCTCATTGGACTTACTATAGGTAAGTTTTCTCATCCTAGACACTTCTTTTATTTTTCCATCTATCTCATCCATTCTAGTAGTCAACTTCTAAAACTCTTTTGTAAATGCTTTATACATTACTTTTAGATCAAGTAACATTTAAGGTTCCTCTTCATTATGCACACGTTCCTTATCGTCCCTCTTTGATGAAAAATTAGATATTTTAGTAATTAGCAAGAAATGTTACTAAAACAACCTTACAAATCACTCCTTCACATGTTAAACTCAAGAGATGTAATCATTCATATTTACACTTAATGTATGATTGCTACCATCCTTTAATACTCACCTACTCAAGTTTCATTCTTCAAGTTGCATTTCAAAATTCAATAACTCAATCAAGGCAGTTCTTAAGTGTAGCTATTTATAAGAAAGCAATGAAAATCTTTAATAAGAAAGAAAAACACAAATTTTAAAGGTAAAAATTATGTGACTAGAAAAGAAGTGAAGATAACACACGAACAAGAATGTACGTTATTGGAGTAATTGGAAGCAAATTAGGCTAAAAATAATAAATGAAAACTAAATAATCTAAATAAAAGACAATACAAAAATTATGTAAAGAATTTGGTTAACCTAAATGACATGAAATTAATTCCAAATAGCAAAAAAAGAAAAAAGAAAATTCATCATATGATCCCTACAGTTTGCAGTAGTTTTCAATTAAGTCCCTATGATTTATTTTTTTGGTTTTTAGTTTCCTCCTTATATTTTGATATTGTCTAACTTTTAGTCCTTGTTGTTATAACACTATTTGAGGGAGGCCTCAGTGGTAGATGGAGTTAAGGTGGCTAAATCTAGGTGAAAATTAAATTGCTAACATGGAGCCATATATAGTGTTGAGATGGAAGCCCCTATGAGACCTTCAATGTTGAAGAGAACAACCTAACACATTTTATTTCCCCTCATGCAAACTCCACTAGTGTCGTCGAGGAGAAATCATTAGAGGAAAGTTAAAGCAATGAAGAGACCCAAAATTTCTAGTGGAAATTGAATGCAACGAGGTAATCAAAGAAGAATCTGTGTAAAAGGAATTAAAAACCAAAGATGTGGGTAGTGATGATTGTGGGTGGTTGAATATCTATGCAGGTTAGACCAAAGATTTAAGAAAGACTGAGAGATTTCCACCGAACAATGTGTTGATGACATTAGCAAGAGCAAGACAACTATGATTGTGATGAGCAAGGTTTAACGGAAGAAACCTATACCTAGGAAATATAAACTCGTCAATGGTAGTACTAAACACCAACATATATATGTGAAGCCATGAGCCTACTAGTTTAGACATGGCTTGACGTCATCTTCTATAGGAAGCCCTCTGTTATCGGAGCCGTCCAGAACATGGTCACTCGTCTCGTTTGCATCACTTCTAGTGTCAGTAAGTTCACTTTCACACATTTCTTTTCTTTTACTAGCTAAATTAATTTGTATTCTTCCTCTTTTCAAGTTGACTTTCAATTTGATTTTCATATTTTTAAAATTATAATTAAGTTTTTATAGTGTTAGTAAAACAAAATAAAGGAGCTGAAAAACTCAGAGAGGTTGATCAAAAGGATGAGACACAAGGAAAAGCAGAGCAATGACTCAGTGAAATAAGATGATTTGGAGATTATAATAGGAGAAACCATGAGAGATGAGTTAGCAATTGAAAGAGTAATTGAAGTAGGGAGGAAGCAAGGGGCAACGCAGAAGAGAAAAGTCAAAAGTGAAGGAGAGAAAGCTAAGTTAAGGTCCATCAATAAAGACAAGATTCAAGAATCCTAAGCTTTGGAGGCACTGCAACAACCTCTTCACATTTGATTGTCAATTAAAGAAAGAATTACAACTAGTCAGGTCCATAGATTGGTTAGTGCACATCATGCAACTTGGCAATTTCCCATTTACATATATTAAACTATAGACCAATACAAAAAGGGACAAAAGGTCATCCATGGTCTTCTCAGAATCGTCCACGAAGCCATTTCAACAGCAATGCAAATCCCAACCCATGGAGTTGAGGTTGTTTGTTTTCAGTTCTATAAAATATGTTAGAGTTGTCTTCAGCATTGTGAGTGTTGTGTTATAGCTTCTAGCAATATACCCTCCAACTTAGTTTCTTGATTTCCTCTTAGACTCAGCCACTTCAGCTCCATTTGCCACCTAACCATCCCTCAAACGATGTTATAATGGCAAGGACTAAAAGTTAGACAATAGTAAAGTATAGGGTGGGAATTGAAAAAAAAAAAATTATAAGGACTTAAATAAAACTATTGCAAACTATAAGAATCATATAATTAATTTTCCCCAAAAAAAAAAAAGGCAATTTCAATTATTCAAAATGAGTTTAAATTTTGAATGCCTAAATCGAAAGTTCCCGATTTGAATCACTCGAGACCCTAACCTTTATTTTTGAAAACTAAGTAGACTTGATATGCTAAAATCCAATTATTTAAGGGTTATTAAAGTGACTTAGGGTAATTACATTTTTCAAAAAAAAATTATTTTCGAATTATTTGAATATTTTTTTCCCTTATTTATTTGAATAGGTAGAAAATGCAAACACAAATGAAAATAAAGATAAACAACAATTTATCTTTTAATAGGCTTTGATACTAGACCTGATCATCGAGATGTGCTTTTAAAAATTGAGCTTGAATTTGGGCTTAAAAAAAGTCTCAATCCATATTTTAATCAGCTTTTTTATTTAGACTTTTATCCATATTTTGCAGCCCAGGCCAGTCAAGCTTTTTAATGAACAGTCAAATCAATTTCTTATTTAAGATTTGAGATAAATAACATAAATAATTGTTATTATTACATGTAAGATTATATATAGAGAAGTTATAAATACAAATAAATTGTTGTATTGACATAAATCCTTTAAATAAGAGGTCTTAGTTTTTATTTCTTTATCAAAATGTCATGTTACATTAAGTTTTTCTTTATATAATAAAATTTTACTAATTAAAAAAGTATTTATTCAAACTTTTCAGGCTTGGGTCAAACTTTAAAAAAAGCGCAAGCCTGACCCATTTTACAAACTGGGCTTTTCCATTCAAACTTTTTTGGTTTAGGCTTTAATTATTTATTTATTTTTTTGCAAGCCAAGCAAACTTTTTAAGTTATCATTAAGTCTATTAGATATCATATAATGCAAAACTCAACATATAGAGACTAAAATGACAAAATACAATTCAATTCAAGTAACAATAAAATCCAAACTCTTACCTTATGGAACCCTTATGAACTCATCCTTAAAGATGCAGATGATATGACTTTAAAAGTAAGAATAGAAATCTCTATAGAAAAAAATACCTTGGTAAGACAAAAAATTCTTGGTACAAGTAAGAGAATTGAAGCAAACCTTATGGAAGTAATATGTAGAACATGTTCTTCTCAAAAGAACCAAAGAAATTCACTTTTCTACTAATCTCCCTCCAAAGTCATGTTTACAAGAGGTATATAGCCCCTCTTAACAAAAAAAATTCTACGCTGCTTAAATAAGTAAACCTAAATCCAAATCCAATTATAAGTAGGATTTTAACTTTGCTTAGATAAGTAAACCCAAGTCCAAATCCAATTAGGAATAAGATTTTGACTTTGCTCAAATAACTACAAGGGATATATTTATTTTAAGTTAAATAAATAATGCAACAAAATTGAATAATGATGTGTTGGCAAACAAGGCCCTTCCCTAATAAATAGGATGAACAATTAGTATGTAGCCAAACAAAGCCCATGCCTCTTTAATTGAACTTACTTAAGCCCATATGAAATGTAACCCAATAAAGAAGACTCTCCATATACCTATATGTTTGGGCCTTCTTAAAACCACCATTTTGGTTTATTTTAAGCCTCACACGCATAGCATAAGGTTTTGGTTGTCAATCTTTATTTGTTAATTCATTTGACTTAGTCTTATCTTCTATAACTAATTTTTCACATAGCTCTTCAACAAAAGATTTAGCCAAATTCCAAAATCTAGCTTCTAACTTTTTTGCCCTCAATCTTGCGAACGGTCCTACTGCATGGTGAATTCTCCATTATGTCCTCCAATGCCCTCTAATGATAGAATCTATGCCTACATTTGACCCCAAAAATGAGTGAGTCAAAAAAGACTCCAACGATTACCATGGAAATCAATTGGTAGAACTTCCTTCTTCCAAGCACCCATTTAATGTGTGTTGGAGCAAATCCTCATCTTTTCCAAATTGGAAGAAGCTCTATATCAAAACTTGTTCTTTATCCTCTATAGGACCCTTTATAGGAAAAATCTCTTTTGCCCCTTATATAATGGAAAGCTAAGGGCAAAATGGACAAAGTGCTCATATAAAATGACAAATCATCTGAGGAGGAAAGCATAAGAAATGTCTTTTGGTAATTACAAACTCTTGAAGCTAGTAGAGTATAATTAAAGCGTCTAGTAGAATATAATTGCTTGAATTATTGTTTTAGTATCAAGATACATGATCAAAAGTGCATGTATATTGGGCCTCAAATTGATTAGGCAACTACATAGTGAGTGCATAAAGAAATTTGGAAACACATTTCCAAAACATCCGAGTCAAGTATAGCCTAAAAAGGTTAACACAAAGTCAAAATTAATAAGAAATATAGCAATGGGGAAAAAACGTTTTGGAGTATAGTCAAAATGGTCCTATTAAAAGGACCAAGTTTTGTCCTAATGCTTCAACTACATCACCAAAACCAAGGAGAAAAAACAATAGGTGCCTCACTTCCATCCATGACATTGGCAATGTTAAACAAGACAACTAACACTCAAGGTGAATTGGGTGTTTATCAAAATTTTGCTTCTTTTAAAAATTATTTGCAAAAATTCTTGTTATGGTTACTTTGAAGAATATCAAGCAAAATAACAATTATATCAATCAAGGGAGAATTGGAAGCATGGGGTATGAAGATAACAATTTTCTTTCAAAAAATGAGAGTACTCAACAATATGTAGTTTAACTTAATTCAAAAACTTATTTCTATTTAAACTAGAACAGCTATATAATCTCTTCTACAATTGGGTTACCTGAAATAGATATAGAAAAATGTATCAAGCAATAAATATCAATAGTTCAAGAAAAATATCAAAAAGAAAATAGAGCATCAATTAAGAAACATAAATTTTATAAAGTATAGGAAAAGAGAAGATAAACTTCAAGATTTATCTTTAATCGGCTCTAATCTAAGCCTATATCTTGTCCCTGAGCTTCCACTTGAGATTTCTCCATTAATTTTATTAGTTCAATTGGACACTTATAAGCCTTTATAACGTCTTACTCAAACTAAAATTGTTTATTACTCTAAAATAACACCTCTTTTCTCTGAGAAAAATCACTTTAAAAGATTTCTCACTCTTATTTCATAGTGTGTAAAGTTGTCACCTTTTAAAAAAAAAAAAAGGTAAAAACAAAGGTTTTTTACAATCTTATCTTGAATATCTAATTTCCATCGTATTTAAAAATATATTTTGTATAATTTTGACAAACTGCCTTTCATATTTATTGTCCCTAGTATTATTTAAAACTTCTATAATTATCTTTTAAATATCATAGTACATCTTATGGTAAAAAAAAATAGATATTAACAAAGAATAATGGTCATAAATTTGACTTTTATATTGTTAAATTTTTCAAAATGATATATATATATATATATATATAAATAAAAAAATAAAACCTGTCATATCTAACAATACAAGGTGGTTCAATGGAGTAACTATTAGCATCCATACCAATGGTTGATGGTTTGAGTCTTCAAGTCGTCATTTTCCCCTGTAAAAATCGAAAGAACCTTATATAAAAAACTTGCCATATAATTATTGATTGTTCATCTTGGTTGAATGGAGGACATGCTTATGACTTGGCTTCGACACTGGGAGGCGACTAGTTTGCTGTAATTTCGAGTTATAGACTAGTTAGTTATACACAAGCCCTAAAAATTCAGAATATACAAAGAAATAATAATTTCAATAAATAAAAAATATTAAGTTTAAGTTATATTAACATTATGACATGTCTACTATGTATGAAGTTTTTATCATTGTTTCTTTATTACGTGCTTCTATCAAATTAGTATATAAAAAAGTTCTGCATTTAAAATATCAATTAAAATAGGATAGTATAAGTAGTAATTTAATTATAATTTGATATTACTAGTTAAAATAATTTCTTTTACATTTTGGATATAATTGCATTTTCAATCTTTTCTCTAAGTAAAAGAATTTACATTTGTCAAACTTAAATATGTAATAAAGTTACTATTAGTAATATATATATATATAAATATAAACATTTTACATTAGTTAGGTAAAATTATAATGGACAGAGAGATTTTTCCTTTCATCCTCGACCCTGCAAGAAAAAAATTCAAAAATACGGGTTTGAGATCATTCTCTTGAAGATCCCCAAATATAAGGGTTTTTGGTCATCCCTGCTTCTAACTTAGATTCTTCTAATTTCTATCGGAGGAGTGAACTTCAGGATAGAAACTTTTGAAAAAATCATATCATATGTGAAGCAAAAGTTAAAAGTATTTATCTTTGCCAAAAAAATATCAATATATACATATATACACAAGTTTAAACCGTTAGATGACATGGATGATCTTTGGCTTTTTTATTTAAATATTATAATTTAAAAAATTAATTTTTAAAATCTTTGGACAAAACTATTATACCAATATACTTAATTTACACAAAGCTAATTCGCCACTTTGCAGGCGAGTCAGTGCTGTGTTTTAAATTTAAATTTAATTATTTGATATATTTGTTGGTGTTTTCAACCAATTTAATTATTAATTTTATTTATAACCATTTAAAATAAAATATTCAATTCCAGTCATTATATTTTAGTAATTTTCTTTTGAATGATTTAGATAGCAAAATAGTGTTGTTTTCAAAATACCTTAGAGCTACAAGTATAATGTCTTTATTTTTATCTTCTTTTTATGGTTGGATTATAATAATTCATGCTTTCAAATTGACCATTTTGTAGTTACTTATGTATTTATAATAATCCATCCATTGTCCTATTGTCCTAAAAAATTTTTGAGTTATGCTGCAATTTTAAAATGGAAAAAACTGTTGATATATTTGAAGTTATTGGTTAATAATATTTATACATGAATAGATGTAACTTAATTTTTGTGCTTTTAATAATAATATTATTACATTATATGTTTTTATTTATGTTTATAATATTGTTTATTTGAATAGAAATTTCAATTAAATTAAGTTACTTGATTTTTTTTTATTGCTTAACTTATCACTTTTAAGTTAAGAATTTGTACATACTAATTTTTTATTCCAAGAGATGAAAAAGAGAAATATTGTGCCCGTAACTCTAAAGGTATTTTTAAAATAATGTTATTGTGCCTCTTGTGTACAATTGTGGATGTAATTCATGCTTTGTAGTTCATTTTGTATTTATAATAATTTACCTAGTGTATAATTATTTTGTGTAAATTTTGATGAGTTAAATTATAATTTTATTAGATTACATTAATTAAAGGGTTATATGCAATTTTAAAATATAAAAAATTATTAATGTATTGAAATTGTAATCAATGATATTTATGCAAGAATGAATGTTTACTCTTACTTTTTTTTTTTTTTCCTTATATGTGAAAAGAAAGTGAAAAGAAAGTAAACAATAGACTCAATGGATCCATATTTTATACATAAATGATTTCTACATATTTTATTTTTCATAGTTATAATTTCAAATAAAAACATAAAAGATCCAAATACTTAATATTTATAAAACAATAATTCTTAAATTCTGAAATTTAAATAGTAAAATAAAATACATATATTATTATTTTTTGTATTTTTATTTATTTTAATTATATATATTTTTATAAATTATATATATATATACACACACAAACCCTAAACCTTTAAAATAGGCGAATCCTTGATTTTTTTTAAATATATAAAAATTAAATATATTGATACTTTGTTATAACAGACTAGGATTTTGAAAATAAAAATTTCTTACTTATTGACTCAAAATTTTAAGGGTTTTCATTTTGCAACTTGCTAGTAGCATGCATGCAAATTGTGATGGTAAAAAGAAAAAATTTTCAAATTTTCAAGCATTTACGACCTAGTGCTTCCTACCGACCTTCCTAAACATCAAGATAAATTAATTATCCATATTAAAACTCTCTTATAATTGCTTTAATTTATTGATTTTAGTAGAGGTTTAATTTTTTATTAAAAAGAAAGAATACACTCAAAAGCAGAGCGTCCAATATCTCAGTCTCTGACGCTGCGCCAAATTTTTGAAATTAACTAAAACTAAAGCTGTCCTACTTTGACCATCCAGTATCCCTATTATCATTGAACAGTGACCACAAATTGAAGAGAAAATAAATAATATAGAACCCAATTGAAAGTAGTGAAAGTCACAGACCAAGTACATCAGAGATCTACCAATTACCCATCTTCACATCCCTCCATAAATTCACACTTCAGTCTTCAAAAAATGTACCCCTCTTTCCCTTTCCTATTAAAAAAACTCTTAAAAGCCTATGGGTACATTCTTTTTCACCCCAAATCAAAGTACAATCTTTTTTTCACTCCTGAGTCATCTTCGTAAATTCCTTGTTTTTTTTCAATTTTTTAAAGAACAAAAACTTTTTCTTCCCCTCCGCCAACCCATCACATCACATCTGCAATTACCAGACTAAATTAAAAGATAATCTCACGTTTATTTTCATGGGACCTTGTGCCTCCACATATTCTACTGTACACCGAAATCCCAAAGATGGATTACTGACATGTCTCTACAAGACATCGCCACGTGTCTTTCACTGGCAACCATGGCCATTCCCAACCCTACTCTTTCTGCGACAGTGAAACGCAGATGTCCCCTACCGCGCTCTACGTTCCATACTCTTATATAACCACCTGCGCACGTTAGAGCGCACCCCAAGTTCATGCACCCGATTAACCTCCTCAGTGACGCTCCGGTCACCATAAAATCTTCACACACCGGCTCTAGCGTGCTCGTACGGCGCACCATAGCACGACCCCTCCTTTCTACGATAACGAACACCTCGTGGCTCACGTCCAGCGAGGTCACAATGAAGCCCACATTGGACACTAGCTCAAGCAACACAATCGCAGGGTGTCTCAAGTCGAACACCACGAGTCTTGAGCGCGTGCACGCCACGGCCAGCTCCCGAGTCGTGACACGTAAGCGACCCACCGGTTCCGTTATCTCCGTCAGCATGTGCCAGCCTTGGACGGTTTCCGAGTCGGTCAAGGATCCGCCAACGAAAACGGGTTGCTCGCTCTGGGCGTCCCAGACCCGGAACGCCCGAAGCGGAACGCCGGCAAAGAGGCCCACCCACCACGGTCCACGGCCGGCGAACTCCACCAAGACGCCGTCGCTGAAAACGTCCCCGGGTCGGGCCATGCGAGTCTCGGGTGGCCCATTGATGAGTGCAACGTAGATGTTGCCGTCCAGCGTGGCAAACGCCATCGTGGAATTCGTCATGACAATGCCGCACACGGACCTCGAGAAGGGGCCTAACACGTCATCGTGGTAGGACCGGAAGGTGTTGACGTGGGCGCGTGTCTGGAGGTCGAAGAGGCGGACGGTGCCGTCGGCAAAACCACACGCGAGGTGGTGGTCGGAGAGCGTGAGGCAGCGGCAGAGTTGGGCGTGAGGGTCTAGGGAGGCGTGGGCGTATCTGCCCGTGACGAAATTCCTAGCCGTTCGATGCCAGAAGATGAATTCGTCGTGCCACGTGGCGCGTAGTCTATGGGAGCGACGCCACACGCGTCTGGTGAGCCGCTGCCACAGGAGATCGGAGCGAGAGATGGCTCGCCACGTGGAACAAACCTGCATGCATTTAAGCTAAAGAATTAAGCTTAAGAAATGAATAAAAAAATTAAACGCACGAAGATAAAAACAGGAAAAAATATATTTTCAGTTTTTTATTTGTTATAAAATTATTATTTTAATTCTTTATTTATTAAAAATATTTAAAATAATTTTTTATTCATGAAATTGTATCATATACTTTTTAAAACATTAATTAATTTAATTTTTTAACAATTTTTAATATTTTTAAATTAATTAATATTTTAAAAAATACATGATTAATTGTGACAATTCCATAAATAAATATAAAAAGGAATTAAATAATAATTTTGTAATAAATAAAAAATTTTAACTCAATAAAAATATAATTTTAAAAAAAATTATACATTTATAATTTTAAATATATTAACATATTTAATTATAATATAAAAATATAATTATATTATTATTTTGTAAATTAATATTATTATAATTATACTCTTATATTATAATTAAATATACTACACGTTTTTTATAAGTTGTAAAATGGTGGGAGGCTAAGACACGAAAGACAACAAGGCAGAATCCGAAACCCATGCGGAGAGATCTATAAAATAAATGTGAGAGAGAGAGATGGAAGGAGGAGCCACACATAGAAGCAGAAGAAGCAGGGCTACCTAATCTTAGCTTATGCTATTGCTATGGTTATTAGTAGGTTGTATAGGGAGTAGGTAGGAATGCAGCAGAAGAGTCGGGAAAGGCAAAGCTAAGCAAAATCGTAATAATATTACTCAAACAGTAACATTGGAGGTGCCCATCATGTGTCTCTGCACTGTGCACACAATGTCTCTGTCACACATCCACTTCATTCGTCCAATCAGCTTAATTTAAAGTTATAATCCTCGAATTTAGTTTTATATTTAAATTTTTATTAATTTTTAATTTAAATTTAATCTCTTTTACATAAAATTTAAAACATTTTAGTCTTTTTTTAAACTAAATTAATTTATATATATTAACATGAACAAAATCAAATTAATTTTTTACTTCTGACAATTTAATTTTTTATAAACTAATCCTAATAAATTAATTTATCAAAAATTTTATTTCATACAAAATTACTGTTTCATTAATCAAAATAAAAATATTAATTTTTTACATTAATTTATAAATAATTAAATTATCATAAATTGTAAAAATAAAAAATTAATTTTATATTTTTCTTATTTTAACATATATCCTATGAGGGACAATAATGAGAATAAAAAATAAAATATAAAACTAAATAAAAACTAAATTCATAAATAAAAATTAAATTAAAACTAAACTCAAAGTCAAAATAGTAATATACTCTATAACTTTCATCACGAGTCACGACTGCTTCCATCTTATTTAAACCTCAGTTGTAAAGAATAAAAGATACTAAGAAATACGCATTTTCATAGTTAACATGAATTTTATTTTAATTTACTCTATTTTCTCAAAATTATTGTTTGTTAATAAAATAATTTACTTTAACATATAAAAAAATCTAACAACAAAAGTCATATGAATTGTCATTTTCGCTTGTACTTATATACATGTGGTGATGAGTTTTCGTCACGTAGTATTAGTAACATAGCTAATATTAGAATATTCAGTCACATATAGTACTGCAACATAAATATATAATAGAAAGCTCATGATAACTTCGGTTTCTATTGTAAATATATATCCCAGAAAGAGGGAGAGATTGTGACAGTTACTTAACTTAGTTAATAATTTCCCCATCCATGTAACTGAGTGAGGTACACCTAGTACGATCTTTCACATACGCCATAAACATACAGATTCAGAGCAGGCTCCCCAAACAGAGAAATTGAAATTAAGAAAAATCAAGTGAAAAATAAAATAAAATATTTTTTATTCTTTATTTATTATAAAATTATTATTTTAATTTTTTTATTAATGTCTAAAATAATCTTTTAATTATTAAAAAATATTACATTGATCCTTCACTTTTTTAAAAAAAAATATATTAAATTTGATCTCTCAATTTTAAATTTAACATTTGAATAGAAAAGCCAATTTTAATATTTTTTAAATAAAGAATTAAGTGTAATATTTTTTAATGAATAAAAATAAAATAATAATTTTGTGATAAATGGAACACAAAAAATATAAATTTCTGAAAAAAAAAGGGGTCAAAAAGTTTAACAGAGCTCAAATGAAATTATCCCAATTCTACGTACCCATGAATAATTTTTAAAATACGCAAGAATTATAATATTGTGCTCACAAATTTCCAGGTGCAGCTTTTTTTCCCCCCACTAAAAAATGAATCTAGTTGTAACAAGGGAGGGACGAAGCTGAAGTTTGGAGACAAGATTATCATTATTCATTTTATAAAAAAATTTCAGTTATTAAATTTTTATTTAATGATCTAAATTTTATTAAATTTACTTACGTTTAGAAAATCAAATATGGGAAATTTATTTTTTTCAAGTTTGGATGTCTACGGCTCCACAAATAGACAAGAAAATGTATATGCATGTGCATGAATATTGTGTAAAACGTAGGATCAAAAGCGTGCATTCGCACGAACATTTCTCATTCATTTCCAAGAAAGGTATGGCCAAAGGGCCTGACTAGTTAAAAGCTGCGAATTTATATCAAGTTACATCCACCCACTCAGCATCATTATATACATACCTCCCTCACTAACGATGCTTTTTCATGTTCATATATATCTAATTTGTATAATAAAGTTTTAAACCATGAATACCCATAACCACACACACACACACACACACATATATATGTCAGTAAATAGAGATGTGTAATAAAGCTTTAAACCATGCCGACATGGGTATGTGTTACACTGATCTAGATTCAATGGATTTAAAAATTTAAATTTATTTTATTTAAATAAATATAAATTATTAAATTTTTATTAAACAGTTTAAATTTCAATACATATAAAATAATTTTTAATAATTTATTAAAATCTATATTATTAAATTATCATTCAGAACTCAAATTATATCAATTCATGTATATTTAAAATATTAAATTTACCAAATCCAAATCCGTGTCACAGTTTTTCCCTAGAAAACTGATGCAGATATTATTTTAAGACAAAAAATGAAAATTTTGAAAGGATAAAGAGTATGAAAAACTGTAATTTAAAGTTACTAATTTGAGTCCACACTTCTAAATATATACATATATATAATAAAAGAAGATTATGTTAAACATTACATAAAAATAAAATAAGATAAAAGTAATAAAATAATGTTACAACTAATTAAAAAATACAAATATATATTAGTACTAATTTGATGTCATTTTAATACATTTTGAAATATATACTCTACAAAAATATTTTTTTTGATATGTATAAGAATCTATCACATCAAATACGTACTTGATATGAGCTTCTTAAAATGGTTGTATTTTCGTCCCTTGCATATGTATGAGTATGTGTATATATATACATATATAAATTTTTTTTTTCTTCACTCTGGCATTGCTAAATCTTTCTTAGAAAAGAATAACATGCAGTATATTCAGGCTGAAAAAAGTATTGGTGAACTGAAAGGATTTGAAACATCTGGGATATGCTTGTCCCACCGCCATCATCAATTTCTCTATTTATTTAACTGAAGTTTCTTTTTATATGACGAAACAGATATTCAAATTGAAGAACTATATATCAGCAAATATTAAATCATGAAGATGTGATAGATGCAAAAGGAATGCGTTGTTGTAATGAGAAGACAATACATATCCTTTAAAGTGACAAGAAAACGTACGTATTAAAACCAACTAGCTGGTATCTTTTTGGCATCTTACATTTCAAATATGGATCATCTATTATTATAATAATAAGTGCTCTGTCTGAAAAATATGATGGGGTGCGATTATTATTTATTCACAGCACATATTAATATTAAAATTATATATTTTAATCTTAAAATTAAAGTAATTTTTGTTGATTTGTTATACAACTAATAAAGAATACCATGCAATATATATAACTCTATATCTAATGGCTTCTTTTCAGGTTTTTTTGTTCCAACTCAATAGATTTTTTGTCGTATAGCAACGAAAGTCATAGTTTTTATTAACTTAAAAAATAATCGCATGCGATTATTTTATCATTAAAATAATTGCGGTACGGCAAGAAATCTAGATTCGTTCAAACTAGTTTCACAGAAGATCGTTGAAGAAGTATAGATTCTCAAAGGCATAGTCTTTCAGAATGATTGGGGAAGAGAATGAAAAGGAGATCATTCTGGTTTAGTCTAGTAAAACGATTGGCAAAAGGTGTGGCATATTCTCATTCTATAATATAGTCTTTTAGATTACATATAAAATTGCATGTTTTATATATTGGCCATTTTTTAACTAATTATGGAAATGGTGGTGAGAGAGAGACATAAATGCTATGCCTACCTGCCTGAGTCACTCGAGATTAATGGATATTTTGGATAGCAGAAAGGTCAGTCAAAAAGGGATTCATGCCAAGAAAGGGAACGCCAAATTCGAAGACAATAAAGACCAAAAATAGACTTTTTATAGAACATGAGAGCCAACAAAATTCCCAAGATGAAACATTTAACCTACCTTTTCTGAAAGACACACACAGATATATACATATATATCTTGGATAGAAAATGACCTATGAAAAAAGTAGCTTGCTCTCAGAAGATCGATGTTCTATTTTATTTTTTATTTGTCTTCGACGAACCCAAAGAAAAGGATAAATGTCAGAAAGTAACAAAATCCATAAGATATTGAATTCAGCATCAGTATCTTAAAAATCACAATGCCTTCATGTTTGACCAATATTTTGTCGAGTTTCGGATCTGTAAAAGTTACCATTTACCATACCACAGATTCTACGAATCATCCAACTCATCATTTTAAGCAAACGATGAATCCTTTCACAAAAGCATGAAGTATGGTAAAACACACAAACCTCCATGAATATTTATGTGTGTGTGTGTCTATATATATATATATATATATATATATATATTCGACTTGTGACTCGTTAATCCTTCGTGTACAGAAGCATGAATAGAGAGAAAGAAAGACGAAGATGAGGAGGAAGAAAAGGCAAAAGGTTACCTCAAAGAGATTGGCAATGGCAGGAGCAGCAGCGAGGCGTCCATGAGAGCGAGAAGCTTCAATGGCGATTTGGATGGTTAAGGCTTCAAGAAAAGGCTCAGGCCAATGCCAAACCTCATTCATAGCACGCTGACGTCGACGAGGTGAAGAAGAAGAAGACGAAGGGCCTTCAAGATGAAGGGGTCTTCTTCTTCTTCTTCTTCTTCTGGTACTAGGGCCAGGATCAGCACCACCATTAGTGCCATGGCGGCCATCTCGGGGCGAAGAAGGTGAAGAAGATGGCGATGAAGATGACGAAGAGGAAGACATGGAGGAGTGAATGTGAAGCTATAAAAGTACCGAGAAGGATGACCAGAAAGGAACAAGGGACAAAAAGGTGAGTGAATAAAGACACAACCAGAGTTGCCTCTGAATTCTTGCTTATATATGTACATTCCAACAAAATAGGTTTTTTTTTTATTCTTTTTGAAGAAATAAGCTATAGTTGAATGTGAATGATATGCAATTTTTTGTTATTTTATTTATTAAAAAATAATTTCTTTCTTTTTAATTATTATAGTTTTTCATTTTGATTAATTAGTGATTATTTTCCTGTTATTAAAAAATAGAAGCCATTTTTTCTTTAACCTCGTGCACTTGGAAAAGGGCACCAAAGAATAAAAAAGAATGCTAAATAAGGAAAGTAAAATGCATGGCATTGTTCATGGATTATGAATAATGCAACTCCTTTTCAAGAATGTGTCAGTTATAGGCTATTAATGGCAGGATGGATTCGCGATTTTATTTTAATTAGATAGAAATCTTTAAATTAAATATTTAAAGCAAAAAAGATAAATTCTTATAATTTAAGAACGATAAACTCTTATAAATTATATAATTAAATTAAAAATATAAGATAAAATTATATATAAAAATTAAAATTTTAATTATCCAAGGAGACAATCACCCTTGCGTCCTTCCTGGAAAAGAATAAATAGAATTTGTTCTCTTCTGTTGTGTCTCATTACTCTTCCTCTCTTTCATTCTCTTTCCCTTCCACTTCTCTTCCTTACTCTTGTCCACATTCTGGAGTAAGATTAATTTCCTCATAGGTTGAATATCCAAAGTTTATGCGTGAAGATGTGAATGATTACTTATGAGTGCACTTAATATACTTATTTTATATACCTGTCATTTTTTAATTTGCTTGTTTCTTTAAATCTTTTATTGTTCTTATGTTCTTTCATGTGTTCTGTGTGGTTTTAGGTGTTAGAAAGCAAGTTGGTGCTAAATTGAAGAATTTGGAAACAAATTTAAAAGATTTGATAAAGTGTTGAATTGCTTACTAACAATGTCCCTTAAATCAACCATAAATTTGCCTATATTGCTTAAAATGGAGAGCTTCCATATTCTGGTAAAAGTAGACAACCAAAGCTTTCCAAAACATATAAGATCACACAATTTGGATAAGGCAAGCATGAGATATAATTTTTGAATTTTCCTATCTAGTAACTTGTGGGCAGAGGAAAATCTTTGGTCCAACTTCGTCAGAGTGTATCTCTTATGTTTGAAGTTAAAAAGTAGTGATTCTAAAGTTCAAATTGAAGCCCAAGATGTCAAGTTTCTAATGGATTTAGAATCAACTCATTTTTAAGGTTTACAAAGGGAGTTAAAATTTTTTTCCATTAACTATTTAGAAATCCATTAAGTCCTAATCCAATTAGGAGTCCTTTATTTATAAGATTTTTTATTGGTTTTAACTTGGATTGTTTTATAACGCATTAGACACTTGTCAACTTCATAAAATATGACCAAAAAAGGGAGAATGACATTTTTTGACTTTGACTTGATCGAAGAGATTCCTAATTCTAGTAGTTTCTTTATTCCCAGAGTTTCCTAAACTCTTGTATAATCTCTCTACACTAGTTCCCTCATTATAAATAGAAATACTGGCACCCCTTTCTTAACCAATCAAGCTCTCATCCTCTCTCTCACAAACATATTCTCAGATTGAGTGTTTGGAGGCATTTTTTCCACCAAGAGAAGGAGGACAACTTTGGAGATAAGATCAAAGAAGTCGTATATATGTTGATTGTCAACAAGTTTTTTAGCAATAAAATGAAAAGAAACTATTTTTACTTATTTATTTAAAGATGGATTTAGCAATGTCCAATCCCTCTCTAAGCAAAGTTTTAAATTTTCCCTAAAAAAAAGAAATAAAAAACACCCTCTATTATACTTTCCATGTGTCGAGGATATTGAAATTTTGCTCCCAGTCTGATCATTTGGTGGGTTCTCTATTCTCATAATCTTTAATTCTACTTCATCGTTCATGAGTAACGATTTAGGGTACAAATGGTGGCATTTCTAGAAAATGTTGTGGGCACAAATGGCTAAATTTCTAGACCTGAAAGGGGAAATGGAGAATTTCCTATGTTGGTAAGATCAATTACAATTGAGGGCAAAGTGGTTGCAAGTTGGATTTAAAATTTTGTTAAATCTTTTATTGATGGAATCCATGGAGAATTAGTTAATGAACATATGACAAAGTCAAATACTCCAAGAATTAAAAATGAACAACCCACTGCCCACTAGCAGAGCTAAGACTCAGAGCTAGTAGGAGCACAAAGCTTTTTTGTAATTTATTTTGGAAAATTATATTTTTAATATTATATTTTTCAACTAAAATTGCAATATCTTGACTTTCTCCTTCTTAAATTTAAAAGTAACTTTAACATATCGTACTATATGTTATTCTCTATTTTAATATTAATTTTACTATCTAAGTATCTATGAAAACATTTATATCAACTCATTACTCATATCATACATAACAAAGATATATTAAACAAAATATACCATCACTTGATAACACCATGATAATTCAATAAATAACCCAAAATAGTATTTTGAAGGAAGTTTACAAGCTTACCATATAAAGCATGAAATTTGATAACTGTCAATTTGTAAAAATAATATTTATAGAGTATTATAAATATTATTATATCCTTCAATATTTCCCTTTTTTTTTTCACAACTGTTCGTGGTCTAACCAAAAACAACATATTGACATTTGAACTTAATTATATCCTACTTAATTATTGTAAAACTACTTTTTACAAAAAAAATGTATCAAATGTTTATACAAAAATTAAATATAAAATTACATACATAATACTTATGTAAGTGGAATGAGTGCACATTAATGTGTCAAATAATAAAACAAAATAACATGATACAATCATTTAAGATATTAATTTTAGTAGATTCAAAAAAATAAAAATATATAGGGGTATAAAATTAAAATTTAATATAATAATAAAAGAAAATTTGAGGGGGGCATTTATACTGCTCTACCACTACCAACACCATATACCATACGTGAAACGAATGTTGTCTAGCTCTTTTTGTTAAACTAGGGTCTTAATTGGGTTTGGGGATTTTTGTTAGTGGAGATTCATTGCTCACTCACTTTTCATAATGACATGTTCTCCAGCTCTTTTCCATCTACAACAAAATAAGTTGTACAAACTAGCTTTCCATTTATAATTTTCTTCCCCTTTCCTATTATTACAACTAATGTTTGGAGTGTTAATAGGAAGGTCAGAAATTGGATTTCCTACATTTCTTATAATGAATTGCGTACTATTGAATTGCATAGTTCACTTGATACAGAGTGTCGGATTAATTTTTTCAATTTATTGATTTTGATATTTGAACTTTAAATATGGACCATTACATTTGTGCAGTTCTTTAATACTAACCGCCCTATCCATGCATTTATGAGAAAATACAGAAAATCTAGACATGGAAGGCAAGGGCAACTATGTATCTTTGTTAATCTTTCTCTTATAGTTCTTTATCTACATCAAGGTTGACGTTGAGGAATAAACTTCGTAGGAAATGGTGACTTATGATTGCCATATCCAGATTGCCTTTTTGATGCATTCTTCTTGTATTTGATGATATTATTGACTACTTATAATTGCACTCATAGTATCTTATCTATACAATGAGCTTCTATTCTACTTCCCTATATAATAACAATGACTTGTATTATTAAAATGCAAGCATTTTTTATAAAGGTAGACACAAACCAAGTTAAAAAAACATTTAAATAAATTCATAAATAAATATAGGGGAAATGAACCCTATGGTCCCTAAAATTTATACTTATTTTTAAAACAATCCTTATAGTTCATTATTTTACAAATCACTCCTTACACTTCTCATATTTGTAAGTTGATCCTTGCTATCCAATCCTGTGTTAACACTGTTAACTTTATGATGATATGGTAGCCAGTGCTAATGGTAGATCCTCACACTCACCTATACTCACACGTGTGTGTTTTCTAATTGATTATGCATTAACTGAAAAGACTAAGAAGGAACTAATCTTGTTCTCTCATATGTAAATTACCCTGAAAGCCTTATTTTTCTTTCGAAATAGAGTTTTAATGCACAGAAATCTAGACATGCATCAGTATCTGGGTTTTCTTTCAGAGGTTACTTTAGAGCCTTATTTATACTTTATGTTTCCTCTCCATTATTCATTTCTTTCTTTCTCTTCTATGCTTCTCTATTTTTTGAATTTCTCTTGGGTCAAACTCTCCAATGCTCAATCATCGTTATGATCTTAGCTTGTATATCCATGTCAATCTTATGGATTAGCTTGGAACTCATCCTTCTATTATGGGGCCAAAAACCCTCCATCTTTGGACTTTGGACTCTGGACTTGTATGAAGTAATCAATGATCACTCCGGACTTATGAGAGCAGAAAGATAGGTCTCTGAGCTCGTTCAAGTGTTTTGTCGAGTCTTTAGCTCCTAATTCTTTGTAAAGAGATATAGGTTTCGGTTAGTTTATATGCCTTTCACCAGATTACAGAGGAATGTCTTTCAGATGCATGGATAAAGCAATTGTTCCATGAATACCATTCATCAAACAAGGGACCGACTTGCTTACGTGACACCCATTTGGGAATCATTTGGCTACATAAATTCACTAAGTTAGCACAAAATTAATAGCAAGGAGCAACTTTTAAATATGGAAAAGTGTAAGGAGTGATTTGCAAAAAAATAACTATAAGGATTGATTTGAAAATAGGTGTAAAGTATAGGCACCAAAAGATTATTTTTCCTATAAATTTGTATACTATTGGTATATTAAAATATAATAAAAAACCAAAATAATTTGCAAAATATAACACGAAGCACATGGCAAACATAAAGGAATAAATAAAAGAGACTATGGAAAGGATCAATGTCTAAATGGGAAGGGAATGTAAGAAAATTAAGGCATTAAAAGTCATTAAGAGAATTTTTTTAGCTCCAAAAGAGATGATTAGGCAGCTCAAACAAAGTTTAGTTAAACCCAACAATGGTATGAAACAAAGAAGAGCTTTGAGGTGAAAGATTGAGTTTTCCTAAGTTGTCTATTAAAAGAAATAGGCAACAACTGGTAGGTCCAATGGAATACATGCTTCAATTATCAACCTCTTCTTTAATGCCCCCATATTCCATGTCTTGTTCCAACCATTCCACTAAGACTATGGTTTCATATGCATAAATGCTTTAGCAAGTTCACCAGGGTTAGACAAGATGGAACCATCTGCTAAGTCTAAATCATTATTATTACAGCAAATGCTCTGAGTATTAAAAATAAACATGCACAATTAGTTTTTACATAGATAGTAAATATTGTAATAGCAAGTGATCCAAATTTACTCTTCCACTACAAAAAAATGTGGGCCTAGCCATGGTTTTTTTGTGGCTATAACCGAGGTTACACCTACCACCTATGTTTGTTGAAACCGTGGTCGAAACATGTGTGGAGAAAGTATTATCATGATTTTAAACAATCGTGGTTAAGAATGTCCTAATCACAGTTTTATAAAATCATGGTTAAGACAAGTCCTAACCACGGTTCCATAAAATCATGGTTAAGTCAGACTTAACCATAGTTATAAAAATTGTGGTTAGGACATGTCTTAACCACAGTTTTATAGAACTATGGTTAAGCCATAAAAAAGTGTTGTTGGGTCATATTTTTCATTCAGTGGCATTTTAAACTATTACCAATATTTTTTTTTGTATAATTACATAATACAATTGACTTAGTTTTTTTTTTTTGTCATGCAAACCTATAATAATTCAAACAACAATAAAATTCAGGCAACCACATTTCATTGGCACAAGGTAAGAAGTGCTTGGGTTGATTGAATGTTGTTTTAATTCTGTCTAAATGTCATGAACAAAAAGTTAAAATCTCATGAGCTATATAACCTTTAGGTATTGAGCCCTCAGATAGAGCCCTGTGGCATACGTATGATGTTAACTTTCCTAAATACCTAGCAAATTGATTCTTTATTGGTCATGAGTATAATTAAAATGAATGGGAAAGAATTAATCATCGAAGAATTAGAAGTTTACCTTTCGATAGGGTACATCTATCTATATTGTACTAGACCTCCAAGATTTGCTTTTTCAACCAAGTGTATAGTCAAATGAACCATGACAGTGAAAAATAAAGGTAGGAATAACATCTACAAATGACATAATGTAAGAATATCTATCTTGGAGTTGGTCAAGTTTATTCACGCTTAAGACTTTGTTACATAATTTTCTAAAATGCATAAAAGTCAATTAGTATTGCACACACTTCTTTCGGGAGTGAGGTCCTATTGCTATAGGTAGGAATTGCTCCATTAGAACATGGGAGTCATGACTTTTCAACCCTCCAATCCTATCTTAAATCAATGTACCTAGAAATGTTACTTAAATAACCATTTGGGATAGTGATATTCTTTAAAGTCATATGAAAGACATCTTTATTTGCATTTGTCAAGGTGAGTAGAATTGGAGAATATCTCCCACTATCATTAGGCCAAAGTTTAGGCCTACTATGCATTTCTTGCAAGTCTCTTCGTGCATTTAAATGGTCTTTTGAATGCCCAAGCTCGTTTAACAAAGTGAAAAGCATGTTGTCACATATATTTCTCTCAATATGCATTACATCTAGATTATAGTGTAATAAATGGTTCCCCCAATACAAAAGTCGAAAAAGTATACTTTTCTTACGCCTTTGTTTAGTCTCACCATCATTAACACCAATTCCTTAAGTCCCTTTTCCACAAACTTCAACTTCAACATCTTTCCCAAATATAACATTAACATTTTCAAGCTGCTCTAAGATTTCTAAGACAGTAATTGCTTTTTGGAGGACTTCTCCTATCCTCCTTTCCATCAAATTAATTTCAAGTCAATCTAAACTTTTGCCCTGGGCTCAAAAAATGACAATGACCTATAAAACACTATTTTCGACTATGGAGAAGACAAACAGGGGTTGAGTCAAAATTACAGTTAGGACATGCCACGCTGGTGTGGACATTCCACCCAGATAAAATTCCAAGCCATGGAAAATACTAATAGGCCACATTAGTGTCACATGCAATTAAACACCTTATTGGTGAAGGAATCTTTAATTTCAACATGTCATAAATCATTCAACTTATCTATTAATGGTTGCATATACACATCTATATCATTTTTCAGTGCTCTCTTCCTTGGAATAGTTATAGAGAGAATGAAAGAACTTTATTTCATACACATCTAGGACCGGAGATTGTAAGACATTAACGCCAATAGTCATATGCTATAACTTGTACTCATATTGCCAAAAAAAACCATATGTGGCCAAACCTAAGCGTACATTACATGGATATAAGGCAAATTGAGGATGCATTAAGACAAATCTCTTTCATGCCTCGAAATCCTTTGGATGTCTCATCATGCCATCATTATTCTTATTCAATGCATGTTATCACATGTGCTTAGTAATTTTAAAAGACATAAACAACCTTTGAAACTGTGGCTTTGATGAAAAGTATCTAAGTACTTTTGCCAACCGCTCAGTTCTCTTTTTTCCCTTACCTTTTAGTTTCCATCTAAAGGTATTACATTTCTTATACACTTCTCTATTTTCATCCTCCTCCTGTATAGCATACAATCATTTGCACAAGTATGAATTTTTTCATAATTAAGCCCTAATTTGTTTATAATATTCTTTGCCTCATAAAAAGATGGTGGAATCTTGGCATGTTCAAATGCATTGGCAAATAATTTAAGAAACATTGACATAACCTTGTTACTTATTCCACACATACACTTGATGTGATACAATTTCACCAAAAAGAACAACTTAGAGTACTTCTCACACTTTTCATACAAATTTTATAATCCATCCTTAAGCAAGTCTTGAAATTCTTGCACACTACTATGTACTGTTTGGTTTAATGTTGAGGTTGGACCACCAACATCATTAACAATTTCATTATTATTATGAAACCCAAATGCATCACAAACTATATTTGTATAAGGTCATCCCTACAAATCAATTCATCTCTAACTTGTGGTGTTACTTGATGTTCTACCTTATGTGATTATTCATTAGTTGTTTCCTCATGTCTAACCCAAAATGTATATCCTTGTAGAAAATGTTTAATAATTAAGTAGCTTCGCACAACTTATCTAACTTGTTATTTCTTAAATCTACATATAGGACATGAGCATATTATCTTATCCCTAACACTCTTATTTGAAAATGCAAAGTCTAAAAATCCATTTAATTATTCTAAATATTTAGGAGTATTTTGAAGCCTAAAAATTCAAGACTTATCCATGTCCTAAAGACAAAAAAAACAAAAAAAACAAAAACAACAACATGGGAAACAATATCAATTTGCCAACAATCAACAAAGGCATAAGAATATTCATTTTGGATGTCATATATATCATCATGTTTCTCAATGACAAAGTACAGTCATTATATATACAAACTAAATCAATTCAACACGTATATCAAATGGTTAATATAATTTTAAATATTCAACTCATTTAATTTCAAGAAACCTAAACTAAACATTACAAAAGTGTAGCAATATTCAAAAAACAATGTTAATAATAAAATATAAGCTGTAATAATAAAAATCATACCATGACTAGAACTAAAATAAAAAACAACATATAGGATAATGTTAATTGTAAATCAAGAAATATTCATATTTATGAAAAACAAAAAAAAATAGAACAGTAATGTTAAAAAATACACTTTCAATAGATAATAGATAATAATAATAATAACAACAACAACAACAACAATAACAATAATAATAATAATAACATTTAAAAATGAATTTTGTATTATCTCTAAAACAAAATAAAAGAACAAAAATAAATAAGAATATTGTATATCACATTTGAATTAATTAAAATCAAAACTAGGAAAAAATAATGCAATAATAGAGAAACAAAACTAGAAATAATAATAGAATCAAAAAATGATAAAAAAATCTGGAAAATATAAAAACAAAAAAAAATAAAATATGAAAAAAAAATTGCAATAACAAAACAAATAAACTTACATCCATACAACATATCATCAAAATCATAATCATAAATTTTGCAAAGACTCAAAGAGAAAAAGGGAAAAGAACACTAACTTGGAGTTCCAAATGCTAAGCAAAAAATTACCTCCTCCACGCCAACCAATATCAATAGCTGCTTGTCGGCAGTGGGATGAGTTCTCCCTAGCAACTTGCACAATGAAAGTGAAGGGGAGGAGAGGCGTGACACAGGAGGAACAAAGGATCTATAAAATTGACAAAAGTAAAGGTAATCAAGTTAAAAACTTTAATGAGCTTAATCACAGTTTGGGGCCTAACCACAATTTACAAAATTTGGCTAGGCCAAAGACAGAGTGTTTAGGATTTATGGCCACATTTAGACAAAAGTTGTGGTTAGGCCCTTGGTTGGCTTAACCAGAGTTTGGTTGACATCGTGGCCGAGCCACTTTCAACAGTGCCCCAATGGCCACTTTTCACTATGGCTTGCTTAAACCAACAAAAGGCCTAACCATAATTGTCTTTAACCGTGGTTGGGCCATAGTATCACGTGGCCCATGGCCACATCACTTAGCGTGCCGCAGTTTAATTAAAATTGTGGCAAGGCTTAATGGTTTAACCATGGTTTACTGTAACCATGGTTAAAACTTCGAACTTCACCATAGTTGTGTAAATCGTGGTTAAGACAATGTTTAACCACAATTTATTCAAGCGTGGTTAAACCACTGTGTTCAAACTATCCTTTCCCTATAGTGTGCTATCTTGCAAAGGAAAAGTTTAAAAAAATAAAATAAAATATGGAAAAAAAAATTAAGCAGAAGTTAAATGCCCTCAAGGGCAAAGGTCATTTTGAAGGAAGGGTATTTATAGGAAAAAGCTTTAAATTTAGGGGTAATTTTGTAATTAAACATGGATACTTATGGGCATTTTAATAAAACCATTGAAATTAAAATTAGTTGGTTCATTGCTGGCTAGAAATGTTAGCTGATTAAATTAATAGCCATTGGATGGGCAACAATAGAAACATTGGAATTTGTTATTATCTTCTTAGATTTGTTTCTTCTTACTTTCCTTCTTTCTCTTTTCCATTCACTTTTGTATTCTCATTAAATTATTAGCATATCAAAAGTTTTTTTTCTTTCTTTTTTAATTCGTGAAAACCCAATTATTATCATATTTAAAGCATTTCTCTTTCCCTTTAAATTTGCAAAATCCTAATTATTTCTCCCATTGCAAACACCCTTTTTTTTTTTTTCATTTTTAAACTAACAAAGCTATGGTTGTCACTTTGTCTTCTATGTCTTCTTTCACCATCCTACTTTTAATCATGGTTATGGTTTCTTTTTTGATGCTATCTTTTTTTTTTTTCTTTTAAGCTTTACTTGAAACCCAAAATTATACTTGATGGTTAATTTTTACTCTTACCTGTTTAATGAAAATTTAATAGTCCAAATCAAAAGATAATAAATATGATCATCTGTGATCATTTTTTTATTAATAAAAATATAAAATCTTAAATTTCCATTCAACAACCTAGATTATTTGAACATGACTCTCATTTTTATAAGTAAAACTTGAGGAAATCCAAACTTTAAAGTCAAAATTTTAAGATGTAATGCTAGCACCGGAGACACCTTTGTAACATTTGAAACAATGATTGTTTTAGGCTATAAATGTAGCATTTTAAACCCAAATGTTGTCTAAATTCACCGTTGCATATTAAGGTGAATGAGAAGAGATATTTTCAAATTGTGAAAAGTATTATTTTAATCCTCCACTTTTGAATTTAGTCTTATCTTGATCCTCCACAAATTAAAATTCTCAAAATAGACATTCATTTTGAATATAGTCCTTCATAAATTAAAAGTTTTAAAATAATTCTTTATTTTTTGAAATTTGACTTAAAATGATCCTTTTCTATCTCATTTAAAGAGGAACTATTTTTGGTTAAATTTTAAAAAGTAGAAGACTATTTTAAAACTTTTAACCCAATTTAAAATACCAAGATATAGCATAAGATTGTGCATATAGACAAAATTTAATGGTACATTGATAGAAAATTAATGGTACGAAACAAATGAAAAAGTTTCAAAACTCTAGGTATTAAATAACTCACTTTGAAACCACAAAAATATTAAATAAATAAATGAAAACTAAAGAAATAATCTAACATCTTTTTCTAACTTAAGGCAGGTCTTCCCTCCCTCTATAGGGGACTAAAGTGAATTTTATTCTACAATAAATATTACCTCCTTTCGTTTTGGCAAAAAATGTTTACAAAAAAATGAACATTATTATGGATTTTAATGACTTTGGGAGATGCATGTTGATATTTTTTTTTTTTATATATAATCAATGACTCAACCTAAAAAATAAGAAGTCACTGGCATAATCATTTCTTTTATAGTTTAGTTTAGCTCTTTGGCCCTGTTTAAAAATAATGATATATGTTTCATTTAAAAAAAAAATTGGATTTCAATATCTTTTAATACATTCAACATTATTATTTTTTGAAATTATTTCTAGGAGTTAAAAGATTTAAATTTGAATTACAACGTGACTTTAGAAAAAAGTTATATATGTATCTATTATTTGTCATTATTACTCAAAATAACAATATATATAAGTTAAATTAGGGGACTAAGACTTAGTCCCCTAATTTTATTTACGGTTTTAAAATAGTCGCTTAAATTTAAAGTGTTTTAAAGTGATCTCTTTTTAAGTTATAAAATATCTAATAATAATTCATTCGAAGTGAACTCTATTAAAACATTAACGTTGTTAATTTTATTGATAATATGATAGTCACATGTGTTTTAATTATAATTTAAACAATAATTTTGACACCCCATTAACATTTAACCTAAGAAAAAAGTAAAAAAATTGAAGAGAGAATGAGAAAGTAAGAGAAAGAAAAGGACTTTTAAATTAGCACAAACAAGAGAAACATTAATTATCCACTATATATGAATAAAATAGGCTTCTTTTGAAGTTGAGCTCTGTTTAACCAATGATAATATTTGGTTGATCAAACTTTTAATTCTTCATGGAATAAATTTTTTGAAGTATGTAAATTTTTTATAGTCAATGAAAAATTAATGAAGTAATGCATAAATTCTTCTAGTCAATAAAAAATAATAAAATAATTAATTAATCGTCTTTTAAATTAAATTTTTTTTAATATTCAAATATTTTTTTAGAGTCAACAAAAAAATAATAAATTAATTAATTAACTGTATTTTAAATTTCCTAATAAGGAACTATATGATTTGACATGGTTCATAATTAAAGTAAGAAAAAATAATATATAATTAAATGGTTTATGATAGTATTCTCTAAACAAGTTTATTATTGTCAGTTCTTTCTCATCATTCTCACATAAATAATTTTATGAACTTTATCTAATTTATTATGTTTTTATATATCATAATAAATTACTAAATTCAATTTTTTACTACCACCTATAAATACCATTGATTTAAAATATATTTACTTATAGTGAAACAAAATAATTTTTTCTAAAACCCTTATAACATGTAGGTAAAAATTAAATAAATAATACAAAGGATGCCCCACTGAGACCGATCCAAGGAGGCTCACCATATAAGAAATATTTAAAATTGAATCAGTTATTAAATAGAACGAAGAACAATTCATGGTTCAATCGTTTAATGATGTTAAATAATGATCGACTACGACTTTTAAATATTACATACATACACACACAATTAAATTAAAGTTAAACTTTTGGTGTAACTGTAAAAATAATTACACCCATATAATTATTACGGGTAAATTAAAAAAGACATGTAGTAATAATTTATTAAAATATGTTTTTGGACTTGAATATTTTAAGATTTTATTTATGAATCTAATTTTTTTTATCTTTTAATTTACTCTCTTTATTTTTTATTTTCAAGTAGACTTCACTAAACATTAACTTATAAATTATAAATAAAGATAAAATTAATGACTTAGGGAGTTATTGAAAATAAAAAGTATAGAAGTAAATTAACAGCCTTATAAATTAATGTTTTTGTTGAGTATCAAAAAATAAAAAATAGAGAGGGTAAAATAAAATTTTAAAAAAATAAATTTAGGTTCATAAATAAAATCTAAAATTTTTAAGGTTGATATATAAATAGGTAATACAGTGCAAACCCCGTGAGAGAAGCTCAAGTAATGGCCAATGGATTAGAGGGAGTCAATAGGCTATGTGATTTGAAGAGAGAGCAAAACGACGAATTGAGATTTGTCAAAATCTATTTTCTCTCTCTTACTTATTATTGTATCTTTATTTTTGTAATATTTAGACTAAATATTAATTGAATGTTAAATTATTTCTTAAATTATAATTTAAAAATATATATGGCTACCACATTAACATTAAAAATGATTGCGTTAATATTTTAACAAAATTTACTTAAAAAGACATTCTATTAAATATTTTGAAAACTTAAGGGATCACTTCATAAATATTTTAAACTTAAAGGACTGTTTTAAAATAGTAAATAAAATTCAGGGATCAAATCATTATTTTAACTTAACTATATATTTTTCTATATTTTATTATGCGCTAATAAAAAGGGCCATTGTACATTTTTTTTATTATATTCGTATTTTATACTTTTGTAATTAAATTTTTTATTGAGTCGTTTATTTAAAAAATAACGTAATTTTTTATTAAAAAAATTATATAGCTAACATTACACAAATCCAAATAATCAGTTGGACAAAATATGATACATTGCATAAACGAAACTTTCAGCATGACAATGCTACCGAAGAGTTTTTGCCGGTGACTCCATTAAAAGGCAACATAAAAAGTTGTCATTGGAGCACTCAGAGGTGTACACAGGCACGTCGGATAGGATTTGGACAAGATTTTATTTATGATCTAACCAAATTTTAAAGACTTTAGATTCCAGTTAGATTTGATTAGTGATTTAGTTCGATCAAGGTTCCTCTTCTTTATTAAAAATTTTCAATTTGTAAATTAAATAAAATTTTTCTAATTAAAACAATTATTTTAAAGAAAAATGGGAACATTAATATTTAAAGTAAAAAAGAAATGGAATGAGAAATAAAAAATAATTAATATTTACCTAGTTAAAATGGAATTCTTCTTTTGTACCAAGACCAATATGAAAGTGTAAGGGCAACTGATTGGGTTTACCAAATTGATGTTCATCCTCAAGAACAATCCTTTAGTTGGCGCATACGTGACCATTAGAACCTACCTTTTAGTGTTTGGTGCCCACTAAAACCCTCCTTCAGTATGGATCCATCATTTTATGTAATTTTGGGTGTGTGATTGTCTATGTAACAACTTTGTATACAAACTTTCCTTTTTTATATGCGTTATGATGTTGCCATGTAAATCATATTAGTTTTTCCACGTCATTTAAAAATTATATCAAGTAATTAAGAAAATAATTGATTTTTTTTCATTATAGAAATGTATTGAAATTGGCATGTTAAATAAGCAACTTCATTTATATGATTAATATTTTTATTTTGCTACTAATTAATGCTTTAAACTTTGTATTAACTTTGTAAATTAAATTATGGGTGGTGACTGCTATTTCCTTATTATTGATATCAGGGAATAAATTTATTTAAATTCATTAGAATATTAAATTGTGTATTGGATGGTGATGCGATGCATCTTTTGAGTTTTGTTCATTTGAATTTAAATTTTAGAATTCCAAATATTTAGGAGGAAAATTCAGATTTCTCAGTTTGTGGCAACACATTATTTTCTAAATGAGAAAGATTGATTATTGATTATGCTTCTTGGGAAAAAAATTAAAAGTAGGTAAAATTTTGTGTACATTCATAATTTTAAGTATACTAGTATATATAATTATAACATAGGAATATAATTGTAATATTCTTATTTTTTAAGTTGATAGATATTATTATAATAATATTCCTATATTATAACTAGGTAGATTGTTATGAGTACACCAAAGATGACACCTAAAAAGTAATATGGTTATAAAAATAAACAAAAAAAAATCATTAATGAAACTGATTGAAATTACTTAATAAATATTTATTGTTATTATGAATAAAAAATAATTATTAATGAGATGAAATAAAATCAATGAATAAATATTTATGGAAAAATTAATCATTTAATTCCTTATTCTACCTCAATTTGCAAATTGATCCCTGTACTTTATTATTTTTAAAGCACTCCTTGTAATTTTATTTCTTTGGAATCAACTCCCATTAATGAAACTTCAAACATTGTTAAGTAAGGTGTGATGTGGCAAATACACATGGACCAAAAAATGTCAAATGTCATATATGATGTCACAATGATGTCACATCATTAATGAAATACATATTTCAATTATTCAAATGTAATATTATGCTTTGTTTTTGCTCTTTCTAATAATCTCCTTCATTATTCTCCTACTCAGTTTCTATTTCTCTAAATGTGTCAAAACAGGTTTGATCTATCAGGTCAAACTCGTTTAACCCACTTAAGAGGTAGCTTGGGTTGAGGAGTTCCCTTGAGAACTTGTTTAGTATATTCTTATCAACTCAGTCTATTTAACCTGTGAGTTAAATGAGTCAACTTGCAAGTTAAACAGGTTTTTCATTTTTTTTTCCCATTCACTCAACCAATGTCCCAGCCCACTACACTTTCTTATGAAAATAAAAAATTAACCCTAATGTATGTGTTGTGTGTTAGAATATTTTTAATATTATATGGATTAACAATACTTATTCTATTAGATTAATTTCTTGTTATAACTAATTAGGCAATTGATATTGGGTTTATATTCATTGTGGGTAATCAATGATTGTTAGATTATTCACAAGGCCATTAGGCAAAGACCCAACTCACAGCCCAAGAGTATTAGTAATTATCCCATCAGATTACTAATTATGAGTTTGTTACCCATAGAGATTTAATAGGCTTACTTTTTATTAGAATAATTAAATGGGAAATTATTTGGAAGTATTTCTGAGGATTTTATTTTAATAATATAATGTATTATTATTATTATTAAAATAAAACCCTATAAAATATATTGTGATGCCCTAATTTAAAAAACAACAAAAGATGTTCTCTCTCTTTGGCTATTTAACATTCTGAAGTCTCTCTTGGGTATTGAGGGTTGAAATTATTCTCATCATGCAGTATGCATCTTATAGTTATGTTGTCTTCATCAGGTCAGACCTTAATAAACGATTCTTTTTATTTTGTATTCATGTATTATTTTCAATAATTACATGATCAATTAACAAATGGTATTAGAGCCATTTATGGGTTATGAATTTTTTTTTATTTTGTGTTATTATCTAATTTTGAAATACCCGTTACTGGCACACCTCTCTTTTTTTTTTCTCTCTCTTGCCGCCATCTAACACAATTGTCGGTGGGGTCTTCATCAACATGAAAACTGTCATTCATTCACATCACTGGCACACCATTCAACTGGAAAATTCTTTCTCGGAACTCCCCAATTTTTTCAAACTGTATCACTAATCAAAGTACTCCTTTTGAATGAAAGATCAACCTAATCGAAGGAAATAAGGCAAAATAACCATAAGAGATTTGTAGATCATAAATTTAGGATCATATAAAAGTATATTTCAATGCCTGAATCGCTTAAAATCGACAGGTCGAGATTCTAGGTTCGGCGGGTCGATTCAACCCACCAGAGGTTGAAAACGATGCTTATGGATGAGGCCCACGCGTAGCGTCGGCACTTGATGGCGCGTGAGTCCTACACACCGGTCAAATAAACCCCAAAATTTTACAGTTCACCTCTACTCACCTTGGTCTAAATTATGGTGATTTTTTAAGAATTTTTTAAGCCCTAGAAATAAGTTTTTTAAAATTTCTTAAAGATTTAGGGCTTTAAAATAGTATGTAGTTGAGGTATTTTTTATCTGAAAATTTTTTTGTACAGACTAGAAATAGTGAGGAATAACATATTCAATTCACTCTCCCTGATTATGTGTGAATAAATTATAATTAATTTCTTTGTATTAATTGTTAGATTTTATTCCTAATTTAAACACATGCCTTAAAGAATAAGCTACGTATGGAATTTGTTATGACTTTGGGTCACACACACCTATTGATTGTGTGCTCACCTATACTGTGTTTGTCATTTCATTCCATACATTTAAGAACAATTTAATTGCCATTATTAAGGATGAGTCTGAATATTATGATAAGTCTACTAGAGAGAGTGTATATATATATTATGTTGACAATGGACATACCCTATCAATGTGACATTGTTAATATAATTTTGTGAAATAAATATATTTACGAATGGTTAGTAGCATCTTTATTTTTTAAACTGATGCTTTTATAGTTACTTATATCCTATCGATATGGAAACCATGGATGCATTTTTTATGTTATTTCTCTTTATGGTCAAATCTGTGGTACATATGAGTTTTCTTTCTTGATTTGTTATAGTCCAAAACTTTTAAGTGGGATTATAATAGATGTCTTGTAATACAGTTGCATAAGTTAAATTTTGTGAAGGAAACCTTGTTTTATAATTATGTTTCTTAGACATAATTAATGTTTCCTAATTTTATTGCATCAGCTTTTGTGTTCCAACAACTATGTATGGTGAAAACTCTGAATGAGACTAACTTTGATGACTGGCATGAGTCCCTTGACATGTACCTGATTATCTCTAAAGTGGAATTAGCCATGAGAGAACCAAAACCGACAGATCTTACTGTTGAGTCTAGTGCTATTAACAGAGCTTATCACAAGCAATGATATGAGTCTAACAGAATTTGTTCGACAATTATGAAGTACACCATTGAGAAGACAATCAAACAGAGTATTCATGAGAAGGACACTGTTGTTGAATACCTTAAGGCTGTAAATGAGAAGTTCAAGAAGTTTGATAAGACACAGAAGGCGTACTATCTTTTTTTACTAGGTAACACTCATTATGACGGAGTGTCTGGTGTACGTGAACATATGATGAAACTGGTAAATTATTTCAACAAGTTACAGTCTCTAAATGTGGACTTGGGTGAGAGTTACCTTGTCTATAGAGTCTTACAGTCTCTTCCAACAGAATATGGGGTTCTCAGAACCATCTACAACTCTCAAAAAGCTACATGGACAGTTGATCAGATGATGTCCATTGTGACTCAGGAGGAGGAGTCATTAAAGAAAATGAGTTCATGTGGTCATTCAGTGAACTACATCTCTCATGGTTCATCAAGCAAGGCTAGAAATAAGAAGTTTAAAGGAAAGAAGCCTAAGGGCAAGACAAATGGTAAAAGGTTCTTTAAGCTTAAGAAGAACAATAAGAAGAATAAGAGTCAGAAAAAGAAGACATTTAAAAGTGAATATCATTACTGTAAGAAGCCTGGCCACAAGATCTTAGATTTGCTCAAGCTGAAGCACAAGCATGAGAAAAAAGGTATCTTTCTTGAAATTGCCCCTTCAACTCTAGTTTGTTTTGAATCCAATAATTTTGAAACCTTTATGGACACTTGGTGGTTGGATTCTGGAGCAACCATTCATGTAACTAATTCCATGCAGGGGCTCAAAGATAGGAGGAGCCCAAATGAGAGGGAAAAGACCATTATGAGAGTGGAATGAAGTTTAGCTGCAGTGGATTGCATAAGAACTGTAGTTTTGAACTTGTATTCTAAACATAGTTTGACATTATATAATATTGTCTATGTACCTTCTTCAAGGAGGAATTTGGTTTCTAGTTATGTATTAGACAAACATGAATATTCTTTTTGGCAAGGAAATGGTAAAATTGATGTTTATTTTAATTCAGTCATTGTTAGAACTGCTAGCTTAATGAGCGATTTATATTGCTTGAATGCAAATGTTAGTTCATATTCTACCTTTGTGGCATCTATTAATGTTGTTATTAAACATAAATGCTGAAGAATTGATGAGAACTCTTCTATGTTATAACACCAGCATTTGGGTCATATCTCCAAAGAGAGATTAAAAAGCATGGTTAGATAGGGAATATTACATGACTTAATTTTTTCTAATTTTGAATCATGTGTTGATTGCATTAAGGGAAAACTTCCCACTAGAGCTAGAAGGAAAGGGGCTAATAGATTTGAGACTATTTTGGAATTGATCCACACAGATATTAGTGGACCAATTACTCTTGCTACTATGGGTAATTATAAATACTTTATAACCTTTATAGATGATTATTCTAGATTCAGATGGATTGATCTATTGGATGATAAATCTGACTCATTGGATGCCTTTAAAGCTTTTAAGGCTACTATTGAATTAAAGTCTGGGAAGGCAATCAAAAGTGTAAGATCAGACAAAGGTGGGGAGTATTATGGGAGGTATACTAAAATAGGCAGAAACCCTGGACCTTTTGCTCTATTTTTACAGGAGCAAAGAATTAAAGCTTAGTATACTATGTCTGGCACTTTATAACAAAATGGAGTTGCTGAGAGGCGTAATCGCACCTTGATGGACATGGTCAGAAGCATGATTAGTCACTCTTCATTACCAGAGTTTATATGGGGAGATGTCATTAAGACAACAGTTTATATCCTGAATCAAGTTCTAAGTAAGTCAATTGAAAAGACATTATATTTACTTTTCATTAGTAAAAAGCCTAGTCTGAGGCAATTTCACGTATAGGGTTACAGAGCAGAGGTGAGACCCTATAATTCGCAACTCAAGAAACTTGATTCTAGGACTATTAGTAGATTCTTCATTAGGTATTGTTCAGGATTCAGAGGATGCATATTTTATTATCCTAGTCACACTACCAGGGTTCTCGAATCTAATAGAGCATTCTATTTTAAGGATGACTTAGACAGTAGGAGTGGTGATCCTAGAGTAATCAATCTACATTTTATGGATACCATCTTACCCATACCATCTTTGTCATCTTTACCTGTGGATCATGATATTAGAGATGACATTCTTGTTGAGAATCTGATTAATCCCATTGTAGAAGCTCTTATCACTGATGTAGGAGAACCAGTCATTAATTTGAGATGATCACAGAGGACTTGTAGACTTGCAATTTCATATGATTACATAGTGTACTTGTAGGAATTTGAGCTAGACATTGTTGATGGCACAGATCCAGTTTCTTATGATGAGGCTGTGTCAGGTTCTCATTCATCTAAATGGTTAAAGGCTATGAATGATGAGATGTCCTTCATATCTCATAATCATGTATGGGAATCAACTGAGTTACCAGATGGTTGTAAACTTGTTAGTTGCAAATGGGTCTTTAAGACCAAGAGAGGGGCCAATGGTGAAGTTGAAAGATTCAAAGCCAGACTTGTAGCTAAAGGCTATAATCAGAAGGAAGGGATCGATTATACGGAAACATTCTCACCCATATCTACTAAAGATGCCTTCAGAGTTATAATGGCTCTTGTTGCACAGTTGGATCTTGAACTTCATTAGATGGATGTCAAAATAACATTTTTAAACAGTGATTTACTTGAAAATGTTTATATGACACAACCTAATGGATTTACTAAAGCAGGGAAAGAGCACTCAGTGTATAAGTTGAAAAGATCCATCTATGGGCTTAAACAAGCCTCAAGATAGTGGTATTTGAAGTTTGATAAGATAATCACTTCACTTGGTTTCACAAAGAATATTGCTTATCAATGTATCTATCAGAAATTTGACAAAGACAACTTCATGATATTCATACTATATGCTGATGACATACTGTTGGTTAGTAACTCAGTGACTATATTGAATAAGATCAAACATGTTTTGTCATGCCATGAAAGATCTTGGTAAAGCCTCTTTTGTCTTGGGAATTTAGATTCACTATGATAGATCTCATGGCACTCTTGTTTTATCTTAGGCAACCTATATAGATCGAGTGCTGAAGAAATTTAACATGCATGCTTGTGCTCTTTGTGCTGCACCTGTACAGAAAGGTGAGAGGTTTTCTAGATCATCTTGTCCCAAAGATGATGATTCAAAGATTGCAATGAATAAGATTCCATATGCATCTGTTGTTGGCTGCCTTATGTACGCTCAAGTATGCACACAACTTGATATTGCTTTTGTTGTTAGTGTACTTGGTAGATACATGAGAAATCCTGGTCCTGATCATTGGAGGGCTATAAAGAAAGTTATGAGGTACCTATAAGGTACAAAACATCATATGCTTACTTTTAGGAGATTTGAGCCACTTGAAATTATGGGTTATTTAGATTCTGACTATGTATCTTGTGTGGATGATCATAAATCCACTTTTGGATACATCTTTATGATGTCAGGAGGAGCTGTCTCATGGAAAAGTTGTAAGCAATCAATAACAATTACCTCGACTATAGGGGCAAAGTATATCACTTGTTATGAGGCTATCCGCTAGGCTATATGGTTGAGGAAACTGATATCTGGCATGCATTTGATTGATTTCATTTCACGACCTCTAACCATATACTGTGATAGTTCGTCTGCTGTTAGCTTTTCTCAAAATCATAAGAACTCTAGTCGCACTAAACATTTTGATGTTAAGTTCCTATTTGTTAGAGAAAAGGTTGTTGAATCTCAGACTCGTTTGCTTCACATTCCTGGTGAACATATGTTGGCGGATCCATTAACCAAAGGTTTACCCGTAGGAGTCTTCAAAAATCATGTGACTCATATGGGTGTTGTTAAAAATTTTAATGTAGCCTTGGTTTATTGGGAGTCTAAATTAAGTTCTTAAGGGACTTTTGGATTGTAATATGACATCTTGAATGTCACTTTGTATTCCATTCTATTCAGATATTGAAACTTATTTATACCAATATTAATATCACTTGATTCCCTATCGGTTTCAGTAATCTTTGTGTATAGTTTCATTTCTGAATTTTGTATGGTTTATAAATACACACACATCCATATGTTTATGTGAATATTAATGGCCAAATTATGCATATGTTTATTGACCTAATAATTTAAGTAATGCTATCTAAGTGGGAGATTGTTAGAATAATTTTGATATTATATGGATTAGCATTAATTATTCTATTAGATTAATTTCTTATTATAACTAATTAGGCAATTGATATTGTAATTTATAAACTATGAATGGATTGAATTTATATTCATTGTGGGTAATAAGTGATGGATTGGATTATTCACAAGCCCATTGGGTATAAACCCAACCCACAACCCAAAAACATTAGTAATTATCCCATCAGATTACTAATTATGAGTTTGTTACCCAGAGAAATTTAATGGGCTCACTTTTCTCAGAATAATTAAATGGGAAATTATTTGGAAGTATTTATGAGGATTTTATTTTAATAATATAATGTATTATTATTATTATTATTAAAAAAACCCTATAAAATATATTGTGATGCCCTAATTTAAAAAACAACAAAAGATGATCTCTCTCTTTGGCCATTTAACACTCTGAAGTCTCTCTTGGGTATTGAGGGTTGAAATTATTCTCATCATTCAGTACGCATCTTACAACTATGTCGTCTTCTTCAAGTCAGACTTTAATAAACTATTCTCCCTATTTTGTATTCATGTATTATTCTCAATAATTACATGATCAGTTAACACTGTGTTGTCTCTATTATTTTGTAATTTGTTATATTTGAATATTTTGCTCATAATTATATTCTTATTATTAATGAATCATTGAATTATTTGATTACTTTGCTTATTTCAATTTGTTGAAGCTTGCTTTTTATTTTAGTTATTTTTTTTTATTTATACTAATATAGAAATTGATTGATTAAACAAGACATATGCTCAAACAAAACCATATTTAAATTTTTATAATTTATTTTATTTATTTTTATTTTTTATATTTTTTGGTGGGTTAAACGGATTTGCCTGCTTAATCTACCAATAACCCACTAGCTCAGGTGAGTCAGCCCAAGTGAGCTTGACTGATTTACTTTGACACCTCAACATTTCTGTCTCTCTTTTCTTTGTCCCCTCCTTTTTTCTTTCCACTTGTCTCTTTTGCAGGTTAATATTTGAAAGATGTATTTCATTAATAATGTGGTATCATAGGGTCATTTGACATTTTTTGTGTCCATGTGTACATGTCACATCTCACCCTACTATATATAATGTTAGAAGCTACTAAGGGTAAAGAGCTGATTGTAAAAAGAAAATGAAACTATAAGGAGTGATTTAAAAAAATAAGTGTAAAGATTAATTTACAAATTGAGATAAAATATAAGGACCAAATAATTAATTTTTCCAATATTTATTATTATTGATTTTAGGTGCAAAGAGCAAAACCCTTATTAATACAATACAAACACCAAGGAATGACTCACATTAAGTTCCAACCAAAGTGCACAAAGTATAAAAAATAATGAGGTATGATGCACTTACCTCCTTCTAAGCTATGATCCAAATCCACAAAATAACCCAATATCTCTTGCTCAAATCCACCAAGGCCTAAAGCAAACCTACCATGGGTTAAGAAATTGCCAAGCATGAATAGATTACAAAGATTCCAACATATTTTGGGAGAGAAAGGAAATAATAATAATAATTAACAAAGCTAAATATACCTAAGTCAAAATATCCTGCCATTATCCCATTCACATGTCACCTTCATTTTCTAATGCAATCTTACTATGTTATAGTGGTGATAGCAACTTACAATGTAAAAGTCTAAGACCACTAGTAAATTAAAAAGATAATTAGCACAAATAGAAAATGAAAAAGAAAAAAATCATTAAGTTAGCCTTGTCATGATGTTAAGAGGATCTATTATATATGAGCAAAGTATCCTTCCTTTAACATGGGAACTCCATTTGATCGATAAAAATGTTTCATTGATCAAACATACAATGACTTTTTATTTTTTTTATACATGTATCAAAAAATTTTTAAAGTGCATAAATTCTTTATGATGAATGAGAAAAATAATAATTAATTGACTGTTTTTAAAACGAGAAATATTTCAAAGTTTGAGAAATTTTTAAAGTGAACGAAAAAATTATTGAATTAATTAACCGCCTTTTACATTGAGAATTCTTTGAAGTTTGGTTTTTTTTTTTTATTTAACAAGAAAAATAATGAATTAATTAATTAATTGTCTTTTAAATTTTTTAATAAAGGACTATAAATATAATTTGATATGGTTCAAAATTAAAGTAAAAGAAAATAATATATGATTGAATAGTTTATGATGATATCATCTTAATAAGTCTATTGTCATTACATCTCACTCATCAATCTCACATAACCAATTTTATGGGCTTTTTTAATTGATCATGTTTTCTTTATATCGTAATATATTATTAAATTTAATTTTTTATTGACACATACAAATACTATTGATTTAAAATATATTCACATATAGTAAAACAAACTAATTTTTTCTATGGCTTGTGTAACACAAGGATACATAAACTAGTTCAAATTAAATTTAGACTCATTAATATGGCATAACCACAATTTCATGCTTAAAACTCAGATTTTAACCCTAAAATTCTGAACTAAAGCAGACGTAGAAGAAGAATTTCCAAAGTTCATGAGTAAATAATCTCAAACCTCACAGGATAGAAGATAACAAAAACAAAAACACAAAAATTACTATTTTAGCATATACCCGACAAGGCATGTGAATCAACCTTGAACCCCAAGTAGAAGAGTATTAAGCGTAAGACCTTGACGTCATGGGTCATCATGTGATTTTAGCATCCACCTTCTGAAAATCATGAGAGAAGGATCCATTCATTTGAAAGAAAAAAGACATTTCAAACCCCTTTAACCATAAACTCAAAGACCTAAATTCCTTTAAAAAAAATCGAGCACATAAGGGAGATGTATGAATTCATACCACTCAAGTGACTTCTTATGTGTTTGCCTCTACCTTAATTTTCCTCTCCCTCCCTTCTTGATTCCTCTAATTCTTTTATATATATATATATATATATATATATATAGCCAAAAATTAGGATTTATCAAAAGAGAATTTTTAAATCACCATTTAATTATTTTCAATTATTCCTTGTTGGGGTTTCCTAATTGTATTGTGTCTTGTTTTTTAAAAAAGAATAAAAGGAATATTTACCAATTTCTTTTCCATTTTTTAATATTGATTCTTCCATCAATTGTTTCCAATCTTTCCATTTTTTTGGAGTTTCTATTTTCATTTTACCTTGCTTTTCAAGAATGAATAAAAAAAATTATTTAAAAGAAAAACTATTGATTCATCCTTTAACTACCTATACCTATTTTTACTTTGTCTTGCTTCTCAAGAATGAATAAGAAAGATATTTAGTTTCTTTTTTATTTTAATTTTTCATTTTTGACTCCACAAAATTAGAATTAAACCAAATAACCAAAAAAAAACACCAAATAAATGATTTCGCTAACTCAAATTTAAATTAAAATAAAAATGACTCAAAATGATAATAATAATAATAATTGGAATCAATTGTAGTAATATATCAATTAAAAGAAGACTTGAAAAAATAACTTTACCTCAAATAGTAAAGATAACTCACAAATTAAGGTGAATTTGACCTCCAAATTTAAAAAAAAAAAAAAAAAAAAAAAGCACACATTAATTTTAGAGTAAAAAAAAAATATGATGTTTACAACTATCTCACATGGTGAACACAAATGTCTTGTCTTTGTTCGCTCCTTGCACCAAAGGCGGGTTACTCATGTGAGAAGTTCAAACTTATTAGCCTGTATGACATAATATCATTATGTATATGTTATCCGTGATTATTGCTTAACCTTGAGAATTGAATGCTTCTATTCTACCAACAATCAAAACATACATTGTACATTACATTATATATTTTACACATATCAAGTTGCTATACATCTTTCTCATACAAGCCTTTGGGAATGAGTTTTGTCAAAGGCTCAACTAATATATATGCGTAGAGATATACTACGAAGTATCAATTTTTTGTGCTATTGCATTTCTCAAGTTCTTTTATTTATGTATTTATGCTACTACGATACTTAAAGTTTTAAGCATAGCCTATGGCTACTCAACTATCACACTTAATCAATATTGGTCTACATGTTCTACCAATAATCCCCAAGAGTTTAGTAACACCTCTTTAGCCATATCGACTCTTACACTATTACATATCATATAATAAAACTATTTCCATAAATAATAATTTTATGTATGTTTGTTTCTTGCTAGTCTAAGACATAACTCATTTACTCTGCACAAATGTGTATCTCATGATATTTTTTTTTCATTTAAATTTACGCCTTAATTTGTAATGATAATCATTTTCTTGATTACATATTAGACAATCTTCAATATCACAAGCATGCCAAGATCCTTTCAACAAAATTCTAATGCTTTTGACTAAATCTAACCGGTTCATAAGGCTAGTTACTAATATATATTTAGCCATGTACTAATCATTGCGTACACCATGTCTTCAATATCAAATTAAGGGGACTTTCTCCATAACTTATTATTATTTATTGAATGTAGTTTGAGGACGCATCTAACTTTTTATATCATCTCCTTTTACTAAGGGATTATTAATAGGTTTACAGTCTTTTATAATGAATCTCTCAAGAATTTTTTTTATATATCATTCTTTTATGAAAGTGTAATTAATTTCCTCTAGCAATTCCTTTGGATCATAACTCCAAAGATATAATTTGTTTTTATCTCAATAATCAAGGATAGTCATTATTTAAAGGCTATTATAAAATTATGATTATTCCTAAACAAAATGGGATAATATCACAATATTTTCATTAAACTGCTTAATGTAAATATCTTCATCGATCATATTAAAATCGTATAAAGTTATAGCTTAATGAAATCTTAAATTTCATTCTTTAGATGATTGTTTTAATCAATAAATGAATCTTTGAAATCTATAAACCTTTTACTTCATCCATTTTCTGACAAGGGTTTTGCTAACAAATGCCCCAAGGACATTGGTTAATGATCATTTATTGTATATAATAAATGAACCTTAGTCAATAAAATTTGTTTGTAAGCATTTATTATTATTGGTAGTTAGTACAATAAATAATTTTTGACTAATTTCATTGGTTAAGGATCATCATTTATTATGTGCAATACAAGATTCTTAACTAGTACTCTAAAGGCAGTCGTTAGCAAAACCCTTTCAATAAAGCTTAAAAGTTGTTCACCATTTAGAAATATAGTTTTTACATCCATTTCATGTAGTTACAAGTATAAACTTGGAATTCGAGCTAGGATTAATCTTATCAAATTAAAACACATAACAAGTGAGATTGTATCTTTATAATATATATACCTTCTTGTTGTGTGTACATCCCAACAACTCAATGAATCTTATATCATACTATTGATCCACTTGTCTTCCTCTTTATAATAAGAACACCTTACCTTTAATTTCCTTTTGACTAAATGGAAGATCAACCAAGTTCTAGATATGGTTTGTCTTCATTAAATTCATCTCTACTTCCATGCTTCTATCCTCATTTTCTTAGTAGAGCTCCTCATCTTCATGTTGAGTAATTCTAAATGTTATCTCTTCAATCATAAAACAACATTTGGGCACACTCTCTCCGTTAATCCTCTATGGTGGGATTATCTTTACAACAATCTCCTACTTAAGCTAACTGGTTAAGGTATAAGTATTGGTCCCTCACTCTCATAATTTTATGTCTCATGAAGATATTTATTATTGTTAATCTTTCCCTTATAAGATATTCATTCTTAAAAATATTTGGCATTTCTAAACTTAATTTCACTTATACTTCCAAATTTGTTTCCACTTAGGAAAAATATAGCCCTTGATTGTTCCAAGTATCTAATAATGATACGTTTCTTTCCCCTTGGACGTAATTTTTATGTAGTTATAGGAAGTATCATGGATATAAGTTATTAACCTAATGGTCTTAAGATGCTAAAAAATAACTTACCATTTTTCTATGATTCACAGGATTTGGAAGTAACTAAATCTAAGGGCACTCAGATAAGTTTAAAGGCATCAATCAATAACGCATCACCCAAAAAATAGGAAAGTTTGTTTGAACCATCATTTACTTAATCATATTGAGTAAGATTTAATTCCATCTCTCTGGAACTCCATTTTCCTTATAGAAAACTAGGAATTGACAATTGCCACACAATTCCTTTCTCAATAGAGATCATTTAATAGTTTTGAAAAATAATCACATATGTGGCTAGTCTTTAAAATCTCAATTTACTTATTCACTTGATTTTTAACCATGCTCATATAATGTCTATAACACTCACATACTTATGACTTATGGGAGGTCAAATGGACTTGCCCATATTGTGAATAAACGTTGATAAACAAAATAAAAGCACTAAGCTTCATATCTCACCCTTATACTCTCTAGACCACATGTATTTGAATGAATTTACTGAGTGGATATCAAGTTAATATTCCTTTTCTAGATTATTTTTTATTGGCTTTACTCGTTAGGCAATAGCTCCACAAATACATTTCTAAATTAGAAATAGATCCTTGAATGTCATATTTTTCTACTTCACTTATTTACTCTTGGCCAATAAGGCCTAGCCTAGTATGCCAAACATTTATATCTAGAATTAGATTGGAAGCTGAGAATAAGTTAAAGCAATCATGGTTATTCACGTAATATGAATTGTCTTAAATTGTGCCTATCACAATAAAATCATCTAAAATAAAACTAGAATGCATTTTGTTGTCCTATTACAAATGTTATGGAATTATCTTGAAAATTAGCACTAAATCTTAATTTAAGAAAAGAAATAATAAAGATTTAAGTTTCATTGAAGTCTCTTAGTATATAAAATATCACATAGGATAAAGGGTTTTTATTAAAACAAAAACTAATTTGAATGTTCCAATCCCATTAACTTTAAATCTTATCTCATTTTCTACAAAAGGCCATGCTTCCAAAAAGCAACCAACAATATTCCATTAATGATCTTTTGTTTCTAACTATGTGGATTACGGGAGTTTTATTTTGCTTAGTGAAATAAGTTTTGTATTTTGGATTTCTAGTGTAAGTGACTAAGGTTAAGGGTGTTATGTTGTGCCTTTCCTACTGCATTGTGACAGTATAATCATTCTTGAGCCATTTGTGGGATTACCTTAATCTATCGGTAAATTTTGCTCTTGTTCTTATAGTAGTACAAGAGTGAGCTTAAATTGGTTTGGATTAATTGGATCAAATTATATTAGGAATCTAACTATTTCTTGGAAAGAACCATTCTAAGGAAGTAAACCTTAACACAATAACTCAACTAGTAAACTTTTAGTGAGTGAGTATTATGGTTGAGGAAGTAATAACAATAAAATGACAAGTAATGAGATGTAGCTGCATTGTATTATTGATAGCATTTAAGGGATAAAATTTAATGAAAGTAAAGGAATGTGAATGCAAATGTTCATATTGTAACACATGACTCGATATACTTTAGTTGAATCTAAGGACTAAAAACTATGACCAAGTAGGCTTTAATTTGTAAAAAGATAACTAGTAACTTAATGTTAACAGAGCCTAGCTCTTAGAATATTAGTACAGATAAGCAAAGTCAAAATAGATAAGTACCTTAATATGCTTTCTCTATATGGCAAATAAGTAAAGTCTTGAAGTTCAAATGATAAGACAAAGTGGGAGTGTGGATATATATGGCTTAATTCAAGGTAGGGGCTATTATAACTTTAGAAGAGCAACTATTGGATGTGTGAGGTGTATTTTAAAATAATCAGTCCCACATTGCTTAATTATGACTTGCTTATTATTTCCTAAGTCCCATATGGCCTAAAATAATTAGTCATTTGTTTCCAAACCCTTATAAATATAGCTCACCTATTGAGGTAACATCGTACTAAACAATTTCTTCTTTTGCTAGTTCTATTTTTGGGTTCTATCTTAGAAGAGTTAGTTTGATCTTAGAGGAAATTTGCGTGTGGAGAAATATTTCTTAAGGATACGATTTTTTTTTACGCAACTCAAACTAAGTTTTTCCTTCAATTTAATTCCTATTTTATTTTTTTGGTCCTTATTTACAACAATTTTAAAGAATATTTACACTGAGAATGAGAAAACCAACCGCCACCATTATGTAAATTCCTTGTCAAGATACATCGGTAACTTTCCCTCTTTCACTCAATGTATTAGCTAATTAATAATTAGATCCTAAATTTTTGTTTTCTAATATTAGGTTTTGAAAATTTCTGAGAGTATATTGTTATTTAATTAGACCAAGGATATAACAGTATTTAGAAAAAATCATGGTGGGCTTTTGGGTACCAATGTTACTATTGCAAGTTGATGAATGTAATTGTGATTTATTCCATTATGTGTGTTTTCTTTGATTTAGGAATTTGTGCTCTTTATGAAACATATGTGATGCATTGAAGTCATCAAGTTGGAAGTTCCAAATAAAAATGCAATAAGATAATGTCAAATTAGGAAAGAAGGACTGTATAATAATAACATAGAATTTAATGAGATCTTGTTCTTTATTCTGTCTATATGTTTCACATATTTTTCTTTCTTTGTTCCTCTTACCAATTGCATCTGATTGGTTAGTGGAAAAATTAAAAATAAGAAAATTGGGATAATCTTAGAAGAGGTAGTTGAATTTTCCTTTTCTTTTTTTTTTGTTTAGAAAGAATTATGTTAAGAAAGATAAGACTATAACTTCATCAAGATCAGCCATATTTTTTTCTTAGATGAAAATAAAAAAGGAAATTTCACAATTTTAACTCTTTTCATGGCTTAAAAGTTATAAAGCAAGATATTTTTACAAAAATTAAGTGATCAATTAAGTGTTTGCCTATAATATTTTTCTCTTTTTCTGCTCGTTTTATTTTGGAAAATGAGTCAGATTTTCAATGAAGTTAGTTTAATCATTGTTTCTGATAACTTGGATGCATTTTGGTTTATTATTTTTTGGTTTTTCATTGAAAAAAATGCAACTCTATCATTTTCGACTTTGAGATAGAAATACTTTGTCAGTTAATCTATTGATTAATGTTATTTCAACTTTTGTTGTTTCGTTTCTAATAGCATAGGATGCTTCATTCATGTCCAAGCATAAGGATTCTTGATATTATATGTGTAAATAATATCAATGCCATTGTTTGGTACACACTACATAAGTGTGGATCATACAATTGGCATAAACGTTCTATTCATTTAAGTATGTAACATGATATATCAAATTTAGTAGCACCCATTTTGTCAAGTCAAAACATGGGGACACTTTTTTTTAAAATGTACAACTTTTTATGAAGACATTGTTGCCTTGTGTGTTGTACCAAGAAAATAGTACTATGTTGACATATATACTCAATTAATGACTTCTAATTTGTATATGGGTAAATTGAGATGTAAAATCACTAAAATTGGACTCAATAATTAGGCAACTTTACCACTTAAGTAAGTAAATTTTGCAAATTTAGTTATACGTGTCAAGTCTTGTTTATCTAACTAAAGGTGTATTCAATCTGAATTATTTGGTTTAAATTCTTGAAAATTTTCGTAGATGTCTAATCTTAGAGCATGCTTATTACTATAATTATATTTCTATTTTGATGGTCAAAGTCTAAATCGTATAGATGAAAATTGTGGAACTTACTTGAAGCACAAAATATCATTTCTACGATATGAATGAATAGCTTCAATATGTGCAAAGAGATATCGAATTAGCTCTTTTTGTTGATTATTGTTCATATTATACAATAAAAAGCTTATTTGATGGATCACTTGTACTCTACTATTTAGTGACTTATTATTCTATAAATTTGCTAAATGACCCTCAGGTTTCTTGTAAAGAAGCTTAGCATTACTTTAAATTCACTTATTATTTTTAGTGCTTTATGAAAAGTAGGATTATAACTTATCTTCTATGATGTTGATAATGGTTCTCACTCTTATTTTTTTAACATTTTGAGGACATTGATTTATTTTCATGTTGAGAGAAACCTAAAAATGTATCTAATGAAAAAATGTTTCAATGTGTGGGGGTAGGGAAAGTGTTTAAATAGGAGCCCCACTTCCTTATTTGCGACATCAACACTTAAAAAGAAAGTGCAAATGTAAATACATAAGCACCAAAATAGTCAGTGTTGTTAAAGTATATAAAAATAGGATAGATAAGGTATAGATTTATTTGTTAATTTTCATGCTTAGCTATCATGAATGGATATTATTGGGAGAAATGGATAAACTAGGAAGTATGCATATGATATTGAAAATTTGAAAATTAGATATTATTACAAAGTAGAGGTTTATCCGTGGGGTTATCTTGATTACAAGCTTAAGCATTTTCACCCCTACCTTAGAAAAAGAATGGAATTGTTTGTCAATAAGAAGCATGGTCATTATAATGCTCAATGTAGAAAGAGAACAAATAATGACAATCCTCTAAGACAAACTCAAATTGGGTCTAAGGAGATGATATCATTGATGTGATCATTACTCAAGCTCTCATTGTGGCCAATGTGAAAGAATGGGTGGTAGACTTTGGGTCAAACAGGCATACTTTTGTAAAAAAATATGTTTTTACAACCTACACTACAGTAAGGATAAAGGAAATTATGTGTACCTTGGTAATTCCATAATTACTAATGTTCTTTGAAAAGGTAAAGTTGTCCTCAAAACTTTCAACTGACAAGACCATAGCTCTCAATGATGCTTTATGTGCCTACTATCATAGAAAAGTTAACTTTTTTGGCTCTACTGGGAAAGGATAGGTTGAACTGTCATTTAAATCTAGTAAAATTATAATGACAAAATAATTTTTTGTAGGCAAAGGCTATAGTAATCAAGGATCTTTTGTATTTCATATTTCTTACATGTAAATTTGATATGACTAATTAGATATTTAAAGAGGTATCATGAATTATGCTATCATGTATAGTGGATTTCCAACCGTATTAGGATGATATAGTGCTATTAATTGGATTTTAGATTTAGATGAGACAAAGTCCACTAGTAGTTATGTTTCCGCCCTTGGTGGTAGTACGGTAGCTTTGAAATCAACCAAATAAACTACTAATGCTAGATGTATTATGGAGTTAAAGTTTATTGCTCTAAAATTGGCTAGTAATGAAGCTATGTGGTTAAGATAGTTTCTTAGCTAAACTCCCATTAGGAATATAAACAACTCTTGTGTCTATGCATTGTGTTTGTCAAGTGACAATAGTCATTATGAAAAATAAGGCTTTCAATGATAAAAGTAGACATTCAAGTTTGAGACACGATGTGATCAAGTAGTTGCAAACTAATATTCTTATATTGATTGATTATGTGAGGTTAGAGATGAATTTGGTAGATCCTCTTACAAAACCTTTTAAAAGGAAATTAATCCTTAAAACATTAAGGGAGATAAGCCAATTTAAAATTAACAACGATGGTTAACCCCAACTTTTGTGATTGGAGATCACATGAAGAAGGTTTATATGGGTAATAACAAGTCACTATTAATTCTCCTACCACTAATAATTATTGTCCCTTCCTAAGGTGCAAAAAATTGTTATAATGTATTGATAGAGATGAACAAAAAGCTCTTAATGATTTTCATCGCCCTTATAGGTAGTATATTCATTACAGATATACTTAATCAAATCAATAATATAAGTGTAGAGGGGGCCCACTCCTATGAGATCGTGGCAAAATCTCTAAAGCACTCATAAACTACTAAGCACGTACATGACTGATTAAAGAACAAAACCACAATAACAGCAAGAATTGTGGGAGTGTAATATGACTGATAAGATCTCTAACTTGTAATAAAGAGTTTTTAGTTATAAAAGTTATAAACTTCATCATAATTCTATAAGTTAAGTCTTATCTGTCCAGATTTGATTCATAGTTCAAAAGGCACCATATTTAAAACAATTATACTTATATATGTAACCCAGAAACCTTTCTTGTAACTTAAAATTTTTTCTCTTTTTCTTATGACTATTTTGAAATATGTGAGGGGTTGTTGGATGTGTGAGGTGTATTTTATAATAATCAGTCTCACATTGCTTAATTATGACTTGCCTATTGTTTCCTAAGTCCTACATTGCCTAAAATAATTAGCCACTTGTTTCTAAACCCTTATAAATATAGCTTACCTATATGAGTTACATCGCACTAAAGAAATTTTTTCTCTTACTAGTTTTGTTCTTGGGTTCTATCTCGGAAGAGTCAATATTCCTTAAAGACAACATATTTTCAAATTAAGCTTTTTTTTCCCATTTGGTTCCTATTTTATTTCTCTTTTGTCTCTATTTACAATAGCAACATGTTAGCTAATAACAATATTTGTATTTAAATTCCTATAGGAACAAGATCTAAAGAGGGCAAAAATAGTTCATAATGCTTCTCCTAGATGAGTACATAAAATCCCCATCAAAACTATATTTATATTTTCATTTCTAATATGTAACCATGTATTTCTATTGTAATTAAAATTTATTTCACCACTTTAGTAAATTTTAGTTTGATCTTCCCATTGAAAGTGAATATTGCTACTTTACAAAATTTCCTATTGCTTTTGGTAACATTTAAAGAACAATTACTTATATTTCTATTCCAGAACGTGTACAAAATCTACAAAATTATTTTTAACTACTTGGTATGATGCTTAGAAAGCAGATCCCTTCCATTCATGGGGGAGAATTCCTCTCTCCTGTAAAATTGGAGGCATTGAATCTAAATTCAATGGCCTTAAGTTTTAAGTTTTTTTTTTGAAAATATAAAAATAAAGTATTTTTTTTAAAACAAGATATATTAATATTTTAAATCTTTATTATACATGATGATATTATACTGAAAACAAGATTTAATTGTTTTTAATATCTTATTGGCTATTCCATACATCTACTAGAAAGAGATTCCTTGTAGTAATTGGAGGGGATGTACTCTCATGGTTCATATATGAATTTATGAATGTATGCAACCTAGAAAAGTGATTCCATACATGACAATTTGTTTGACCTTTAGGAAGGATTAATAACGGACACTCATGGCGAATAATCTTGTTATCCCTTAGTGTACCTTGAAAATATCTAGATAATAGAGATAGGAAATGCTAATCTTATTTGACAACTATCACACAAGGAAGGAGTGATGATGAAATATGAGCTGAAACTCATGACAATTTGGTTAGTTATCCTTGAGAGCTATAAGCCCTTAGTAGATTATGATTTTCCCATGCACTATGTACCCACGATTGATATATATATCATTATGTAGTAGTATTTTCCTTGAATAGTTTTCAGCAATTAATAGTTTCCAATGTTTTAATGATAACATGTAAATTTATTTCAATCCTCATGTATTTTTTCTTAAAGAGTGTATTATGTTATACTCTTGTTCTTACATTCAATTTTTGACAAGAAATTCTTGAAATTGCATTCGTTCACAGTTTTATCAAGTTTTCGTTATTTAAGTGATTTATTTTATATAGTCTTAATATTTTATTTCTTTGGCATATTATTTACTCCCTGAACAAATTTTGAATTTTAGATAGTGCATGAGATCTAAAACCAGCTCCAAAGGCTTGAGCTATGATAAAGTTAGTGGAGCTCGTAATGAATTCGCGATATGTTTTTTTTTTTTTAATTGATACTTTAAACATGTATATTGTGTAGGTTGATAAATTATCAGCTCCACAGTAACCACTGACATGATGCCAAGATCCTCTACCCTATGTTAGTTGCTTCTTGTTTTAGTCGAGAGTGAAGTTTTCTTTAATGTATTGGTTGAACTTATAGGTGATTATAAAAAATTTTGAGTTCAAGGTTTATAATTTAGGGTTTCGAAAAACTTTGCTAGATTTTTTACAGAACCTAACTTTGTGGTTATAACCAAATTAGTAACAAATTTTTTAGTGTTAATTGCCCTGAAGTTCCTAACTAAGGAATTTCATAGCCACTAGGATGTTCAGGCTTCCAAAAATGGGATTCTTCCTGAATTTTCATACCAACACACACCAGAAATAGGAGTGCGACACAAACAAGATTTCTATATTTCTGTGGTCAAAGGTGCTCCATATCAAATTCTACCACTGAAGGCCTTTACGGTTTTTTATTTTTCATTTTTTTGGTTGAATTTGAACATGGCGCTTGCAAATTAACAAACGGAGGCAATCAAGACTTCTCAGTGTATTAACTCCAAAACTTCCTTAATTACTGAACATTTAAGTCAAATTTAAATTAAAATTTTAAATTTGAATTTTAATGATTATTAATTTATTAATTATGTAATTAATTAATAACGTTATTAGTCTAGGTATGGGTTAGTCAATTATGAGGAGCCCATTTTCTACCAAGATTAGTCAAACAAACGCAATTTAAGTATTCCAACGGACCACTTTTCTTCTAAGTAATGCAAAAAAAAAGGGGAAAGAAAATGGGAACTGCATAAAAAATAATTTAAGAAAAAAGAAAAAAGAAAAAAGAGGATACGTGGAAACAAATGGGACGCCGATCTATTGCATCAAAGAAATTCGATGCAGATTCTGTATTAAAGAAATCTGGTCGTTCGTTCCATCTAGCGGTCCTTAATAAACCACGTTATTCCTATCTCTCAGTGCACCGTTTTGATTTTAATGCAACGTGTGTTGACCCGACGTCTTTTTCCTTCGACGATCGAACGTGTGCGGTTGGAGAGATAGGGATAACGTGGTTTATTGAGGATCGCTGGATGGAAGGAACGGCCAGATTTTCTTTAAAGAGAATCTGCAGTAAATCCTATAACTGCAGCAGATCGGCGTCCGGGGGAGGGGGACCGCGTTTCGTTGATCTTCGCGTGCTGGCAAGGTTACCAGAAAGAGGAGACTGAATAACAGAAGAGAAGAGCACAGACAGAATGACAAGAAAAGGAAAGAGATAGTTGCAGAAGAAGGAAGCCACAGAAGAGAAAAGAGAAGGCTGAGAGAAAGGGAGATTCCGGAGAGAGCTGGAGAAATGGAAAATGTGCGGAGAGAGCCGGTGAGGCATGAAGATAGGAGAGAAAGAATGGAAGAGACTGAGCGAATGAAAACGAGAGAACAGAGACGGAAGAGAGAACCCGGAAAGAAGTAAAAGTAGCCCAGAGAACAGAGATGAAGAGAGGAGACTGAATTCCTGTTCGAGAGAGAGAGAGAGGCATGAGAGCTGAGAAACAGAGCACTCAAGGGAATAAGATGACCCGTACATACGAGGGCTGAAGGATGAAGTAGAAGAAATGAAGAAACGCCTGTGTTTCTAACCCAACGAAACAAAGAATGGGAAGAACAATGGAATCAACGTTTGTTCATCTATTTTCGAACAAAGGCAGAGGTAGTTCTCTTCATTTCCTCTTTTAGTGACTGTGGGCTATAATAGTTTGGGCGTATTGCCAGAATATGAATTTTAAGTGTGTTCTTTTCATATTGTAAAGTTAGTGTGTGAGCTTTGCTGAATGAAACAATTAAACCCTGGAAATTATGCTGTGAAAATACCTCTTCACAAATCATTATTTCATGAGATGGTATGGCATTTTTGTAATTCGAAATGTGTTGAATATGCTTCAAGTGTTGCGTTTACGATTCATGAAAGTTATAGTTTGTTTACTTTAAAATCTGAATATGTCCATTTTATACAATGGTGAAATTTGTCAATTATAGAAGTATTCTGGACAATTTTCATGGTGTTTCATGTGCTGAAATTGAAACTATGCCAGTTTAGACAGGTTTAATTTGATTAATGAAGAGCTCATATTTGTGCATATTGCTGGGCCGATATTAATACGCAATTTGTAGTTTTGCCAAGCTTATTGCTTAAATTTCAAGCTATTTTGAGACTGGTTAGTGATTAGGAGCATCTTTTACTAGGTCGACGTAAACCCGCAAGAAGGACAACTGGAGAGGAAAAGGAAGGAAAGCCTGCAAAATGTGCACGATCTAGTTTTACAGGTTATATTTTTGCTCACATAAATGCTTCAATAAATGATACTATTTGAACCCATACACACACAATCACTGACTTTTATTTTTTTACTTTTTATTTTTGTTGTTTAATTTTTAGAGTAGCTGTGTAAAACTTAATGTCTCCTCATGCATCGCAAGGAGTTAACCAATGGGCCCGTGAGACATTTTGTATAATCAATTTTGAGTAATCTATTTATAGGATCCGGAGATGTCTAATACATTTCTCATGCAAAAGCGATTTCCAAATTTGACCAATGGTTCGCAAATCACCTTTTATTATTTGGTTTTTCAAAGTTTATTCTTTAAAAGTTTTAGTTGTAACTCCTCATTATTTTGTTTTTATTTTTAAAAGAAAAAATTAAATTTTTTTTTCTGCTATGCCTCGTGGTTACACTTCTAGTATGAAATTGATTATCTAAAAAAAAGACAAAGTAGAGGAGCTTCCAACAAAAAAAAAGCAAATTAATAATCTCTATATTATTATGTTCATTTTAAAATAATTTAGTATAAAGTACAACTCTTCATGGGAAGCACATTGCATAATTGATCATTCCTACAAAATAGGCAACCAGGAGAGCATAAATGGCCATATCTATGTCTAGTATAACAACATAGATGACAATTAGTGGTATCCTACATCCTACTGATATGACTCATAAAAACTCTAAATCACAAACTATAAACCCTGCCATGATAATCTCGCCACTTGGCATAATTGTGAGTAAATATCTAGGTGTTTTGGAGCCACTAGTCACCCTTGATGATGATTTCAAGCAATAGACCCAACACGTGACAATGCTCTTTGAGCCTTGACAGAAGGAGGGGAAAAAATTGACATAAAATATTGTAAGAAAGGTGCCAAAATCCATGCTAGTGTTTATGTTGATGAAATGTCTATTGCCAGGCTTCTTTTGACCAGAAGAAGATTGCAAGGTTTAATAATGCTAAAAATGCATTGCTTAGATTAACTAATTTTGATCTTACTAATAATGCTATGATTGCCTTTGGCGCCGAAATTGATGGTCCCTTTGAAATTGAATCAACAATGTAGAAATTACATGAGTTTTGTAGAGAAAAAAAAAATGCCTAAAACCTAAATACCGATAAGGCCTGTTAATATCATTAGTAGGGACATTCAAAGAATAATGCTCATGTAAAAATTTGGATGCTTTTTCTCTATATAAATTGGTATTGTTTGATCTTTTTGTTTTCTTTGGTTGCTAAATTTGAAAGTACAGTGGCAAGTATGAGAACCAAAAACTGCAGGATTTGAATCCTTTAAGTTACATGATCACTCTTGTTGAATAGAAAACAATGCTGAAGTAAACACTTGAATGCAAAATAACATGAAATGATCCAAATCTAGAACCAAATGAGGGAATATGATATACTCACGTATATTAAACAATAACTTCTCAATTGTAGGTTTTGATCACCAATATTTATGCAACTTCCATAATTTTGATTTTTGTTTCCTCTTCTTTTTATGTTGATACATTTATAATTAGCAATTTCTTCGGTATTCAATTCAAGTTGCTAGTCTTGTCACTCTCATTGAGTATAGGTAACCTTTTTATTGTAGTTTCAACCTGGAAGTGGTTCCAAAATTTTTTACTTAGCCTCTACAATATACATATTATATTCACAAACCAGATCATAGAAACACAACAAACTAAAATTGATTTTGGTGTGTGTTAGTGTTGTTGAAGCTTTATCTAGCTAATTAACCTTCCATATGAACTTCAACAATGTCCTTTCAATTTTTCTAAAAGTTGCTTATGCCAATCTTGTGATCTTTTTTGTTAATCAACTTAACCTTCTTGCACTTCTACAATGATTAAAAACATTGAGAATGAAGGATGCATAGAATATGTTGCTTCCTTGATGATACAAGCATTATAATCTACTGATTATGGGTTACGTTGTTGCTATGCTATGTTTTTGTGCGAATGATGTCTAGAGTATCATCCATATTCTATAGTTTAAGTGGCTAAAATGTCCATGGGTCCTGGCCTTCAAGATAATTTTTTGTAGCATGTGACAATTTATCCATACAAAGATGCCATAGAACCATCGAATAGTTCATTAGTACCTAGACATAAGATAGCCTGGAAATGGAACAGTTTGACAATGTTGTACATATAATCTATTTAACCATTACCGTGATAATATATCCATCGCCATATTATCCTATACTTATGATAGATTAGTTTATGTAGTAGAGCAAAGAAAATTGGGAAAAATGGGATTTCTCAAGATTTTGTATCGTCAATATTTAAGCATAAGGTCATGAATTGTGATGAACTGTTTTCATGATGCTTTAGGCTAGATTGAACGTAGAGAAGACTAGTTTTATGGAAACCAAAACTTTATATCCTAAATTGTAAGGTGTTCTAAATAAAAGCCACATAGTTCAAATTTTTGCAACTTTAAACTAGAATTGTCAAAATGGATTAGCCCCATGTGGCTTATTTTGACCCACCTAATTTAGTGGACCAAAATGTTGAACAGGCTCACCAAGTGGATTAAATAAGTCAACTTATTTAGCAACTAAAAAAATGTTAAAAAATTTGCAAAATAAAAAATTAAAACAAACAAATCTGCAAAAAGAAAAAAAGAAATCCAACTTGAAGAATCGAAGGGGTCTAAACCAAACAGTGCAGATATGTGTCTCTCCCAACCTTAGAAATCACACTGTAGTGGAGAAGTGAAGCCTCACTGCCATCACATTGAATACAGGGATCAATCTTCTCAATGCAATCACATATATGCTCGCCCTCACTATGTTGCGAAAGCCAACAACGCTCTTGACACAACAACTACTGACATTAGGGATGGATCCCAAGGGGTGCGCTGGGATGATCACCCTTTATATTTTTAAAATTTCAACTTTTATATATAATTTTTTTATATTTTTATTTAATTCTTTAATTTATAAGAACTTGTCTTTCTTGGATTGTAAAAATTTGCTTCATTTAATTCAAATCTTTGATCTAAAAACTTTCACTCTCCTTGGAATCAAATCTTAGATCAATTCCTAACTGACATTGAAAAATTTGAGGAAGTCTGCTATTACCCTCGGGTGTTCGACTTGTTTTGCAACCCGATTATTGAAGTCAAGAAGTGTGAGGTCATTGACAAAAAAGACATGAGCAAAACAAACCAAAGCAAAAATGAGAGCAAACGATAAAACGAACCAAAGTAGAACAATTATCGAACTAGTCAACCAGAACAGAACAATATGAGCAAACAGTAAAACATATGAGATTGCTTAAGAACCCTAGGCTAGAAGAGCATGAAATTATGTGGAATGGGTCATGGACGAAGACGTTGGCAGGAATTAGACCATAGATTTCTTTTTTCTTCCTTTGACAGGACAGTGGCTTGGGCCAACCACTGGTTGGGCTTTGGAGAACTTTTAAAGCTTAAGGATCTGGGCTTGGCAGCAGTTGGGTAATATAAAATTAAGAGGAAAGAAAAAAGCTAACCCATGAATTTATCGAATTGATTTATTTAATTTGTGACATAAATGGGTTAGACCTAACTCATCCTACTCAATTTGCTTTTCAAATCCTCCCTAAACTCAACCCACCAATTTGGTGGGCTAACTGTCGAAATTACAACTTACTTCAATTTGCCAATGCATTTAGAGATTAACTACTCAATTTGATCCTTGAAAGGGGCAAATAATTGAAAAGATATTGAAAGACTAAATTGAAAAAGGTACAATTCGATGAATTAAATTAAAAAATGTCTTCTTTGAATAATAATAAAGTTGATAGTTTAATATTTTTTTCTGGGAAAAATTAAATGCAAACATCGACAGATGAGAAAGGAGAGAATCTCCAGATTACAAGCAACTAGTGGCCTACGCACGAATCAGCCACTAGGCAAGACAATAGTACCGAAGATGGGCAAATGGTGTACCAAAACCGAGAAACTGCAGCAAAATGTTCTTAAGGACTCACCAACTCAATTCTCATGCTCCCCCTGCCAAACGTCTCTTTTCTTTTCCTTTGTTTCTTACTTTTTCCGTTGTACTTTCTCACCTAGTCTTCTGTACATATATTTTCAAACAAAATGGTAACTGAACGGTACATTACACCTATGCTCTGTGGCCGTCAGTTCAATATTCAAATATCTTGTTTGCATAAGTTTTCTCAATTTCCTTTACTCTACTATATCAAGTAATCTACTAAGTATAGGAAAACAGGAAGATAAATATATTATTATGCTAATTGTTAAATGGATTATATTGCACAACAATGTCAAAGTGTTTCCAATTTCATGTAAACATTACAAAGCATCAGATGGCCCAGTACTAATGAACTGTAAAATGGTTCCTTAGCAACTTCCTATGGGTTGATTGTCGCATGATGCCAATTAATTGTCCTGAAGGCCAGGACACATGGACATTTCCCCCTCTGGACACCAATTGTACAAAAGCACGTAGCATAGCGACAATGTCTAGCATCAGAAGTTATAATCAGCAGATTTTATGGCCCGTATCATCAAAGACGCTGCAGAGTTCTCTGCATTTTTCCTTCTTGGCTTTTCGTCTCCTGACATGTAGAGTATACCGTGCACAGTCTCTATCTGAACTGAGCAAATGAATTTCTTCTCATGTGCAGGTCCGATTTCATTCTCAGTACTGTAAATCATTGCGGAAGAACAAGATTAAGTTAATTAAACAAGGAAGATCACAAAGATTGAATAAGCAACTTTTAGGAAAATTGAACGAACATCATTAAAGTTGACATGGAAGGTTAATTAGCTAGGATAAAAATTCAAGTCTACAACACTAACATGCACCAAAACAGTACATATTAATTTTATTCGATTGTATTTCTGTTATCCAGATTGTAAATGTAATAAGTATAGTGTAATGGCTAAGTAAAAAAAATTCCAAACACCACTTCCAAGTTGAAACTACAACACAGTTACCTATGCTCAGAGTGCCAAAACTAACAACTTGAATTGAAGAAAGAGAAATTGTTAAATTTGCATGTATTAACATAAGAAGAAGGGAGGGGAACAAACTAAGTTTTGGAAGTTGTATAAATATTGGAGAACAAAACCCACAATCTAAAGAGTTGGTTTAATATATATATGAATATATCGTGTATACCCTTATGTGTTTCTGATTTGAATCCTTTCATGTTACTTTGCATTCAAGTATTTTTCTTCTACAGTTTTCTCTATCCAACAAGTGCGATCATGTAGCTTGAAAGGGATCCAAATCCTACAGTTCTTAGTTCTCATACTTGCTATTATGCCTTCAAATTTGGCAGCCAATGAAAACCAAAAGATAAGACAATGCCAAATAAAAAATTTACATGAACAATATTCTTTGCATGGCACTGACAATGACAATAGCTGCCCTTACCGGTATTCTGGTTCCCGCCATCTTTTTTTCATACAAAACTCATGTAACTTCTGCTTTGCTGATTCAATCTCAAAAGGACCATCAATTCTGACGCAAGAGCCAAGCATCCCAGTGTTAGCAGCATCTGAATTAGTCAATCTAAGTAATGCAGCTTTGGCAGCATTAAGCCTTGCAATGTCCTTCTTGTCAGAAGAAGCCTTGGCCACAGATTTTCCATCAACATAAACACCAGCATGGATTTTGTCACCATTCTTCCAATGTCTTACGTCAATTTTTTTCCCCTGCTTCTGACAAAACTCAAAGAGCATTGTCACAGGTTGTGGTTGTTGCTTGAGATCATCAAGGGTAACCAGTGGCTCCAAAACACCACTAAATATCTGCTCACAATTATGCCAAGTATATAAGAAAAAGAAAAAGAGCTACTACTAACATTGTTCCTTAATTATATCCGAATGCTCACACAATTTCAGCTTTGCAACACCTAAATAGCTTGTTTATGAAATTATTATTCGTTAAGAAATAGAAATTACAGAAGATCCACTTCAGCATAGCCTATAGGGTTATAGCTCATTTGGATAGATGAAACAAGAAAGACTGTTATACGGAACAAGGAACAAGATTCAATCAGTAGTTTGTACAGTTTTATTTCAAATTTACTAAACTTCCAAATTTATTTACAAACAAAGGAAGCTTAAATTTTGACAAATTTGATAGCGCTGTATTATGTTCCCAAAAACCAGTATCCCAACTTTCAATTCCTCTTCTTTTTCATGAAGCAAACTGCACAAACAAAACAATAGCCATAAGTTTTTTTGTTTTTCTCTCTTTCAACAATTCCAGCAGTAAATAGATAATAGTTCAGTTTGTTTTTATTCACCCAAACAAGCTATCAAACTCAAGAGTATTAACACAGACAGATCACTGTTGCTTACAAGATAAACATACTCCGACTCACCACCCATAATGTTTGAATGTCATAATTAACGTCCACATAAACCGCAGCAGCAATTGACTCTACAATGTCGGCAAGAACCTTCGGAGCTTTCACTGATCCACCATAGGCAACAAGATCCTCTTCTTCACTAACAGCCTTTTCAAACTCTCTAACCTTCATTTATTCATAAAAAATAAAGCATCAGACAGTAGAACCACTACCCTTCCAGTTTACCAGCTTAAATCAAGCTTATCAAGCTTCACATATGGTACCCCAGTTATAAAAACACACAAGAAGAAAGTCGATCCACAATTTGGTCCTGAAATATAGACCTCATATTTCAGTCCTTGATCATGAATTAGTTCAAATCTTGTAACTTGCTACACATGTTTACAGAGTTAATCCCAATACAATTTGATCCACCTAATTGACTAATATGTCGCCAAGTTACAAACTCTGTTCTCAGAAAATATGTTCCTCTCCACGTATTACTCAGTCCTCTTATGTAAAGTAAGTCAAACAAAGGAATAAACCGAATGAATTTAAAACTAAAGCAATGCGACCGAGAAAGAGAACCTTGTCAATGAGAGAAGGGGCATTGTGGCGGACGTAGCGGTGTATTCCGATGCGGAGGGCGACACGAGCGAGCTTCTCGGTGCTGACGTTGGCCGCACGTAGGAGAGAGAGTTGACCAGGGTCAAGATCGGGGTACGCGCGGAAGAGATGGTTGCTGATGGCGAGGCCCAAAACAGCGTCGCCGAGGAACTCGAGGCGTTCATAGGAGACGGCATTCGAGAAGGAAGAGTGGGTGAGGGCTTCTTCTAGAAGCCTCTTACTCCTGAAACGGTACTTGATAATGCTTTCCACTCCACAAACGGAATGTTGCATCTCTGGTGACGACGCCGTCATGGGGTCGTCGGAGCTCGGAGCGTCGATGAAGGGATGATGGAAAAACGCAGAAGAGAAAGGAGTTGCTTTCATTCTCTTCGTCTGTGTCATGATTTAGTCCGATGAAGACTGAACAGAAGGGTTCATCGTTTTGAACTTGGAAATTGACTTACCGAAGAAGGAAGGAAAAGGCAAAAGGTACGAGATTCCTCCACTGATGCAGGGAAGAAGTGGAATGAACGCACGCTAGTGGGAGCGTGGGGGCTTAACTTTTTGTTACTTCAGTCAAATAACAAAGATACTTTAGATCCTTGCTTTTTGAAGCGTGTTGACTGTTTAATCGTAGATTGATATGAAATTCGTATAATAATGTTTTGGGCGGTTAATGAACAATTATTACTGTTGAAACAAGTCAGAATAATTAGTCTCACTTAATCTATATTCTTAGGGAATATTATATATGTAAATACTCATCTAGATAAAATATTGACTAAATGGAAGGAATAATTTTTTTCCTTCACTATATGCTAGTAGAGTCTTTCCTATTTTTCTTTTATGGTTTTTTTTATTATTTTAGATTTCGTGTTACCTAAATTATCACCTTAAATTATTAGTTTAGTCTCACTGTTGACATAAAAAGGATCAGTGTGTCAAGATCGACCAAACCCAGGAGTCTAGTGACCTAAATCCTAATGCAAGTCTCACGCAACGCAAACAGAATTGTGTTTTGTGTCACACGCCAGTGTGTGGAGGCGTGTGACTACATTTTCTTTCGTTTTTCATTTTAGGCAATCGACTGCTCCTTTTTAGTGTAGCCCCGATGTGCTACCGGCAATTAGTAGGGTGCAAGTGATTGTTTAGGAGTCTCTTTCACTTGTGTTTGGTGCATTTTTCATTCTAACTGCGATATAGCAACCAAGATCTCTATTTGACCTCCTTCACTATTTTTTTTTTAAATATTTAGATCTTGGTTCTATTGTTGTTTATCTTAGATCTTGGCATTACTTTGTTTTATAATCTCAATTATTGTGTTCCTGCATTTAGGATATATTCTTCTTTAGAAGTTTTGGCGCCTCTACTATTTGTCCTATATCAGTTTGAAAGGATTTAGTTAAAGGTTGATCATTCATTACTATGGAAGTAAAATTAATTATGACCGTTATTATGTTAAATCATACCCAGCAAGCTCATAATACTATGTCTATTTCGATTGGGGAATTTGTCAGTTGTTCCAAGTTCAAGAATCATTGAAGAGTCCAACTCCTATTACTACTATTGCAAAGTCAAGTAAATCTACTACATGTCTCATTTCCTTGTCATCTCTGGTGTCACAAGTCATATGACAAGTAATCCAAATCTCTTTTTTGTCTTTCATTCACACAGATTGCCCTCTCTTGTGACAATAGCTTATGGTTCACGTATAACATTACTGGCTCTAAGACCATTGATCTCACATTCACCATTACTTTATCATCTGTCTTATGCCTTCCAAAGCTTGTCTTTAACTTAATTTCTGTGAGTAAGCTAACACGTGATCTTAACTATTGTATCTCATTTTTTCCTAAGCATTTTCTTTTTCACGATCTTATGACAAAGCATATTTTTGGTAAAGGACATATATCTTATGGTCTCTATATTTTGGATAATTAGATACCTCGGTCCCTAGCTTGTGCCAATATCACTTTTCCATTTGAAGCTCATTGTCAATTAGGCCATTAGTATTTGCCTCTTTTGAAGAAATTATGCCTATAATTTCATAATGTGTCCGCTTTAGATTGTGAGTCACGTCTGCTAAGCATCATCATAGTTTGTCCAATCCTCAAGTCAATAAACGAGTAAATTTTGTTTTAAATTAGTACATTTTGATGTTTGGGGGCCTTATCCAGTTGTATCTAAATCTGGATTTAAGTACTTTATTAATTTTGTGGATGATTATTCCCGTATGATTTGGATATATTTTATAAAGAGCCGCTCTGAGGTGTTCTCCCATTTCTGTGCATTTTATCATGAGATTTAAACTCCATTTCATACATCTGTCAAGACATTAAGATGTGATAATAGAAAAGAATATGTCTCAAACTCCTTTTAGACCTATATAACCTAACAAGGGATACTCCATCAAACTTCCTGTGTAGATACACCCTCTTAGAATAGAGTGGCTGAATAAAAGAATAGACATCTACTTGAGATAGTACGAGCCCTCTTATTCTAAATGAAGGTTCCTAAAGAATTTTGGGTCAATGTTATAGCCACTGCATGTTTCTTAATTAACTGCATGCCCTCCTCTGTGCTCCATGATGACAACCTTCGTAGTATCTCCAAATAAACTATTGTTTTCTATAAAACCTAAAATATTTGGGAGTATATATTTTGTTCGAGGTGTTCAGCCTTATCTCACCAAATTAGATCCTAAATCCTTAAAATGCTTTTTCTTGGGCTACTCGTATCCAAAAAGGTTATCGATGCTTCTCTCCTGATCTCAATCAATACCTAGTATCTATTGATGTCACCTTTGTCGAAACCACACAATTCTTTGGCAGTTTTTCTGTTTCTACCAATCAAAAGGAGGAAGATGGTTGGTTAATTTACAGTGTCCTAACGTCAAGTGCTTCTTCTGCTAAGCAACCGAGTACTCAAGTTTTCTTTGCCACCTTCTCTTGTCGTTCAACCGACAATACCTTCAATCATTCAAGTCAATTCCAAAGGAAAGGAGACTCATGATACATATCCTAAATCACTTTCTTCGTCATCAAATCCACCTCCAAGTGACCTTAATCTTCCTATTGCTCTTCATTGAGGTAAATGTTCTTAAACTTATCTTATTACCAATTTTGTTTCTTATGATCATTTTTCTCCTCCATCTTATTCTTTTATGGCATCTTTAGACTCTATCTCCATCCTTACAACTCTTCAAGAGGCCTTAAGTCATCCTGGCTAGCGTAATGTCATGATAAAAGATATAGATGCCATAGATGAGAATGGAACTTAGGACTTAGTGGCTTTACCCACCAAAAAGAAGATAGTCAGATGTAAATAGGTATTTATCATAAAAGTTAATCCTGATAGTTCAATTGCCCATCTTAAAGCACACCTTATTGCTAAAGGCTATGCTTAAACTTATGGCATAGATTATTCTGACACCTTTTCCTCTGTTGCTAAGATGGCCTCAATTCACTTATTCATCTCTCTAGCCATTGCTTATGCTTGGCCTTTACATCAGCTAGACATCAAGAATGCGTTCCTCCATGGTGATCTTCAAAAGGAGGTTTACATGGAGCAACCAATTGGGTTTATTGCTCAGGGGAAGTTTAGGAAAGTATGTCATTTGAAGAAGTCCTTGTATGGTTTAAAATAGAGTCCTCGTGCCTGGTTCGGAAAGTTTAGTAAGGTAGTTCAACAATTCGGTTTGAAGAAAAGTAAGATTGATCACTCAGTATTCCATAGACAATTAGAAGCAGGTATTATCCTTCTTATGGTGTATGTTGATGACATTGTTATCAAAGGAAACGATAGTGAAGGGATCTCATCCCTTAAATCATTCTTTCATGCTAAGTTTCACACTAAAAACCTAGGACAACTAAAATATTTTCTAAAAGTGGAGGTGACAAGGAGTGAGAAAGGAATCTTATCACAAAGAAAGTATGTGCTTGATTTATTGATAGAAATTAGTAAAATAGGAGCAAAACCATGTAGTATACCTATAACTCCTAATTTGGGTCTCATAAAAGAAAATAGTAAATTATTTGAAGATTCGAAAATGTACAGAAAGTTAGTTAGAAAGCTAAATTATCTTGCAGTGATGAGAACAATTATTTTGTATGTTGTAAGTATTGTTAGTCAATTTATGTTTTCACCCACAGTTAATCATTGGGCAACTCTATAACAAATTTATGCTACTTGAAAGAAGTCCTTGGATGAGGTTTACTATACAAGAATTATGGTCATACTAAGATTGAGTGTTTAACTGATACTGATTGGGCAGTATCTAAGACAGATAGGAGATCTACTACTAACTATTATGTATTTATTGGAGGAAGTTGGTGTCTTGGAAGAACAAGAAGTAGAATGTGGTATCTAGATCCATAGTTGAATCAGAATATAAAGCTATGACACAATCTACATGTGAGATTATATGGATACAACATTTTGTGGAAGAAGTTAGCTTGAAATTATCACTATGAGCAACACTTATGCAATAATCAGGCTGCTCATCATATTGCATCAAACCAAATCTTCCATGAACGAACTAAACACATAGAGGTTGATTGTCATTTTGTTTGTGAAAAAATACAAGAAAATTTAATCTCTACCGGATATGTGAAAATAGGAGATCAGTTAGGTGATATTTTTACAAAAGCTCTCAATGGGAATATGATTGAATATCTTTGTAACAACCTGGGTATGACTAATATCTATGTACCAGTTTGAGGATGAGTGTTGGAATAAATCAGAATTTCAACACTAACATTAATTGGTCTAACTCACCTACAATAATAATTAGTGTTACTACATCATTAATTAGCTTACATTCTCAATGAATATTATGTATATATATACCTATGCAGACAAAGTATTAAGTAAGTGAAAGAAATAATATTTTTCCTTTACTACAATTACATATAATAAATTAATTTTAATTAATAAAATTAGTTTACTAATATTAAATAATACTAGTAATAGATGTAATAAATAATTTTTGACTAATTTTATTAGTTAACAATAATTTATTATATGTAATAAATGATCTTTAATTGAATTAATTAGTAAAATATGTTTTAGATTATTTGAATTTTTTTCCCCAGACTATTATATGAATATAAAATTATGCGTATGCACGCAACCTACGTGCATTTTTTTAAATATTTCAAAACATATTATAAATTTTAAATTTGGAATAATACTATAATAGAAAGTGTATCATGAGTGAATCGCACTTGGGTTTGATAGTTGGATTGTGCAATTCTTGATTTCAATTAATTTTTTTTGTACTACATACTAGTTACGGAAACTGACCTATTTTAATATTTTATTTTTAGATATTAATTATTAAATTTATATAATTATTTAATATTGACATTTTCATTTACACATTTATAAAAGAAATTAAAAGAAATGTGTATTGTGTTTAAAATTTTAAATATAATATTTGTATCGTGTGTTGAAATCATATTTTATAATTTATAATTAAATTTTTAATTAAATTTTTTTATAATAATATAATTTCTTAAAAAAAAATGTATGATTGATTGGAGAACCATACAAATATTTGCAAAGTCTTAAATCCTAAATTTTAAACATAAATTATACATATATTTGCAAAAGGCATATACGTATTATATTATTATTAAAAAATTATATAATGTTTCTATTTTAATTACGGAATCTGATAAAAATATTACAACATCTTAAGTTTAAATGCCAGCACATATACCAAAAACAATAAATAATTCATGTATTGTAACAATTGAACGTCTAAATTGGAAGGGTTATTTTTGCTTCTTGATTATTAACTTGTTCTAATTTAATTCTTAATATTGTTTTATTTTAGTTTGGTCATTTAGTTTTTAATGTGTTTTATTCATTATTTAACTTTATTTAGTATATGAAATTAATCCTTTAACTATGGTTTAGTTATCTAAAATAGTTTCTTATGAATGTATCAAAAAAAAAAAAAAAGATTAAAGTGACACAAATTAAAGTTAAGGAAAAATATAAAACTTAAATTAAACCAAATAAATTAGTTAAAAGAATAAAATAATAGTTAAACCGAGGATTATTAAACTAGTGAGTCAACTATTAAATTTACATTACAAGTTAAGGTAATTTAGTCAACTCATCCACTCGCTTAGATTGGTTGTTAACTCGTCCAAATTCATAACTAACTTATTCAAACTTGGTAGAATTGATGAGTCAACTCTAAGTTGAGCAAGTATGCTCACCTAGTTTCACCTCCTATTTTTCTAAATAAATGCATGATCCAAGACTTGGAATCGTCTCATCAAATTGTTCTCTACACTCAATACCATTTCACCACAATGTTCCTTGCATATATATATATATATATGCAAAATATTAAATATAATTACTTGCTATATGTAGTGCTTATAGCATAAATTTTTTAAAGTTATGATTGGATTAACTTGGTATATTAAACACTCAACAATTTATAAGTTTTAGTCTAAACCAATCATATTCTAATGTAATGGAGAATTAATAATTAGTTGATATATTTATCTAAAAATAATGAAAAATTGCATATATGGTTAAGGCAATGGAATAACACTTGTTCTTTTCATAAGAATTTAATTTTTTTACTTGTTGGACTCAAAAATATTTAATGGTTATCTTATACTTAAATTTTAAAATTACTAGTATTTGTTTGTTAATACTTATTATATTACATTTTTTAAATAATATTTATTTTTTTATACTTATACTAATTCAATTACAATCAATATAGTAAAATATTAACTTCATTAGTTCAATAAATGGTTTGGGTTTAAAAACTTTATTTTAATTTTATTTGTAATTAAATATTTTAATAATGATTCATTAATAGACATAAACTCTTATAAATTTATAATACAAGTTTGACTAAAAATTTGCAAATTTGACAACTTAGTCATATTATTTAGTTATCATTGAGGCCTTTCATTTATTTTATTCTCAAAATGATCCTCAGATTGAAATTGTCACTTTTGATTTCTGCTGTTAAGATATTACCATAAATAGTCTCTCAAATTAAACCCTGTTAACTCACATAAAAGTGACAATTTCTAATAACTGAAATATTATTTTAGGAAGAAATAAATAAACAAAAGACCAAAATGACAATTTAATTATACATTAAGATCAAAAATGGTATTTTCTTTATGGAAAATAGTACAATTAATAGATAATGGCCGGTAAAGTGAAGACTCATTGCATAAAAGAGACCATTGAAAATAAGACATTTTAAGATCAAGCTGAACTTGGAGTCATTGATCCGGTTGTTATTCACCACTATACAGAAATGACGTATCTATGTCAACCTTCGTTCTTCCAACCAATAGTGAGGCAAATTCTTTGTATACTACATCATAAAACATGCCATGGGGAAAGGAAACAGATCATGAATGTATAATCATAACAAAGCCAGAAAGGATCCAAATGAGTGATTCTCCCTTGCTTCTCTATTTGTGTCAATTTCTCTTCAACTTTACACCATAAATATCTTTCCAAACTTCAAAGGATTGAAATCCTCAATCTTCAGTACCAAGATCTCCCCATCTTACATTATGCTTTGCAGCAAGATAATGCGCTCCCACAGGTCCTCTACTACCATAGGGATAGAGCTCTGGAGCAATCTTCTTGTCTTCAAGTTCTTTTAGTAAAGGAGTGAATAGTGCCCACGCTGCATCAAGCTCATCACTTCTGATGAACAATCTTCGCTCCCCTTCTATGGCATCTAAGAGTAACCTCTCATATGCATCAGGTATTTCTTTTCGATACCTTCACATAAAACAAGAGTCTTGTGATATCGCCCTCATGGGAAGTTCCAAGTAGGCACAATTCAGACTACACATATACCAAAACATGTTTTCTGATTGTTACATTTTCACGAATAAGAGCTGTCCAAATATTAATAAGTAGATGGAAATGTCAAAAGCATTGCGACAAATAATTGACTAAGGTTGAAGACAATGAATTCTAAGGGTATGTATGGATTGAGAATAATGAAGAAGGAAAGGATAGAAAAGGTTTACTTTAGACCATCCCCTTAATTGAAATCTAAATCAAACATTTGTTTCCCTTCCCTTATCCTCCATTTTCCTCAATCCAAACATACTCTAGGGAAAAAGTTCACGCCAACATATTGTGGCCATGGTAACATCATATGCATCTGTTAAATTATTGAATACCTTCATGACAACATTTTTTTGCTGTTACCTTCGAAGATGCTTGAAAACTCACGTATGAACAGAACAACTTCTACGAATGATACTTTAGAAGTTCAAAATGGCCTATAAGAACGCTAGCATTGACAACAATTTGAAAGATTACCTTCAAAACTTTTGAAAAGACTGTAATGATTGATTTCAAGAAAATATTTTAGAAATCAGGGAAGTGCTTGCTTCTTTGAATGGTCCTCACGTCAATTACATCACATATTGTAATTTGTAAGTTCAAGTGGCATGCTTTCAACTTCAAGGAAAAGAAAAGAGATTTGATCATTAGCATGACAGAATGAATTTGTGAGACCTTGACGTATATTACTCCAATGAACTCATAAAGCTTAACTCTTAACTAGATTAATTATAATTTTCACATGTAAACTAATTATGTAACTAAATGAGTGATTACAAATAATCAACAATTCTTACATTTGAAGTTGATTCCGTCAACTCTACATAGTAATATGTTGGAAACTTTTATACCTTGCTCGGTAAAGCAAATTTAGATCGCTTCTGTCTAGTCTCATTCCCAGGCCAGGAACTTTGTTATTGATCTTCAAATATATAGCTTCATCAGGCTGCACTCGAAGCACTAGCTCATTCGTAGCCTTGTCCAGGTCAGTTCCAAAATTGCGCTTGTACAAGTTACCTGGTACATGTCGGAACTGTACTCTGATTTCTGCACTGGATGCATTGTTTGGATTTTTTGTTTTGTAACTATAGCTTTATAGCATGGCAAACTCAAAGTCACAAACTCACAATCCACCTAAAGAAAGGAAAAATATTTTATACCGCTTAGTATGGAGAGCCTTGCCAGCTTTCATAAGGAAAGGAACCCCATCCCATCTGGCATTGTCAATAAAAAGAGCTGCTGCGGCAAATGTTGGAGTAATGCTACCATTTGGAACTGTTGGGTCATCTGTGTAACCAGGATATGATTTGCCACCCTTGCTGTGGCCCTTGTATTGACCAACAACAACATTTTCAAGTTGCAGTGATCTCATTGATCTTAGGACCTTCACCTGAAATAGGATTATACTCAATTAATGAAGCACAGACAATGGTACAATCACAGTACACTACAAAACACAGACACACACCAAATTCTAAAAATTACAGTATAGGACATGACATGGTATAATGGTGATCAATAATAAAGAAAGAGATTCATAAATCATAATATTATATATAAGCTTCTAATTTACATTATCTCAAAAATGTCCAGACCACACAATATCATATATTGCACAAACCAACTTTGCAGAAAATGGGTTTTGTATCTCCCATCTTAAAACCAGGCAAAGTAGCAATCTTCAAATCAATTAAAAAAGGGTACCCTCAACCTCAACAGGCGCTGTCAGGAAGAATCAAACTGAAAATAATCGGCAATGCATAAAGAGGCCATAATCTAGACAGTTAAAGAAAAATCCAAGAGGTTAGATATTCAGAAAAAGACCTAGTCACCTTTTCATTTCTGATGTCCTCAGCATCCAAGCTGACAGGTGTTTCCATTGCAAACAGTGCCAGTATTTGCAGAAGATGATTTTGCATTATATCTCGTATTATTCCATAATTATCAAAATAACTGAAGAAACCAAAAATATAGTTATATTAGTGGAGTGATTGTCAGTTTTTTTAGGTACCATGAAGAATCTATGACTCACCCCCCTCTTCCCTCTGTTCCAAAATCTTCAGAAAATATGAGCTGCACATTGCGAATGTAGTCCCGGGACCATAGAGGCTCGAAAACAAGATTTGAAAAGCGAAGCACTGATAGATTCTCCACTAGCTCTTTACCCAAGTAATGGTCAATCCTGAACAATTTTGAATGAGTTCATAGTTTTCTCTCTAGATTGTCAACATTTAAAGAACCAAATGCACCTGAATATTTGGTCTTCACTGAGGTACTGCTTCAAACATCTCGTTAGCTCACTAGATGATTCTGAGTCACGACCAAATGGCTTTTCAACAATAACCCTTGTCCAGCCATTTTCTGATGAAGCTTTTTGGCTGGCACATCTCACTACATCTACAAATACATTTGGAGGCACTGACAAATAAAACAACCTGTTTGATAGTCTTCCACCCTGGAAGAGACCCTTGTCAAATATTAGCAAGATATAAAAGTTTCAATTCAAAGACTAGGAAGGAACTTTTGAAGAAGGAGCACTTCAAGAAAGGAGTTAAGTCCATGTCCAACAAATGTTGGACACTTGTATGAGACATGAGGCGAAATTTTATATTTCACATGAAAACTTCAGATTCTATTGTGTTATAGAGTCGTATTAGTGTGATGTCCCATGTCTATGCTTCCTAGGGAAAAACCTACTACATAAACTCCAATATAGTCTGTTCATGAATCCATAGATTGAATTGAGCCACATAGAAAGTGCTGTAGAGTTTATGATTGAAGACAGGGTGATCACCATAATTCTGATTTTCAAATTGCCATCTGTACTCTGCACCCTAGTACCCTGCACTAAGTTTTAAAGAAATGTTGAACTTTATAAAGAAGTTATCTGAGTTTCCTTTTTTGAGACCAGTTCGACACCAGAAATCTAATTTGAGAAAATATGCATTGGTGAGACAGCCTTATAAAAGAAGCAATATAGAGTTCAGGGTTATTTAAGTTTTACAAGTATTCATGCTGCAACCTCATTTTGCTGTATTATTATGCAATACAGAAAATGAAAATCAGAGAAAAGACAGAGTAGATGTATTACCTCTATATCTTTCAGCTTACAGTCCAAATCTGAAAAGTCATCCACAGAATTGTATTGACCAAAATGGTAAAAGCATCTTCTTAGGAACTGATCCATTTTATCTTCACAATTTTCCCTGTAAGTCTCAACCTCATCTCAATATAATACCAAACGGAAGAAAGTATGGGTAAAGGAAAAAAAATTGTGATGACATGGTATCATGTTACATTCACAGAAATACCTCTTATCAATTCTGCATGTTAAAGTTTGGCTAATGATATTCCTTAACTCTTCAGTGGTCATTTTAGTCCGAGCATATCCAAATATAACGAAATTCTGCATAAACATTACAAGCATGGGAACTCAGTATTAGTGTTCCAAAAATATTTAAAGATCACTGCCAAACAAAAAGTGACCTTAGGTAGGCAATCTTCATAGTAGAGAGCAAAGAGTGCTGGAAAAATCTTCTTTTTGGCAAGGTCTCCAGAAGCTCCAACAACAGTTATGCTAAGGTTGGATTCTGTTAATTCTGAGCCCGATACTTCTACGGGTTGAGGCTTGATCTGTTCTTTGGCCAATGGACTTCCCGCTAGACCTACTTAAAGTATGTGATTATGTAAAATAGGATAAACAAATTTAACTATATACAGATACACAAGTAGTCAACACTCAACAGTTATGTAGGCAGATTTTACAAACATACTAAATGGTGCTTCAACATATGATGCCAGTACAGTGCAACAAGAAACTATGAAGAGCCTCAACTTCCACAATGCTTGGAATTTAATTGCAGATATCATAAATCAACTTTTACATAAAAACATTTTTAGCACCACTAATAGAATAATTAGCTCAAACTTCAAACCCAGATCATTATGCTTCTTTGATTTTGGAAAAGTTATTAAATTGAGTAGTCTACCGATGACGCAAACTTGAGCTGAAGCCAAAACAGGAAAGAACTGTACATGAGGAGTGAAGACATAAGGGACACCAAAGGGACCAAGTGGCAAAAATGGGGGACAAGAGCACAGCAAGTTATGATAGGAACATGAATTTTTCATGACTGAAAAAGGATCAAAACTAGAAAGAAATGGAGAAAAGAAGACAGCAACAGATTTGCTCTCATTGTGTAGTCTCGCTCAATTTTAGTTAATACACTGAACAACAAATAAGACTAAAATAAAGAATTTTGAAAAGCAGTTGATTTTTGTGTTGACAGTAGTAATTACTCAGGGAGAGCGACACATATTTAAGACAAGAGTTAGAAGGAAAAGTAGGAAAGCCAATACTATAAGGTTAAGCACATCTGTATACAAGAAGTGCTAAGATTAAGAATGCAGTTCTAGCTAGAAAAGGAAGAGGATTGATATAAAGAATCAAGAAAATTTGCTTGTTCTGAATAAGAAACCAAAATCAGGGAATCCAGGATTATGGCTTATTGTGATTGTTGGTCTAAACAAGTAGCATCCCTCATGATATCAGGACTTAATGAAAGAATGAGTGAATGCATTGGACAAAGCTACATCATCTATAATTTAAAATTATATGTTTATAAAGACAATATTGGCGGCTTGTGTCAGGAGGAAATCTCAGAACCAAAGAAATGTGGCTTTCTGACTATAACCGTAAGTGAGAATGGCAAAGACTGTTCAATAAATAGATGCTCTTCAATATAATATCAATTTCGTCTATTACGGGTAATAACCAGGAACCAAGGAAGCATCCTAACTTTACCGGCAACCAACCAATTTCCTCCAAGTTTGGTTGAAGGCTAATACTGGTAAGTGATAATGCATCTGGCAGATCCACCAAAGCAAGTGCCCCCGTAGTAAACAAGGATCATGAAGGAGCTGCTAGATCAGTTATCAAAATATGATCGACAGGTCCCATTCATGGGCAGGTATCAACAATTAGAGATCGTTTAGGTTAACCCCATATCAGGTGATACAGCCAGGGCTGAATTAAATTAAAGGAAAAATGTATTTTTTTGTTTCCTTAAGTTTATGGAAAATTTTGACTCCCTACTTGTGAATCCCCTGTGAGCTAAGAATAAGGCAAAGTAGTGCTGTAGTAGGTACTCCAGAGATTAATAAGTAGTAAAATAGATTGACTTGGGTAGGGTATTCAAGGACCAAGTTGAGGTATCTATTTTTCCATGACCAAAAGTACATTTTCTCCGTGATCTTTTAACAAAAGCTGATGAAGGTTCTGACTTCTGATCACCCACGGGAACTCATCCAATTGAAGACATTTTAACAGGGATCAAGCAAAGGTTATGCTTCATAATACCAAGAAAATGTAAAGAAATTAGAAACAGACCAGATTGAGAGTTAGAATCATGAATATATCAAAATAAAGAACTCACCGTCCTGGGACGAAACAGCATTTAGTGGATACCCATTTGAGGATTTGAGCTGAAAATGGTTTCTTGCTTGGGTTCCTGATCGAATAGGAGAAATCCATAAGGGAGAGTGTATGCTCTTATTCCTTACTGCATACAATGTGACTACGGTTGAATAGGGATTAAGATAACTCAGATAAGATGCCATGCGGTGTTCCTTTTAAAATTTTGAAGCTTAATTTCACTAGACAACCATATGAGCTACGAATGCAGTTCAAGACTCAGACCCAGGTGGGTTTAAGTACAGGACTTGTGTTGAGTGCTTACAGTTAATCGTTGAAGAAAAAGGATAAACTAATCCAATCTATCGTCTTCTGCTTCTAATTTGTTATTCCTTTGGCCAAAAAAATAAAAAATGCTTCATTCCTAGTCTAATCTGAATTTGATGTCTTTCCGGAATTGCCCTTTGAGTTGTTGAAAAGACTTTAATATACGACCTAATGCGCATCACTATGCAAATATCTTCCATGTGGGGCCAAATATTTTTCGAAAATTTTATGTATAATTATAATATCAATTCGACTGAATATTTACCGGATCAAGCTACAAAGAGAAACTGTTCAAGAAATGGTTGTATTTTGTATAAAATTTAGTGCACAAGTTAACACAAAAGTCAGCATAGGAAAATAATTTTTTAATACACAAGTTAATACTGCCAATAATGATTCTTTAACGAGTATGGTGTCCACGGATTAGCTAAACTCATTTTGTTCGGCTTTTATTAATTAGAGCATTTAGAGTATTGGTTAAAAATTTATAAAGTAAAACTCTATTCTAATCATTCATATATATATATATATATATATATATAATATTTTAATTTGTTACATAAAATTACCTTCTCAAATTAATTTATTGCATAAAAATATTTTTCAATTTGATCCATCTTAAATAAATATATTATTAATAATATTCTTCAAAAATAGTTTTATTTAAAAATATAAAATTTATTATTGATAATAATTTTATTTTTAATTTTAAAGACACTAAATTGAAATATTCATATATGATGATACAAATTGATATGACGTTTTATGAGAGATTAAAATGAAAAATATGAGGAATTAAAATAATAAAAAAAATTTACAAAAAATTAAATTAAAAAATAACATATATGTGAAAGACCTAAACAGTGTGTTATAAAAAGCTATATGAAGCATAGAATGTGTATTAAGTATATTAATTTTAGGTTAAATTAGTATTTAAATCCCATAATTTTATTTAATATTACAAATCAATAATTTAAGTTAAAAATACTTTAGAATAATCCCTTACAAACAAAATCTATTAAAATAAGCAAACATCCGTTCAATCATGTAGCCAAAACAAAAAAGCTTTTGATGTGTACTGTGAAAAATATGATAGAGAGCCAATTATGGCAGTCTCTCCACTTGGATACCCATCCAATAAATTTGGATATGTGGATTAAAACAAAATTAAGTTTCTGAGTCTAGAATAATAAAAAAAAAATACTTAAGGGAATCAATTAATATTGGGTCATTTTTAAATCATCAAAATGAGATTTTAGTTCTTTTACATACTTTTACTAATTGCTTGTTTCAAACTTCGGAGAAAAAAATCATAATATTACTAATTAAGAAATTAATTATTTTTATATGACGGATAATTAATTTATTATACTCATTAAACTTTAGAATGTAATGAATAATAATACAATAATTAATAATTATTAACTTCTTTGTTCACTTACAAGAGATGAATAATTCAGGATAAATACAGCCTATATATTTTAATATAGTTCTAATGAAAATTTAATTATCTCAATTAATAGCAGCTTCATCTAACTCACCCATAGTCCAAAGGTGGAAGTATTACTGTCAACCAACATATTTATTATTGTGTATATCTTACATTCAGTTAAATCAGATTATATTAATTGTAAACTGGGGTTATTATGAATTTTAATTTTAAAAAATGTTTTATCCATTTTTTAAATTTAGTACTATAATTTTATATTCATTAATTACATGAAAATTAAAAAAACTATATTAAGAACTATTGATAATTAATTTAGTTAATATCTTAAATAATTAAACATGAAACATCTAATAAAATATTATGTTATCTTTCATAACCATTACCAAGATGACTATTTTAAACTAAAACCCTGGTAAGTGTTTTCATGCTATATTATGTCCCAAAATCTATTCTAGCTAAAAAAATTTCGGACGAGCTAAGATTTCAAGTCCTAAAACGAGAAAATTCCATGGATATTACAAAGTGTTTGACGATAATGGGATTTCCAAACGAAAACTGTATGTGTATAAAAGCAATACCACCCATCTTGTGAGAAGATCTTGTACTATATATGTAAAGGAATGCTTTTCATTTTCTTTTGAATTCCCATAAACCAAGGATCTTTATATATGAGAATTTGAATTTTTTATATTTAAAGAGATTTGGACTCTTAAATTTTTATCTAATAATTTAGATTTTAGTAAATATTATATAATTTTAATAATTTTTTAAAATATAAATTATTTAATTTTTATCCAATAATTTAAATTTTATCAAATTTACTTACATTTAGATATTCAAATGCAGATAATCCTTTCTTGTTCTAACGTAATACAAGGGAGGGAGCAGTGACAATCAGTACTACATACTTTTCATTGTAGGCTACTCTCTTCATTCTTAACAAATACATTATATTAAAAAAATATGGTTAATTTATCTGTGTTGATCTTTTCGTCCCATCAATTCAAGTAGAACTCGAGCATGGGATAAAGTTATAAACAATTTCCTAAATTAGTCTTTAAAAATATTAGTTTTAGCACAAAAACTTGTTAGCCAGAAGTTCTAGACTCTAAAAACGAGTTGAGTAAGAAACCAAACAATGGCGCTACAAAACAGAAAAATATAAGGCCAAACTGACAATTAGTGACAATTACTTTAACCATTAATAAGATTAACAATGATTTACAAAAAATTGTCGTTAAGTCAAGTTATAACAATGATTTTCTACAAATCATTGACAGCTTAATAATTTTAACAAATCATCGTATAGTTTTAAGTTTATAACGACAATTTAAAGGAGCTATCATTAAGTCATTGTTAATAATAGTTTATATGAATTGTCATTATGTTTGCGCGACTTTGTGACCATGCTTGTGAATTTGTCATTAAGCCTATGTGGCTTAGGGATGGTTTGTTTAAGTGTGTTTATATTAGCATTTGACTAATATAATTTGGTTAATTTGATTTTTAAAATTGATTTTGATCAAATATGATTTTACTTTCTCATAATTTATGTTTAAAAATTAATTTTTTTTATTTATACAGTTCATTTAACATAAAGTAATTATTTTTTATTTTTGTATAAACAAGGGTTATAAAAGACAAAATTAATTTTATAAAAAATCAAATATAAATCAAATAATAATATTTTTAAGGCAAATTTTCGTTTAAGTATACAACAAGTTTTTAAGCACCTTAAATACTAAACTAAACACACTATAAATCGTCATTAAGACTTTAATGGTAAGATATGCAAGAGCCTCCCTCCTTCAAGCCACAGAAGTTTTCTTAACAACAACAAATCGCACCATTCGCAACTTACCCTACAAACCATTGTAGCTCACCCACACATGCTCCTCTTTGAATCAGGTACAACGGCCAGAAAATATAATAATAAATGGCAAAAGAAAGATTAGAGCAATCAAAAGTGTCACCAAATAATTTTATTGTAATCATCTTGATTAATTAATAGTTAGCAACAGTTACCGTACCGTTGTAAAAACATGATTTAACAACAATTGATAGTAATAATTGTTAAACCTATTTTTGCAACAACTTTCATAATATTGTTGCTAAAGCTTGTATTAACGATGGTTTTACCAACATTTAGAAAAAAAAAAAAACCGTTGTTACACTTTTCCCCAAACATGATACAATGCAAAAGTTTTAACCATAATTAAAGTCACTATGAAAAACCGATGCTAAAGCCCATTTTTTAATCTTTTTTATGATGACTCATTCAAAAAGAATTATCAAAAAATTAAATATCATTAATTAAAAAAATAAAAGAACAAATGAATTATACTATGTTGACAATCTGAAAAAGGAGAGAGATCCAATGTCAATGTTCTTTTACCCCAATAGCTCAATTTCATTCCATTTCTGTCATGTTGCTTAGTCAACGCTATATTTCACCAAAGATCTGAGCACCAATACTTCATCGGACAAGGAGGAGACAACAAAGAAGAAGTACAGTGGAAAGGAAAAAGATAACAGTGAAAAGAGAGGAAGAAAATGAAATTTTTAAATAAAATTAAAATATAATAATTAATTTTCAATAATAACCTTTTTAATTTTCATAATGTAATTATTAATTTTTAATGATGATAAAATTTATTATTTTTATAAAATTTTAAATTTTAAATCATTTTTTAACAATAATAGTTTTTAATAAAAAGTATTATTTTAAATTTTTTATAAAGATACTATAGTTATCTACCTAATCTTCTTTTCTCTTTCTACTCTTTTATATAATATTATATCAAACACAATATATGAGCTTACGATTCTATCCATTCCATTGAAGCTCACTTTTATTTTCATTTATTCTAACAATTAAATATAACATTATAGTTTTAGGTTAAGACGTGACTCGGATCAATGAATTCCTCTTCAAGTCCAATGAGGAAGGCCCATTAATGAAGATCTCCCTATGTTGTAGGCTTCCAAAGCCATCAAACCAATAATGGAATGAGCCAAGCCTAAAGATAAGTAGTCTAATCAATTGTGGAGATTAAAAGGAGTACACTAGATAAAGAAGACCGGTAACACTTGAGGCCAATTTAAGATAGGTGTTTGATTGTAAAAGCATAATAGGATTGTTGTAAGCTCTAAATCCTAAATTATAAACTCTAAATTCTAAATAAGCTTGTCAATATGAAAGTGCAGTAAACTCAAACTAGAACTTTTCATCTAAGACCTAATTCCAAACAATTGACAGCAGATAAGGGCCGAAAATGAGTTAACAATTACAATGTATATCAAGATTTGGCTCAAAGACTCACCAATTCGAGTAAATTTGGTCGAGAATCTCATTTTTGGTGGCCCAAAGCAACTCGCCGAAAATCCTGTTTCATCGACGGTCAACAAAGCTCATGTTTAATTTGGAAATGACAACAAGGAGGTAAGGAACAAAACCTACCCAAGAAACACCGATAAAAAGACTCACAGGAGCTCCAGTCAATGTTGTGATTTTTCAATAAAATTGCACCCTTCTCGCTGAAAGTGTGGCAATTTCTGGCCAGTGACTCTCATGGGGTGGTGAGGCGTAGCTTCGGTGAGGTAAAAAGTCAATTCTGGTGAACGATCAAATTTTCAAACTCCTCTGCTGCTTCAGTCGAGTTGGTCGAGAAGAAGGAATAAAATAATCAGGGGCAATTTAGTCTTTTCACGTTGGAAGGAAACACATGTTAACTCCTAAAAAACAAGAGAAGTTGGTAGGTCAGGTTTCAAACCTATGGCCTCTTGAATATGCACATAGCGCCTGACCACTAAACCAACCTCAATCTCAATGTATGGTTTCATTTGATAAAATAATATGCCTTAGTCAAATTTTTTGCAAAAATTTCTCTCCTTTAATTTTTCATTAACTAAATTATTAATTATAATTTATCCCTCTAATTCTCCATTTATTAGGTCATTACAACTATACACTAAACAGATTGAAAGTATATACAACTTCATGACAACCCAATCTTTACAACTTCAATAAACAGTAAATGGTGTTGGCTTCTGAGCCCTTCTTCTGAGATTTTCATATGTCCAGGAAGTATACGTTGCTATATGGTCTCCACGATCGCAAAACACCCTTCCTTTTCATTTAATCACATATTTAGACTACAGTAGTCCCATTCTTTCTACCATGGTTCATGAAACTCTATTTCATTTCACCACTATATAATTCAGTGGCTCCTATCTCAACTCCATTATATTTAATTGATTTTTTTTTAGTCACATTCAATTAATTTCTTTATAATAATAAAACAAGGCAAAAATATACTCACAATTAGTGGCACTTCTTATAAAGATACCTGAGATGTCTATAAACATTTCTAAGATGTGCAACCTCATAAGAATAAGAACAAATTTCAGTTTTTTTTTTCTTAATTTTGGTCATAAGTCATTTCACAGGTTTCTTGAACCATGGTAGAAAGAATGGTTAAGAAAAAAATCTGAAATAAACCAAGTTGATGAAATTATATATTCTTAGCCCAAAAAAGGCAAAGATAAAAAATTATTTAGGTTTCACTGTGTCAGATTTGTTTAACATCATCATTCAAAATCAATATAAAATATTTAAGCACTAAACATAAAGGTTTTGGATAGAAAGAGAAAAGGGAATTGGGTGTGAATCATAATTTGATTAACTAAGGTAATTATCAACATTCTTAACCCATAAAGCAAGGCATATTACAAGACGATTCGAATCTCACCTCTGATTACTAAGAAGGATGATTAGTGCTCAAATATTGCCTCATTTAATGGTGGTTGCTTCAATCAGTTGCACTCTGCATTTTAAAGAGTGGAAGCGATGTGGAAGTTTCATCTACTACAACTACGTTTGCGGGAAGGACAACTGGTGGTCAAAGCTCACCTCTGATTTCTGTGTTTCTTCGACGGCATCGTTACTTGCCGAGGAAGGAGGCACTTTACTTTGTCGTATATTAGAGGAACCCTGATCTTTTTTCGCATTCAGGTATGCCATGTTATTTAAATGGCCACCTGGATGCCTAGCTCATCATGCCATATTAGCAACGTTATCCCATTCAGCAAATTTTGGATGTTGTTTAAACTGTTCTTGACAATAAGTAGTGATTTGTATATAGTTATAAAGTATAGGGAGTGTTCTAATAATTTTCAAAGTATAGAGACCAAATAGAAAATTGGTGAAAACTATAGGGACCAAATGATTATTTTTCCCTAAATTTAAAAAATGAAAGTGAAACTTAAAGTAGAGTTAAAGGAATAAACTAGAATTAAATAAAGTTTAGAAATGAAAGTTAAATCTCAAATAAAATTAATGGACCAAAAGTGCATTTTTATTTTTATTCTATTTAAAATGACCACATTGAGGTACAAGAATAAGGGAAGTTAAGGTGCATAGTAAAAGCTAAGATATGTTGTTAGATTAGAAATGTTTTATTGGTGAAGTTGAACTCTTTTTCGCTGGTAATTGAAATATAGCTCTAATAAGAGATATAGAGAAAAATAAAATCCCATAAATGGAATTCTTATTGTCTGATTTCTTTCACCCAATGCAACACCAAACACTATATTTGAAGAATAAGTGTAACACATATTCGTACTGTTTGATCTCTGCATAGTGATGAAGTCACAGAATTGAAGTCTCAGTTGCAATTTAATGACGAGCAAATCAAGACATTAGACTATTGCATGAAGTATATCTTTAAGGGCATTCTTGAAAATATGTGGCCACCACCAGAGCTTGCCTCATTACTTAATGTTGAGGTATAAATTGGAAGGCTCCAATGTTTGTAATGCTTTATTATTCCTTCTCTTATTGTAATAATTGTTGATTTTTTGTGATGTACCCTTGTGAGCTAATTATGTGCACTCAATTTGTTTGACAAGCTAACATTTGTTTGGTTTTTCCTTTGAAGGGAGATATCTGTGATCCACTTCCATTATCTTCATCTAACTATGCATAGAATAGTTGGTGACTAATTTGTAGTTGTATTATTGTGTAAAAACTACATTTCCTTTCTGTTGATGCTGTGAAGCTTTCTTGTGGCATTATGTAAAACTGTGATAAGTGTAGAATGCTTGCTTTATCTTCATATGACAGTGTAATATATAAATTGACACGACAAAAGTATATACCATCAACAAGCAATATAGTAATATGTAAGTCCTAATAATTGCAATGTGCCTATAGTCAGACAAGAGGCATTTAACTTTTCTCTCTCTTGCAACAAAAAAAAAAAAAAAAACCTTAGTTGCAGGGAGCCTTTTTCTCCCTCTGCCTCTGATATGTAATCACAAAGAATGCTAAAGAGATGGCAGAGGGAGAAAGATCAAACCGTCATCGACCTTGCTTTGATGAGAAGAAATTTTGGAAGACTTTTCTGCGGGTGGTATACAATTTCTCTCCTCCATGAGAGATCTTCTCTTTCCTCCGTGAGAGGCTTTTTTCTCTCTTTCATGAGAGTATTTTTCTCCCTCTGAGTGATTCTTCGAATTACTTCGGAGCATTTAATTTTACCATTGGAAATTGATAGTTTAAAGTTTTCATACCTCTTTGGTATTCCTTGATGGAAACCAAAATTTATGTTGGTTCTTTCTCCATGGATTGGTTTCCTTGAAGTCTTAGCTTGGTTGCATGTTGGAAAGCCAAGCATGCTGTGAGGGACATATGCCTGTTAGGTTGGGAGTTATCTCCCCCATCATCCTTGGTCTCCATCATCGCTTCTGTGGCTTTTGTATTCCCTGGTTCTCGAGTTGGTGTTGGCTGAAGACATTGCTGCAGGTTCTTTCTGCTTTTGTGTTACTATTTTTTAGCTTGACTTTGTTGCTTCTATTTTAGTTTCAGTTTATGTTTGTTTTCTGGTTTGTTCTTCTGCTAGTTCTGTATTGTCGTTTTATGTTAGAATGAAGTTATTCTTATTGACAAGAAAAGAAAAGTAGTATGTGAAAAAAATGTCCTTAAAAAAATCTAACTATAAATTTTAGAGTATCAGTGTTGTTGTTATTACCTTATCCAAAGGATCACAAATACTCAATTTAAAGATGAACAATATAATTCAAACAACACTTATAAAAGGTAATTATTGCAAATTATCGTCCCTATGACTATAGTCTAGATTATCACTTCAATTGCAATAAAACTACCCTCTTTATCTTAATCAATGTATCTTGAGTTAGTTTTAGCATATAAATTCATTATAACAATCTGTCAATTCTTTATAATTTTTATCTCTCTAAACTAGTTCCTTATATTTATATAAGAACACAACTAAAGAAATGTATTAAAAGTAGCTAATTATAAAACTATTATACCCATCCATATATTTCTATCTTAATTATGGTCATGCTTGATGCCATCACAACATTGATTTCACTATTTTTCTTAACTTTTCAAGGCTTGGAAGGTCAACGCACTACCTATAAGCTAATCACAAATTGCAAGATTTGAACTAACTAAAAGACATCAAATTATCATCAAAGAACACTAGAAAGGACTAAAAACTACCTAAAACCAAAATTTTTTAATGTAAATTGAAAAAATGCTAGTACAACTAAAATTTTAGCTTTAACTAAGAAAAATAATATTTAAGCATGTAAATGACTTAAATAACTATATATCATATATTTGTCATAGTATATAGAGGGTGTCACTAATCAAAGAGTTCATCAAGACCCAAGCCTTTGTCATCCGCAAAGTTTAATTTCATAGTGGCAATATTAGCAATACATTGGAGTAAAACACTATTTTAGTCTCTCATTTATAAGTTGATTATCAAATTGGTCCCTTACTATTTTTCATTCTCAATTTGGTTCCTTAATCTTAACTAAAATTGAACTAAATATGCTAACATTTGAATTAAGAAAAGTATAAAATCGTTTCCTCACTTTTATACTTTGTGACAATTTGGTCTCTCACAAATTAATTATGACAAATTAGTCATTCACAAATTCAAAATTTTTTTAGAACCAACCTCTCAAAAATTCAAATTTGTACGAAAATGATCTCTCAATTTGAATTAATGAGAGACTAATTTTGTATAAAATAAGATTTTGAAAAAGAATAATTTGATATAGTATATTTTTGAATGACTAAATTGTTATAAAATGTAAAAGTGAATAATCGATTTAATTTTTTTTCTCCATTCGAATTAGTACGAGGAACCGAAAAAATAGCATTATAATAAATTGAGTAAAGTACACAATTAGTCCCTCACTTTTACACTTTGTGATAATTTGACCCCTCACAAATTTATTGTGACAATTGAGTCTTTCATAAATTTAAATTTATATAAAATCAGTCTCTTATAAATTTAAATTTATATAAAAATAATTTTTTCATTTATATTAATGAGAAACTAATTTTATATAAAATATGATTTCAGAGGAATTGAGTTGTTATAATTATTTATGAATAATCAAATTATCACAAACTATAATAAAAGATGACCAATTTAATACTTTTCCCATAATAAACTAAAGCCAAAAATAATCTTTTACTCAAATACTTTCAACATCAAAACAAACAATTTTTTTACGTTAATTTCAATTTTTTTATTGAAATGATATTAAATTCATAAATTCGAAGCTACCAAATAATTTTCAAATCAATGCTTTAAAGAAAAAAGAAACATTCAAGCAAGATTAAAATAATCATAGATTCCTTTACATACGACCCACGTGACTATATCATTCTCTTTTTTTACTTGGTTTTCGAAGCAGTACGACACAAATGATTTGTCGTTTAATTAGGCCTTTTCGATTTCCGTGCTTGTGCACGGTCCCCGCTTTTCCTTTGACATCAACGTGTGTGAACATTTTCCTCGCCCAACTGGAAAGACATCCCAACACGTTGCGAATCTACGACCGGAAACTAATAAATTTAATTCCAGGTGATACCTTGATTGCTTCAAAGTCAACTACACAAACGACGACGTTAGTTAGGCATCATTCTAGATAGAATACTAATTTGGATTCACTCGTTATTTGTTTTTCAGAATAACCACCGTTTGCTTCAAGAAGGTCGAATATAAAAATACATAATTAAAAAGATTCTAATATAAAAGTTGTTGGAACTCAATGAGTTCCTTAATAATTGCTAAGCATTAGAATTTGAATTTCCTTTTATTCAATCACACACAAAATCAAGTCTTATTGTTAAAATGATCTTGTAATTATGAAGAATACTTAGCAAATCAGAGTAATTTTTTCAGAGCAAATAGTTCTATGCATCAAAGTTAAAAATTTTTTCAAAAACTAAGTTAAAAGTTATATATCTAATAACAATTCTAAAAGTGAGAGCCTTCATGATATCTCCCATATACACACTATCAAAGAAATAAGATATAATATACATTTCAGCACTACTTAAGCTCTCGAAGGTTATCCAATATACAAATTTCCCCTGCTATTAAAATGTGTGAATTCATGACTATTAATATTTCTAGTTTAAAAAACGAAATTCATAACTTTTGATTTATTGATAAGGCATAAATATTTTTTTCAATCCCTTAATTTTACTTGTAGTTTCTTTTTTATCATTTAACTCTATTTAATTTTAATTAGATCCTTTAACTTTACCTTAAATTTTACTTTCATTTTTTAACTTTACTTTAAGTTTTATTTTTATTCCTTAAATTGATTTAGTTTTACTTTAGACTCTTAACTTTATCTTTAATTTCACTTTTGTGTTTTAATTTCATTTTAGTTTAATTTGGCCTTAATTTTCAAAAACTACTCAATTTTTTACCTTTTATTTTGGTTATTTATCTATTGATATGTGAAATTTTTATGAATTGTAGTAATTATTTTGAAGTTCAACTTTTGTCTTATTTTCCACAAACTAAATTGATCAGTACTTTCGAATTTGTTTTAATCTTTGTTTGTTTTTTCATTTTCATATTCCTTATCTAATTAGTTTTATGATGTTTATAAATTTTAATTTATACAAAGTCTAAATATTTAAGGTATTTTAAATTGATGGAATTAAAGGAAAAAAAACATTTGAGAAATTTTTAAAATTTATTGGCAAAATTGGAACAAAAGAAAATTTAGGAATAAAAGTAAAATTTAAGGACAAGTTCAAGGACTGAATAAGAACTACAGGAATTTAAAGGACGAAAATAAAATTTAAAATTAAATTAAAAAAATTAGAACTAAATAAAATTAAGGACAAAAGTGAAATTTAAAATAAAATAAAATAACTAAATTAGATTTAAATAAAATTGAAAGATAAAAATAAAACCCTAACTAAAATTACAGAACCAAAAGTGTATTTATGCCTATTAATGAAGTTTAAAATTTTAATCTGATCTATAATTAGTAAACCGTACAATTTAATAGTGTACAATTAAATAGCAGGTATAGACAATCCGGATTTATAGAATATATTAAGAGGAAGCAATAGCACAATTATATATTAGGCTTATATATTTTGGGTAACTAAATTTTAAATATAAATTATTTGATAGTGCTATTAATTTAATATGAATTGTTGGATTCTACCACATTTTATGAATAGTTAAGCATCTGGATTGAGTCATATCATCTCCAATAATATATTAGGTTTATATCTTCTCATTATTGGGCAGTCACTACTGAAGTTCTCATTTTTTAAAATTTATTTAATTATATTGTTAGAAATTTTCGATCATGCTTATTTTCTAGGTAATTTGAAAATATAACAATGTTATAAGATTATTTTCAATAGAAAATCATAGAATAAATTATATAAACCTTCTGCAAACTTTATTTAAATCATGCAGAGATTTCTTCCATTTTTAAAGCAAACAATTAAATCCAATATGTAACTTTTTACTAATAACCTCCACAAAAAATATATAAAAATATATTATAGTTAAAAAACTATTTAAAAGATACTATTTTAATAAAATAATTTAAAATCAGACTAAACTGTAGCGCAAATTTTTATTTTAAGAAAACTCATAATTTTTAAAAAGTACAAAAATGATATATTCAAAATCATGCTGTGAAGGTGTGTACTTGTTTCAATTAATATTTTATTTAATATCACATTTCCACATATTCACATAATCATTCCTTTATTTATTTATTTTGTTCATTTCAAATAAACATAATTTACTTTAAAAATTTTTTTAATGATTTTCCTTTTTGGCCGGAGTTTTTTCCATTCGTATTGTTTGGTACGTTGTAGTACTTATGATTAGCAATATTTCTTGTCATTATTACATGTATGAAAACGGAGTAAAACCACCGATTTGGGATCCCCACGTTATTTCTCCATATATTTTTATTATATTGTATGGTGGGGACACAGTGAGTAATACTCAATCTTACTTAAATATATGAAATTTACTTAAATAATAAATTTTATTTACTATGTATATATTTCTTTTCAGAAAAATATAAAATAGAAGAACATAAAGGGATCAAAATCTGTAAAACCACAAGCGTGAGAAATATCTTATATATAAGGAAAGTAAGCTACTATGAAAAAGGTTTCATTGAATAAACTTTTAACTTTTTATTTTTTTTATAAATATATTAATATATTTTTTTAAATACATAAATTCTTTGTCTTTAACTAAAAAAAAATAATGAAGTTGTTAATTTAGGTAACTTTTTTTATAGTTAAAATGAAAATAATGAATTAATTAAATAATAAATTAATTAACCACTTGTTTAATAAAATTTTTTTATAAATTATGAGAATTTTCTTGAGTGAATGAAAAACTTTATGAATTATTTTTCAAAGGTTAAAATGTTTTTAGAGTGAATGAGAAAATAATAAATTAATTAATTGCATCTTAATAAAAATTCTTTGAAATTCAAACTTTTTTGAAGTTAAAAAGAAAAATAATAAATGAATTAATTTTTTTTTAATTTTGTTATAAGAGATTATAAATATAATTTAGATATAATTCAAAATTAAAAAAAATGACATATGATTAAATGATTTATATTAATGTTCTCTTAATAAATTTATTGTTGTAACTTTTTGATCATCAATTTTATATATATATTTTAATTATTATGTTTTTCTTAATTATAATATATTATTAAATTTAAATTTTTATTAATATATATAAATACTATTAATTTAAAATATATTGATATAAAATAAAATAAACAAATATAAATTGGTTTGCATTAATTTGAGTGAATCAATGGTGTAATCATGCGGTGTAGGACTTCTTCTAACTTCAGGCAAACATAATAATGGCATACTTTCCACGATATAGGCCGTACGTGACGATTTTTTTAAATAATTAATGATAGCCTATGTACGGCGAACCAATTCGCCCCGGGTCTTCCCGGTCCACTCGGTTGTCGTTTCATTGCTTTTGGCTGTGACATGCGCGTGCTGGTACAAAGCATTTGTCCAGAAAAGTGACTCAAAACGCAGGTACTTTTTTCGACAGCAAACGGTGTCCGTTTCCTTCCTGTTTTTTGTTTTGTTTTGTTTTTTTTTTTTGCTATTTTCATTTCATGCTTTCAATTCTCTCGTCCCACCGAGAAAGTAATAATCAATTCCTCATGACTCATTCAAAGTCCCCGCCCTCGCCTCGCACTCCACGTAAACTGTTCCTTGGCGCCATGCTCACACACGCACATATATATATATATACATACATATACATATACATCTCATCAAGCTTCAATTGATGATCTCTCGCAATTGGGTCTGGCTCTGAGAGATAGAAAGGACATTTATTTATTGACATCGTACTGTGTACTTCTCTGATTCTGTCACCATGAGTAGGTTCAGATCAGCTTGCAGACTCTACGCTTCTTGCCTTAGGGCAACGTCTTGGTTCTCCCTTACTTCTCGTTCTTCTTCTGCACTTCCAAAGAGAGGCTTTCATGGTTCTATCTCCCCTGATGGTATGGATTATGGTTATTACTTTGTTGGAAATAGAGTGAAAAAATGTTACTTTAATGGTGACTTTTGATTTTAGTCTTATTTTAATTCTCTACAAATTAATTTTTTTTTTATTTTTTATAAATTAAAATTTTTAAAATAATCATCTATTTTATAATTGATTTAAAATAATTATTTACTTTAAAATTAGTCTTATTTAAAAAAAATTATTTTGAGTCAAATATTAAAAAGTGAACATTAAAATGAGTTTAAATACAAAAATAAATTATTATATTGAAATTTTCAATTTGTAGATAACTAAAATAAAAATAAATTTAATAAAAGAGGGCCAAAATAGTATTTACTTAAAGAAGTGAAAAAATATTATTTTAATCATTCACTTTTAAATTTATATAATCTTATTTTGATTATTTATAAATTAAAAGTCTCAATATGTCTTACCTTTTTGAACTTAATTTCGCTTACTTATTAACGAATTGGGGGCCTAATCCTCCACTCTTAAGATGACTTAAAATGATTTTCATTTAGAGAATAATATCTTGATATTGTTCAAATTATGGGAGACTAAAAAATGACAAGTTCAAAAGTGAAGGATTATTTTATAACTTTCAACATATGAAGAGTCAAAATAAAAATATATTTAAAAATGGAGGGTGAAAATAGAATTTTTTGGCAAAGAAGTGGTACATTGCTTATTGCTTCTCACAACATACACTTTAAATTAACATGTTCTGTTGTGAATATTCCTTTAGGTTACAAGAGCAATCTTGTAGTCCCAAGATCATATATGCCAGCTTCTAAAATTGGTGTGGCCCAGGAGCGAATATTGCTCAATGCAGCTGAAGATCGTCACGGAGGGATTATTGTAAACATGGAGAAGCCAATGGATTCTTTGGTCTTTCATTCTTTGTTAGAAGCATCAATATTGCACTGGCGCCATCAGGTAGACTTAAAATCTTGAGTTGAAATTTCCATAATTTATCTTCCGTCAATTATTCTCAATTTTAAAGATATAGCAAGACTTAAATATGTGAGATGTTTTTTACAGCATTTTTTATCTAATAATTTAAATTTCTTGTTACAAAAAAAAAAATTGTTTTAATAAAAAAATTTTAACCGCAGAAAAATACTCCAAGAATCTTCTGCCCGTGTACACTAACTCCTACTGATTGATTACCACTCAGTTTCGGACCCACAACTTTCTCATTCGTTCATTGAAAGTGGTCCTTTTGCAGGGCAAGAAGGGCGTGTGGATCAAATTGCCCATAGAATTTTCAAATCTAGTTGAGGTTGCTGTGAAGGTATATGTATTTTCAACTCGTGGTCTCAGTTGTATACAAATAAAATATTATTTTAATACTTCATATATTAGTTATTTTCAATTTTTTCTTTTATTAAGAGTCAAATTTTAATTTAGTCATTTATTTATTTTTATTATTATTTGATCTCTCGTTTATAAATCTAATTTAATTAATTTGATCCTCTATTAATATGACAATTAATAAATTTAGTTCTTTATCCACAACTAAATTTGCTTATATAAGGGATCAAATTGAAATAAAAATCAATGAAGGGGCCGATTAAGATGTTTATATTAGTTTGACGATGTGAACGAAATTTAAGCTACGAAATCATGCAGGCAGGATTTAGGTACCACCATGCTGAACCAGATTACCTTATGCTGGTACGTTGGCTTCCCAACATCCCTGATCCTCTACCTGCAAATGCTTCACATCGCGTCGCAATTGGTGCTTTTGTTATGAATACCGACAGAGAGGTGAACCTTAATTTCTTCTTCTTCTTCTTTTTTCACAAATTAAAATGCATAATTTAATCAATAAATATATAAAATTATGATAATTTAATTTTTCATAAATTAATTGTAATAAATCAATTACTCATATATTTAAATTTTTACAAATTCAATTATTTACAAATTTAAATTTTGTTATGAATACCAACCTAGAGGTGATTTTTAATTTCTCATTTTTATTTCTCACAAATTAAAATACATAATTTAATCAAAAAAAGTACAAAATTGAGCCTTTAATTTTATATTTTGTAACAATTTAATCATTAACAAATTAATAAAAAAATAGTTATTTTTTTATAAATTTAAATTTGTATAAAATTAGTCTCTCGTTTGGATTAATAAAAAATTAATTTTGACATAAAATAAAAATTATAAAAAATTAATTTATCATAATAAATTTATAACGAAGTAAATTGCATAGAATATTAAAGTAAACCACTTATTTGATACCTTTTTCCAATTTAATCTCTAAAAAATATACTTAATAATGTTTATCTCACATATCTGCCCAGCTATTGGTATTAATGCAGTGATTATCTGTACTCCATTCTATATTATAACAGAAATGTTTTTATTTATTTATTTATTTATTTCAATTTATAGGTGCTTGTGGTTCGGGAGAGTAATGGCAGATTCAGTGGGACAGGCTTCTGGAAGCTGCCTACTGGAGCTGTTGATGAAGTAAGCATCTATAAATAGAAAATTATTATTGATGATTTATTAAAAATTTGAATTTATATATTTTTCATATATTTGAATCTGTATAGGGTGAGGACATTTGCACTGCTGCAACTAGAGAAGTTAAAGAAGAAACAGGGGTAAGGAAAATCAATTTATTACTTTTTTGAAAAGATATAATTTTACTCTTTCACTTTTGGTTATAAAATCAATTTAATCCTATAAAGAACCAACTCTATTTTTTTTTTTAATCTTTAGATGATTAATTTGATACATTTTATCTTTGGATGATTAAATTAATACCTTAGCAAAAAATAAAGAACTAAAATTACATTTTTCGCATTACTTTTTTGAGTAAAATATCTTTTTAGTCCTTTACTTATTATAAAAGTATCACTTTGGTTCCTCACTGAAATGTTTAATATGATTATTCACTTATTAAAAAATATCACACTTATTTTTTACTTTCAAAAAATTATTAAATTTTTTTCATTAAATTTAGGATTAACAATTTGTGAGAGAGATTAAATTTGATAACTTTTTTAAAAGTAAAGAGACTAAATATGATATTTTTTAATAAATAAAAATTTATTTTAAACATTTCAATGAATAAGGGACTAATGCCAATTTTAAGACAAATGAGTGACCAAAAGTATAATATTTTTTTCCTTGCTTTTTCATTCTCTTTTGGGCTTTTAATTTAATTTTAGCCTAAATACGCTGCTTTTATTCTTCTTTCAGGTAGAGACAGAATTCGTTGAAGTTCTAGCGTTTAGGTATGCTGCCTTCTTTGAGAAAATTGAGCTTTAGTGCTAAAAAAAGCAATGACATTGACAAACAGAACCGCACAAAAATTGCATAAATATTTGATAGGAGTGTTAGATATGTATCCAACAGGATCCGAATTTTTTATAGTATCTAATGGCCAACGCTAAACAATCGTATAGATTCAACAATTCGTATTTAAAATTAAGATGCGAATTTAAATAATTTTTAAAAACCGATATCGATAACTTTTGTACTTTCTGAATCAGGCAAGGCCACAAGTCTTTCTTCCAGAAATCGGATCTGTTCTTCATTTGCATGTTGCAGCCACATTCCTCAGACATTGTGACGCAAGCTTCAGAAATAGAGGCCGCTCAGGTATAATATTTTAAGACCTATTATTCCATCACATGTACATTGATCATCAGAATTTGCCTTTAGATTAGGGTTGAGCACATCTTTGACCCAAGCCAATTTAATTTGGTCTTATCATATTAAATTAGGTTGAGTTGAGTTTAAATAAAAATTTTTTGTAATTTTATTAGGTTGGACTTTAGATTTGTTCACTATCTTACCATTATATTTTATTTTTAAATGATAATTTTATAATTAAATTTAACTTATTTTTTATTTAAAATAAATTTTAAATATATTAAGTTTTTCAAATCTTTATTTTTCATTCCAATCTCAAATTTTTATCATTATATTTTTTAGTTTCAATCTTTTTTTTTCTATTTTTTATTTTTCAAAATCTATTTTTATTAATTAAAAAATATTTTGTAAATAAAAAATTTATTAAAATTTTGGATGCACTTGACCCAATTCAATTAAACTTAGTGTAGTCTGATTACTTATTGAGTCAGGCTGGATCCTGAAAAAAAATTTTTGTCCCAATTTTTATCTTGGTCGGGTCTCCAAGTCTTGTTCAAATTCAACTCAATCCAACTAATGATCACCCTTACTTTGGACTGTGAAAATATTACATAAGGTCTTGCATCTAAAAGTTTAAGATTTAGAATTTTAAAGTTTATTTGTATTATTTGCATTCGAAAACAATGAACCCCGCTTTGATAAATTTTTGTTTAGTTTCAGTAATTACACTCAAATTTTAAATTAGTCCCCATAATTTTAAAGTTTTAGTCTATTGCTGGCCATTAAATAAGCTAGCTATTATATTTTGTTGATTATTTGATCATGTATGTACCATTTCAACACTCGTTATATATGCATATCAATTTTTGTAACGATTGCTCTTCATCTTGTACTTTTATTCTTTTTATTTGCATTACATACGTGTTTAGAATGTCACAGTAACACATATATAGTTAACCGTGTTAAGTAATAAAATTTATTAGCACACTAATTAAGTGACCAAATAAAGAATTTTAAACAATATAAAGAACAAACTATAAATTTTTAAAGGAAAGTTATATTTTTAGTCCCTCAAATTTCATTCAATTATTAATTTGACCGCTACTATCAAAGTCTTTGTATTATTCAATTGAATTTTGGTTAATATAATTAATTATATACTACCTTAACTCTGTATATATATGATTTATATCAACAAAAGGAATAAAAATAAATAATGAAATAAAATTAACAGAATATTAGTAAAAATATAACGATGAGGGCCAAATAAAAAAATTATAAATTCTAAGGACTTAATTTAAAATTTTTAAACTATAATAATTAAATTACAAATTAAGTGAAATTACAATAACCAACAGTGCAATTTCTCAATTTAAACCATAAAGATTAAATTAAAAATAAGATAAAATTATAAATAGAATAATAAGACAAAAAATGGTGCTGATGACGTGGTTTTCCTTTTGCTTAGTGGATGCCAATTGAGGAGTACGCAGCCCAACCTTTTGTACGTGGAAGTGAGCTGTTTGACTTGGTTACGAAAATTTGCTTAGCTAAGGTGGATGGGAGCTACACTGGTTTCTCTCCCCAGCTTACTACTTCATGTTCTGGCAAAAGCTCCTTTCTCTACTTCAATAACCATTATGCTTCTAGGGTTTTAACTCATCAAGGTCCACATTTGTCACACTAAGATTGTATTTTGTGTTTACTTCGATCACTTTCAGAGTTGTTGATAATAGTTTATTTTGCTTTTAAAATTTTTTTTGTATAATATGAAGGGTGTCAATTTTCTATTTATTTATTGTCAATATAATTTAGGCTTGTGTAATTTTGGAATGTAATAAAATAATTAATTGATTTGGCTTAATAACTTAATGCAATGAGTAGAGTTCGGATTTATTGTATTTAGTAGAAAATCAAAGATGAATCTAGCATTTAATTTTAAGGGGGTAAAAGTCTTTTAATTAAATATTTGAATTAAGGAAAGTAAAGTAATAAAATTTAAGAGGGGTAAATTTTTATAAATTAAAGAATAAAATAAAAAAATATTAGATAAATTTATATTTATAAGTTGAAATTTTAAAAATTTAAAGGAGAGACCGCCTTGCCCTTGCCCCCACTTTAATTCATCATTCAATGACTAATATTAAAAAAAAAAAAACTAAGGTTTAAATTAAATTCATTGACCTGGTCTAAAATTTTGATCGAACAATTTAGATACAAAAGACTGTACAATCTAATGGTGAGCAGTTTTTTTAGGATATGTAGCAAATTTAAACTAATGAGTATTATCATTTTTGTTTTCCATTTTGTGTGTGGTTTATGGTATAGTAAATCCTTTGGTGCTGTCAAACCAATGCAATCACTGCATGCCAAGATAAATATATACGACAATAATGTGTTAAAATATGTTAGCTGTGTTCTAATTTAAATTTGCTTTTTGTATTTATATTTTAACCTCAATAATTTTTAAATTTTATTTATGAATCAACATTCTTTTTGAATCCCATGAAAACATTAATTTATAAATTTTTTAACTTACTCCTATACTTTCTTTATTTTTCTAATAACTCCCCAAAGTCCCTACTTTTATCCTTATTCTCAATTTATGAATTCATATTTTGTGAGATGACTAAAAAATTAAAAGTAGAAAGAGTAAATAAAAAATTTTTAAAAACATTTTGAGTTCATAAATAAATATAAAAATATTGGTGTCAAAATATAAATATAAGAAATTATTTTAAATTGACATATAATAAGTTATAAAAATATATCATTATCATATATATATATATATATATATATATTTTTTTTAATGTACTATAGTATAATCATTTTTGCCGTCTCACCAAACATTTCAATTCAACATATACACCCTTTCTCTAGTAGAAACAAATACTATGAGAGTATTTTTTTTTTTTTTTGAGGTTATAATTTTTTCTCGTTTTAATAGTTCACGTGGTGTGTATAGCAAAAATAATCTGGTGATAAAGTTCTTTACATTTATAAAAGTAGTTTTAAGTTTGAATCCTAATAAAAAAATTATAAATTATGATATAACAATAAGTAAAAAAATTACTTGCGTGCTTATTAATGTAAAATAGTGGACGGAAATCCTCTCATTTTTCAGAAATAATTCACAGGCTCAATTTTAAAAGATCTTAGCCACTGAACAAAGCAAAACTCGTATACGCACGACTAATTAATGTATATCATGCCCCGTCACCATTTTCTTTTCATCTATATATTAGACAGTTGGAACTAGAGTCAGTGTTGAGTAAGAAATAGATATGGTGAAATTAAAAATTTAAAAATTATTGATAAATTTGATAACATTTGAACTGTTAGATAAAAATTTAATAGTTTAAATTTTATAAATATGTTTAAAATTGTTAAATATTTAGTAAAATTTAAAATATTAGATAAAAATTTAATAACTCAAAACTTATTAAATATAGTAAATTTGAATTGTTAAATGCAGAAAATTCTGATCATATTAGATACTTATGATTGTGAGATATGTGGATTCAGATGCTTCAAAGTTGAGGGTGAAAATTATGTTGATTTTGAATTATCCGATCGCTATATTAAATTTTATAACTACATATGATCAATAACTATATCTGCATATTTTATTTAATAACACCTGTTAGATCACCGCGTGACAAATGTTTTTATGAGATATGTGGGTAATGGTTTAAATCACTGTTAGTGGTCTTGGAATGTCTTTCACAGCTTAATGGATTTTGATGCATTTCCACAATATCTTAAAAAATAAAAAAAACAAACGCTGGGACTTGGGGTGGCAGAGGCAGACCAAAAAATAAACAGAGGGAGTTATAGGATGCTCAAACAGATATTAGGGGAATGGAAATTTAATAAAAATAATTAATAACGTTGGATTGGACATTGGAAAGAGAAATGTGGCAAAATTTTGAAAAATTAATTTGCTAAATTTGGGATCATTATTTAATGGTTCATATTTTATTAAGTTCACCTATAAAATGCAGGATTTAAAATTTTGTGGGAGGGAAGTAAGATATGTGGGAAAATTTTGGAATATTTTAAAAGAAGAAAATTTTAAAATATTTCAGGAAAGAAAAAACTGAAAAATTTTGAGGGAAGGAAGAAATTTAGGAGAGGGAATAGCAAATATTTGGCAAATGGATACAAATAGTGAATTTATAAAATTAATGAATACAAATTAGATAAGTATTTGTTCTTTATTAGTAATTAATATGTTTTATTAAAATTTAATTATATATTTATTATTTGCATAAAACGCATTGAATATTTTATCTTACTATTAACAAAATTAGCCATTCTTTAACTGATATTAAGATTAAAAAAAATACAATTTGTAATTTGTTATTTGTAACATTAATTTAGTAACATATATGTTTATTTGCTTTTATGTAATTACATATTTAATTTAATTAATCAAAAGAAGTATGCAAATATAAAATAGGATGTATTGACTATGAGATTTTTATAGACTTTTCACTATTGTGTGAAATTTTGAAAATTATTCATACCCGAAATAGCTACAATTCACATTATAATGTTCGCCTGCAATTACAATAACCACAGTGCAACAACATCTACATCTTCAATTACAATTTAAAATCTTTTTAAAATTTATAATTGTCAAAGTAGGTCAATCTCATCTACCTAGATTGACCCACTTTGACTAATGGGTTAAATAGTCTAACCTATTTAACCACTCATAAATAGGTGAATTGATAATTCTAAGTTGGGCTATTTAAAAAGTATATGAAAAAAATATTACCTTTATTATACCTTTTATCCACCAAAAATTTTAAAAAATAAAATTTTAAACAAAACTAACTAACCATAAAAAATTCAAATATCACAAATGCAATTTAATATTGAAAGGTGACAAATTATAAACATGATTCAATACTTCAAGTTCAAAATCAAGCAACATATAAATACATAATTATAATAAAGTTCCATTAAGCATCAATAATATTTATCTTATAGGAAAAGTTGAAACTTCTTTGTTATAACTACTACTAATTTCTACACTTTCACCATGATAAATCTCCATTAGCTACCATAAAACGGGCTAACTCACTAACTTATCAAGCTATATTGTTTAACCTATAAGTTAAATGAGTTGAATTCGTATAATCTTATTAAACGAATTGTCAAGTGACCTTATCAACTCAACCCACATCCTTGATGAGTTGAATGGGCTTATTTTGTTGAGTCATACTTGTTTTAATGGCTATAAAAATTGTTATAGATAACAAATGACTTTCATTAACTTTTTAATAAAAGTATTATCCTAAGGTTTGTAAAATAATGATGGATTGAAGTAATTAGTAATTAATGATATTGTATATAATGATAATTTTAGTTATTTGGATTAAAATTCAAGCTTATCGTGAACAAAAAATTTTTTTATAGAAAAAATTAAAAAAAAAATTTACTATAATTATATAATGTACGAGATTATGGTAAATATATTAATATTTGTAACTTTTTGTTTGAAATTCTTATTGGAAAATATTATTTTCTCCTTATCTTATAACTAAATTATAATTTTGGTCACTTATTCAGTTTATTTTAAAAATTAGTTCATAAAATAATCATTTTATCCTTAACTTTTGATGTCTTTATCATATGTTATCTTTTGAGTTAAATATAATTTAAAGCTGTCAAAACAGGTTCGACCTACCAGGTTGAGCCTATTTAACCCACCTAAGAGGTAGGTTGGGTTGAGTGGTTCTTTTGAGAACCCATTTAATATATTTTTATTAACTCGGTCTATTTAACCCGCAAGATAAACGAGCCAGCTCGTGGGTTAAACAGGTTGCCCATTTTTTTTAAAAATAATTTTTCACTCACTCAGTCTAGCATCCCAACCAACTACACTTTTCTATTTAAAAAAATCAACCCTAATGTATGTATTGTGTTGTTTCTATTATATTGAAATTTGTCAAATTTAAATATTTTACTCATAATCATATTTTTATTATTAATGAATCATTAAATTATTAGATTACTCTACTTATTTTAATTAGTTGAAACTTGTTTTTTATTTAATTATTTTTTTGTCTATTTATATTAATATAAAAATTGATTGATTAAACAAGACATATATTTAAAGAAAATAATATTTAAATTTTTATAATTTTTCTCAATTAAATAATCAAATGAGAGTGGGTTAAAATTTTTAATTTACCATTTTATAATGTATTAAATGGGTCAACCTATTTTAATTACTAATTAAGATGGATCAACTCGCCCATATTAACAGCTATAAAAATAGATACGAGTGACTCAATAACTAGGATTAGTATTATACCTTCGTAATTTAATACAATTACAAGGGTTTTGCATAGTGAAAAACTTCCGTTTTCAGAATGCATCTTCGCACGTGACGGTTACCAGACGACGGCTGCAGTGATTGGCGCACAGCAGTTAGACGGCAACACGATACCTTCTTCGTTCTTCCGGCGGTGACGACGGCAGCGGTGCTTGGCTTCTACCAGGTTCTCTTTCTTTGTTCTTTCTCTTTCTCTCTCTCTTTCTTTCTCTCTTTTCTATATAGAGTACCCGGTGGCTGTACCCACTGTTGTTTTCTCCTTGTTTTCGTTTGGTTTAGAGCATTGTAGGAACAGGATTACATTTAGGTACAGAACAACTTTGATTTTAGGAGTCTTGGTTGGTTTCTATTTTCTGGCTCTGCAATGTTCTTTGTTTCTCTGGGAAAGATCTATTCTACTCTTTTTTTTACTTCTCTTTTTTTGTTTCTGAATTTTTGGTGAATAGCTGCCAAAACAAAACATTAGATGGCTTTGACGTAAAACAAGGATGATATAGAAATAGATAAATGGTAGTAGTACCGTTAGCTCGCTACTATATGTCTTCAAAATGAAGTCTTGATCTGATTTGCTTCTCATTTTGTGATTGACCGTTAGCTCCATGATTTTCTCCTAATGACTTGAATAGTTGTTAATTTGTCAAGAAAATTCCCCTTACCCTCAATTTGTTCAGAACTCTTCTAAACCCACTCTCACAGAAGAAAAAACCTATTTTACAGAGAAGGTCACGAGACCCTTTTATCAAAGGACTTGGAGAGCGCGACCTCGACGTAGGAAGGAGCTTCGCCGGTGAAGACTTTAGGCACTGCATCCTCGCTGTTTTATGCTCTTTGGCCGCCGTTCGTCTCCGCTAGGCGAGTTGGTGCTCTCAGCTTAGACCGATAAAGGTAATCTTCAAACACTGCTCCCCCATTTTGCGTTCTCTGTTTTAGTGTGAAATCTGTTCCCCATTTTTTAATCCTGATTATGGGTGTTGTTTTGTTGGCTGGGCTCTCTGTTTAGGGAAAACATGAGATTCCTATTTTGGTTCATCAACCATTATGGTGTTATTCTAGTAGAATGGCTTAAAAAGAAAAAAAAAACTTTATTTGAGCTTGTTGGAGAACGAGTTTCAAATATAATTTTTTTTAACATTTTACATAATTTCTTATTTTATTGAATATTTTTGTATTTTTGTTATTATGATTAAAATTTCGCACCTGCAGGAACAGGGATGGGGGATTTCATCTTCTTCTCGTTGCTCTTATGGTTAACCTATCTTTTAGAAAATCCAATATAGCTCCTGTACTGCTATAATTACTGGAGAGGAATTTAGAAGTATATATTTTTTGTGGGAGTGGTTTAAAAGTGCGAATTTAGGATGTAAAATTTACTGTTAATAGAATTTTGCTGATGTTATCTTTATGAATTTTGTTGAAGATTTTAATTAGTTGTTACTTGACGATTAATATTGATGTATGAATATTTGGGGTGAGTTAGCTATGCTCGCTGACCTGACCCCTATCAGAGAATGAGTGAAGAATTGGAAAAGCAAGTTACATTATTAAACACCAGCAAGTTAAGAGTCTGAACTCTGAATCCTTTTAATTTTAGAAGAAGATAGCTAAATAGAATCAAACAAAACAATTACAAGGCACTCCAGCTCAGATTTTTAAGGATTATGATCTTTAGAGAAATTTTAATTCCTAGAAAGGCTGAAGTTCAGTACAGAATAAAAGTTAAGAATGAGTTGGTGATGTATGTATGGAGGACAGGGATTGGTATTTACGAAAGAAATATCTTACAAATCCTACCTAAAATGAAATCAAGTACATTCCCAGATAAGTAAGCTAAAGTACCATACTGTAATAAGAACAACCCTGAAGAATGCGTCAAATATGTAATTTTACCATTTTTGAGTGGAAATTGATGTTATACTTTATATTTCTTTCTTCTAATATTTGTGTGATATGGTAAAATTTCAAAGGGAGTATATTTAAACTCACTTGCAAAAGGCTAACTGATTTCTGGTATTTATCTATTTATTTTTTCCCCTTTTGTGCACTCTTTGGTATTATGGGTTTTTATCCATAATGCAGATCATGGCTGAAGAAACCCAGTTGCTAGAACCTGGAAGAAGAGCCCCAAGAAAGCGGAAGTTAGGTATAAAGCAGGGTCATAAGAAGTCAAATAAGAAAACCAAAGTGATGCCTGCACTCCATGGGCATAAGAAAGTTAAAATAGACAAGAAAATGAGGAAACTTTTCCGCAAGCGTGCCCAGGAGTATAATTCTGATGATGATGATGATCATAACTCTTCTGTCCCTCCTATCACGGGAACTGGAGGTCTGGCATCTGTCACTAATAACAACAATGAAGAGGAAGATATAGAAAGTGAAGGAGAGGAAGCAGGAGGACAAGATGCCTGGAACACAAATGACAGTGACATGAATAATGGCGATTCTGAGGATGAAGTAGAAGATGGTGATATTCATCCAGGACTAACAAAGTTTACTGAAGGTTGTAGAGCATTTAGGATGGCCTTCAGGAATATTATGAAGAAGAGTGTTTCGGATGACTCATTGGTAAGATAGGTGCTTCTTCAACAGGATTATATAAAGAATGAAATTGGTTTCCTTACATGTTGATAGCTCTGTAGGGTCCAGTATTATCAGCGAGCAAGAAACTTGTTGTAGACAAGCTTGCGGAAGAGGAGGCTGAACACCTGGTCAAGGGAGAGGCAAAGAAGGAAAAGCAGATGGTAATTCCAAATTTTAATTTGGCTGTATTTAGTGTTATTCCAGGTAGCCCATATTTTGTGAACATACTTTTATGAGTTTGTCATTTTTGACTACTTTATATTTATCTAGTTTTTTATGTTCAATTGTTATCCTCAGAAATTTACTAATCTATGGCAAATGGCAATCAGACTGATTATTTATGTTAATCTTATAGTTGGCAGAAAAGGGGCATGTCAAACCTGCTACTTATTTGGATTCACAGGAAAAGTTTTTAATGAGTGTTGCTACAAAAGGAGGTATTTAGTTGGTTTCTCTTATAAATAAAGGTCAATTCCTATGATTTATAGAATTTTCCTCGTACTGACTTGAACTGATGTTTTGATCACACCTCGTGCCGGATTGCTTTCAGTGGTTAAGTTGTTCAATGCTGTAAGTTTTCAGTTGGCATTTAAATTTCCTATGGTAGGTTTTTTTTTTCGTTTTCCGTTTTTGGTCATTTATTTCTTTTTCGTTGTTGTTTACACCCTTTTTAGGTCAACAAGGCACAAAGTGCTCAGAAAGGGTTGGATCCCTCGAGGAGTAAAGATGCAAAAGGTATGCTGTTATACTATAGCTGTAGAAGGAAGACTTATCAAGTAAAAACAAAGTTGAAGTAAATAGCTTCCATGCTAGGAGCTTTCACGGTTTCACCTAGTCAGGAAATGATGAATTGGCTGGGGATTAATTATTTCAGTTTATGTTTCCTGAAGGAAAAATCCATTTCCAATTTAGCCAATTCCTGTTGCATTACTGAAATTTGTTGTTAGTCACTGAGCCTTTTATCTATATACCTGTCAAAATCTCACTTGGAATTCTTGATATCCTGTGTTAATTTGTTTAATAGGAAACATTAATACTTTAAAACATTTCCTTTCTTCTGACTCTTCTGCGGTGCTCAGTGCATGGGTTTTCTAGTGGAACAACTATTTCTTTATATGCAAGTGGATTGGACAGCCCTTTTACACTCATAATTTTTTTAGGCTTGGTTACTTTGTTCTGTTTCCAAGTCTTGTTTCCGATAATGTTTTATTCTTCAACAAGTTGCACTTTCTTTTTTCCCATAAACTATTCTTTCATCCATTAAAAAAAAAGTATATACATACTGCAAATTATCTTGTGCCCCATAATGAAGTAGTCTCCTGAGGGAAACACCATAGCCATTTGCCAACCAAGGCAATGCAAGGACACTACCTTTCCAAGATCCCAACCTCCTGTTCAGGTCTAAAATAAATATCGCATCCCATAAGATCCATCTTTTTCCCACCAATACCAGACCAAGGAAAACCCCACATAATCCCAAGGAAATAAAGTTTGTAACTAAATTATTAATAGAATGTTGACATACTAACCTGATGATCACATAGAAACATATAACTGATTGACTCCCATTTTTATTTGCTGATGTATACTTCAACACGTACAATTATGAAGATAAAAGATTACTGTCTGTTTAGTGGACTAGGCTTGTTCAGGCGAGGGTCAATGAATGATAGAATGTCGTATGTATCTGCTTATGTTGTTAACTTGTTATTTCAGTATTATGATAGACATATTACACGTAATGGTCTATGCTTAGAACTTTTTTTGTTCAGTTCTATGGTGCTTCCTCTGTTTGGCTTGGTGAAAAATTGAAAATTATCACCATTCTTTTTAGTGATTCATCATGAAGCAAGTGATTATCCAATCCAAATCTGATGTTGATCTGTGCACATTTCTGACGACTTTGCCAGAAATAAGAAAGCGGACCAAAGAAGCCTTCTTTTCAGAGTTAGGCAAGCCATCTGTACCCGCAACTGGCACCTCTGTAAAGGTCATTTCTTTTACTTAGATCTCCTGTCTTCCCCGCCAGTTCAGATACTTCATTGGAGGCAGTTTTTATATAACACTAGTTAAACAAAATTTGTTTCAAATATACTAAGCATGCTTAGTTTATCATATAATATTCTTTGGTCATAATAGATGAGGTGATATCTTAATCTGTTGAATGATTATCAAACTAATCAGATTGTTGATATGTAGGATCATGCAAACACAGGAAAAGGGGAAGTTGAAGAGCCTGCTTGGGCTCCATTGCAATATAATTATATGCTGACAAGTTCAAGATTGAAGTATTGGGACAAAATGCCTGTAAGAATTCTCTTGAAAAACCTAATTTTTGTAGTTGAACTGTGTTAGTCAGCTACTTCTCACTTATCTTTCTGCTGGCATGCAGGATAAAAATGAATCGGAAGAAATTGGAAAGATGTCTGAAGATAGTAGTTTTGATGAAGATTAGTTTGAACATGTCCGGAGGATTGCAGTTCTTAATGAGATTTGGCCACATTTTGAAATTTGAAATAGTCTGATATTTGTAATGCAAATAGAATAGATGCAATGAACAAATGACACCCCTTAGTTAGTTGTTACTTGGTTCATCATCTACCTTAACATTCCTAATATAAAGAAGATGAATAAACTCTCTATACATAAGATTAATAAATGTTATGCATTCTATTTATTGCAGGATTTGTTATGTTTAGCTATGTTGTTTTGTCACTAGTGAATGGATGTAGCGAACACTGAACATTACAGATTCAGCTAGAGTAATTAGTGACTAACATCGTTAGCAAATGATAGCCCACTTCTCAAATCATTCAATGCGAGACGGTGTGAGAATTGCAGTTGCAATTGCTAATTTATTGCCCGCAATGCTTGTGATTTAGAAACACTCCACAAATGCGATGTGATGTGAATGTTGCCGCATCTATATTGTAGCCGCATCACATGATGCAATCCACAATTTAATACCACAATGCTCATTGCATCCGTGGTAATATACGTCCTATTACCATTGCTAGTGAGAATCACAAAAGTTAACTAACACATGCTATAGTACAAAAGTTTTATGACTATGAGAGTTTGGATTTGTTGCATTTTCTCTATAGAATTGCAGTGTTAGATTATGCAATTCGATTCATGCGAATTGTTGGATCTAACCTTTTTATTTTATTAATTTTGGTAACTTAAAGTTACTTATTTTATATCTTAGGGGCTGTTATACTTACACTATTATTTAATATTAACTATTCAATATGTGCATTTATAAAGCAACATAGGAAATCTATATTGATGACTTTGATGGACACTAGGATATAAGTATGATTTCTACTTATTTACTCTTAATATTATAATAAGTTTTTGTTGTTTCAATTCCCTAATACAACTTTAGGTGATGATATTGTCAAGTAGAAAGATAGTGATTTTTTATTTGTTGTTAGAAACCAATATTTGGGACTTGGTTTATTTTTTATTTTTAATGGGGGCACAAGCAAATTTGGTAGTTTCCACGACCACTTTGGATAATAGGCTTTTGATGAATAACCTTAAGGGAAAGTGGTTTGATGCTTATCCATTGTGCTTGTGTGCCCTCGTATATAAGAAAAGATACTCCAAATGTTTCATAATTGCTAAAGAGTGATGCTTCTACTAAAGGAATTGGTTCTTCATCATATGTGGGTGGATTTTTTTTAGTGCAAATTTTACATCATGGGTGCATAAATAATTTTTTACAAATTTTCTTAGGCTTCCACATAAGCATATGTTGATTGGTCTATTAGGAGATAAGTATAAAAAATTAATTTTTAATGATAAATTTTTAAAATATAAATTATTTTCAAATCTTATATCATTTTCCATTACAAATCTTTCTGTTTCACTTCAAATAATACATTTTTCTATTTTTTCTTCAAAAATATGTTTTTATTAATAAAAATATTTTTTTATGAATCTTAGATTTGTTTTATAAAAGGAGGAGACCCAATTAGGCCTACCTTGATCACTAATAAGATTGGGCTAGGTCCTAAGTCTAAGGCAGAGAGAAAAAAAAAACTTGAATAAGGTAAGGTCCCTGGTTTTAGCTAACATGACTTGGCTCAACTTATGTTCATCTTTAAATTGTAATTGTGTTATGTTGTAATTTACAAACATTTTGATGTTTTTTATATTATTACTGTTGTGAAATTGTTTTTAGAGATTTGAAAAATATTAATGAATATTTTGATACTTTGTATTATTAATATTATTTAAATATTTTCACACATCAAAATAAAAAATTAAATGGTTCATATTTCTTTATAATTGATAATTCAAAAACTATTTTTTAACATTAATCAATAAAATAAATATGATAATAACAATAAAAATAATAGTAATAAATTTATTAAAATAAACAAAATACAACTTTATACGTAATAATTCATTACATCATACAAAATATAATATTTCGAACTAGGGGACATTTTTGTCATTTGATCACATTACCTCTCCTTTTCAAGTGTTTTTTTGCTAACAAAACATTGCAAAGGTAATGCTTCTTCTTTCATTTTTATGTCAAACTAAACGTAATAATGGTCATTTCCATCACATTCAATTACCATTCTCATTTCTTTCATTTTGTTTTTAACAACCAAACAAACCCTAAAAATAGTTTTAGGAACACAACTACGATTTAACACTACCAATCATCCTTAAACAAATGGACAAACCGAAAAAACTACACAAACTCTAAACGATATGCTTTGGCCTTGTATTTAAGACATAAAAGGAAATTGATATATATTATTCTTTAGTCGTTGAGAACTCTATGAAATAATAATTAAGACTTTTATTAATATTATGTTGATTTTGAGTGTCGTAACTGACCTTTTGGTGGAATAAAATAAAAAGTGTTTATAATTGATTTCCAAAACGAGTCTTGAAAATCAATTTATTTAGAGTCGCCACCAAAATTTTTAACGGAAAACTTTGGAAAACCAATTTAAATAAAAAGAAAAAGGCAACACGGTCTGCGAAATCAGAGATGAGTTCGAGAGTTTATTTGAGTGTGGGGAAGGTGTTAGGCACTCCACAACACCCGTCTATACGGACGGTTACCTTAAACCAATCAGCTGAAATGGAATATGGCTTTTAAATTTATCTCAATTACCCTTAATATCGACATACACGCCTATTGAACAGAGGAGACAAAACAGTAAGAATGAAAACAGACAGATAGATATTTACAAACGAGCGGACTTGACCTAGGATAAGAGCCTAGGGCCTACGTACCCTACGATAGGGATCAAAGTCCACGTAGTTCGACTACACATGTGTGTCTATAGGTCGATTGTTTGTAAGTTTTATGATGAGAACAGGAGAGTTTAAATTGAACAGATTTCCATAAACAAAACGAAATTGAGGTTTGATCTGTGTGTCTTAATTTACGACAATCTGATTAATCTAACTCTCTTGAGCTCTTCACTTTTCTTTTTACAATTTTTGCTCATTTTTGGAGTTTTAATCCTTATTTTGAAATTTAAATGAAACGAAATGATTATACAAAAGGAATTCGGTCGCGTAAAGAAATTATTTGATTAAGACGTTTATTTTTGTCATATTGTTATTATTGTTACTATTTTATAACAAATAGGTGCTGGTTTTGGGAATCCAAGGAGATTAAAATCTCACATGATCCCATATAGTCGAGGAGAACAATATTCTCACACGATAATTTCATAAATAATAAAAATATTTAATTGTTATATATATATATATATATATATTTTAAACAAATGTATACTAATTTTAGGGATTTAAGGAGACTAAGATCTCACATAATCCCATACAATCGAGGAGAACAAATCTTTCACGCGATAATTTCATAAAAATATTTAATTAAGATCAATATTTAATTACTATTTATATATATATATTTTTTAAAATAAATGTATACTAATTTTAGGGATCTAAGGAGACTAAAATCTCACATAATCCCATATAATTGAGGAGAATAATATTCTCACACGATAATTTCATAAATAATAAAAATATTTAATTTAAGATCAATATTTAATTGTTATATATATATATATATATATATATATTAAACAAATGTATACTAATTTTAGGGATTTAAGGAGACTAAAATCTCACATAATCCTATACAATCGAGGAGAATAATATTCTCACACAATAATTTCACAGATGATAAAAATATTTAATTAAGATCGATATTAAACCAATATCATCATTATTATTATTATGATTATTTTTGTATTGTTATTATTTATAGCAAGTATGTATTAATTTTAATTAATAATTTTCTGGGATCTAAGGAGATCTGAATCTCACACGATCCCAAGACACCTGAAGAGCATAATATTCTCATTTGATGACTTTCTTAGAACTTTATTTATAAAGCCAAAATTAATCTCCTATTGACAGGAAACAAGCACCGAGAAGTAAATGAAGTACATCCATGCATATATACACATATACCTTTATGTTTACACACACACAAATATATATATATATACATATGAACACATGTATAGTGTATTATATATCTACACATGACGAGAAAACACATATGCATCAAGAAGCAATGGATACATATATGTGTACATCTCTATATTTACACATATGCAGATACATACATATATATATATATATATATATAAGCATGGCGAGGCAGGAAAATGAAAAAGCAATATACATATATATACATATATCTCTTTACATACACATGTATGGCATATGGCAAGAGAAGGGAATGAGCATCAAGAGGCAAATATACATATATACATATACCTATCTATATATAAACACCTATATAATATATATATACATAAGCATGGTGAGGCAGAAAACGAAAACAATGTACATATATATATATATATATATATCTTTATATACACATTGTATGGCATATGGCAAGAGAAGGGAATGAGCATCAAGAGGCAAATATACATATATACATATACCTATCTATATATAAACACCTATACAATATATATATATATATACATAAGCATGGCGAGGCAGAAAACGAAAACAGTGTACATATATATATATATATATGTCTTTATATACACATCCTATATCTATTTATATACATCTCCTATATATATATATAGACACACATATAATGTACATGATCTTGATGCTCTCACACTCTCCTTCACGACACCAGGAAAGATATGCAGCAGTTTTCAATATATATATGTATATATATATATATATATCCTTATATGTATACATACACATATATACACACACACACATATATACACGTATACAACAATAGAAGGAGAGAACAAACATGCATAAGGTAATATCAAGGCTATCCACATCATACACGTGCACTCATAGTCATTTTCACATATCTACGTATATATATATATATCTATCTATATACACACACTATATATATATATGTATACATCTACCTATATATATATAGACACACATATAGCGCAGATGATCCTGATGGAAAAGAAAAACAAGCATTAACCGAGAGTGAAGAACTTAGAAGCGCCAGCACGTAGGTAAGGAGTGAATAAGATTACCAAAGCTTAGAAGTGTTTTCTTGCCAAGGTCAGATCCCTTACCAGCTACCCTTTTAACGGAAAACCACAAGAAAGCAAGAGCAATGCCACGTCCCTTTCTCTTCTCTCCTTCACGGCTACTCTTAGCCCAGATTATTCTCCTCTATTCGCCCCTGTTCACGTTGCTCGAAACAGGGGAGCAAGTTTCTAGTTTCCTCGATTGTCACCGCAGCTCGGCCCAGCTGGTTGTGTTTTTCAGTTCCAACTCGGCTCAGCTATCTTTTTTTCTGGATTCCAGCTCAGTTTGGCTTGTTACTGTTGCAGCTTGGTTTCTCCTCCTTTCAGCCACTCTCCAGACTCTTTTTTTTGGTTTCTCTTCCACAACAGCTCCACTCTTCTCCCTCGGTTCTCCCTCACAGCCACTCTTATCTTCCTCAGCTCTCCGTTTCACCCAACAACTCTCCCACTTTCTTAAGTCTTCTTCGTTTTTTTCTTCCCTCTGCAGCGACTCTCTCCCATGGTTTTTTCTTTTCCAGCAGCTCTCTCTCAGCCTCCTTATTAGCTGAAGCTTCTATCATTATCTTCTGCTCCTGTCATCTCCTCAGCCGAGCTACGGGCAACCACCACAGCTACGAGCAAGTTGCCCACTTGCAGCCGAAAAAGATCACCGCCAAAAACTGCCTTCTCGAAGCTGCCTTCTCTGGAAACTGCCGTGTTTTCATTTATTATCATCATTTTATATTTTATTATTATTATTATTTTTATTTAATCCCTTGTTATTATTATTATTATTATTATTATATTTTATTTATTTATTGTTATTCATTTGTTTTTTTTGTCACCATCCCCATTAACATTTATTTTTGGATTTTTCCTATTTTGTATTTTTTTATGATGATTTTTTTTATTTTGATTTGTTATTATTATTATTAATTCTTATTTCCCAATATTGTTGTTTTTTTTTCTTAAATTCCCTCATTATTCGTTTTGAATTTTAATTCATTTTTTGCTTAAAAATATCATTTGAACCTCTGTTCTTCTTATTTTCCTCATTTGCTTAATCAACGAATCCATGATAAATTTAGATAGAGATGAGGTGTTCACATTGAGTAAATTGTATGAGTCCAGTAATTTTGCTTTTGTTAGTTTATGTTTTAGATTGTTTTAGTATTAATTCATGTTAATTTAATGATTTACATATAAATATTAGAATATACTTATGTGGTTTTTATTCTTGCATTGGCTTGAAAGAAAGAAATGATGGTATTGACTTTAAGTAAGTGAGCACTTAAATTAGAGACAACTTTTAGGTCCTTAAATGTTAGAATTTGGTGATGACCATTCAATAAAAAGTTATAAAGCTTGTCAAGATCTTTTTAACTAGTGGTGGTTCACTAAAATACATTGTAGAAGCACAAAGTTATAGCCAAAATATCAAGGCTAGTTTAACAAGTAGAAAGCTGAAGCCTATGCGTTAAAAGCACTACAATCATTACAAAATAAAAAGAGTTGGTGCCTAGGTGCTAAAATCTAGAGCCTAGGCACCATAACACAATTAATGAGGAATAGTTTAGTCTTTTCACGACTTGGAGGCCATTTTAAGTAAGATTTCTAGGTTTTTTAAGAGAAGAGAGATTTAGGGAGGTGCAAATGATAGCACATTGGAGGGTAAGATTGAGCTTAGATGAAGGGATTCATAATGGAGAATATAAGAAAGGAATCGATTAAAGCGACAAAAATGAAGTTGTATTCTTTTCTTCTTCTTAAATTCTTCATCTTTACTATATATATATATATATATATATATATATATCTTAAATTGGTCATAATTGTATTTTCTAAGATGTTAGGCTAAATTTTTTCTCTCAAGGATTATAGTCATTTAGCACATAAATTGATCATTATTGTTATTATCCTTGAATTTCATTGTAAATAAGTTTATTTAATTAAATTCCTCATTACTTCATTGTTGATTGGCCAACATTAAGAGTTTACATTGGGAATTTGGAGATTTTTAAAAGAGCTCAAATTTAGTTATAAGACTAAATACTACTTGATTAATGTTAATTAATTACTTGAATGAACTCAATTTACCTTTAGGATTGATGTGTATTGATTGGACTACTATAATTTTGATTAACCATTTGTAATAAATTCTTTACTTGGATTTTTATATAAATAAAGGGAATTAAATTAAGCTGATATAATTTGTAAGGGATGGACAAATTTTTATAATGAAATTGGGGTTAAGACTAATTTATGAACATTGATTTCAAATTACAAAAGTAACCATATTGTAATTGAAATGCCAAATTATATTATAATCCGAAGGAGTTTGCATCAATATATACTCATTTCTTTAGTTTCATTCTACTTAGGTTTTTGCATTATTTTCATCTAATTTGAATATTGTGAATAGCTTGGATAAGGTAACCATGATAACAATAGTACTTTGCAAAAGTCTTAGTGAGAGTTCTCTGAGGACGCTATTTGATATTTCATTATTATATTGCTTTTTGACAATATATACTCGTATCGTGGTGGTTAGCTACCCAGAATAGTCACATAATAATAGTTATCATACTAGTTTATAATTAGCTCCTTATAAAGCATTGTATTGCAAGAAATGTCATTACAAAAAATTGAGTTTTTAGTAGCAACTTTTTGCACTGCCATTAAATAATCATTTTAGCAACAAAAACATTTGGTGGTGGAAAACTTAAAGTCGCTACTAATAGTATTTACTAGCGTTAATGTACTCGACACTAAACACCTTTTATAGCGACTTTTTGTTTTCAGAAACCAATTTACGTATCCCACACACAAAATAGTCATCTAACACAAAGCAATTAGATTCACTTCCTAGTTGCTCTTATATTTCAACATAATCTATGAATTTAGCCACCCATTCTATGGCTTATTACAATTAGATTGCCTTAGCTAGTTAGAGAGAGTATATATGAAGGAGAAAGCTTAACAAACCAAATACATGAAAAATGATAAAAGAAATAAAAAGGTTTCCAAGCTTGCATGATATAATTTTAGGCATTTTCTCTTCTAGTGCTTAATAGGAAATTTGTGTAGAATCTCATGAGCTTCCTCTTAAGACGAAAATGGAAAATTAAGAGATTTTCTTTTAGGTATAATTCTAATTCCTAATCATTAAGTCATAAAGAAGGCATTTAGTTGATGATTAAAGAAATAAGAGAACAACTTAATACTTAGAGAAATAACAAATATAGTAATTACTTAATGCCTAAAGAAATATAAAATAAGGAAATTAATTAATGCCTTAAATAATAACAAATAATGAAACTACTTAATGTCTTTGAAAATACAAAAGTGAAAATCTAAAATAAGGACTACACAATCTATACTTTTAAATTAGGCCCACATGCCTGACATAAAGAAACAAGGATAGTTGCCTTTTCAACTCCAGTGGATGGCTCAAAATTGTCTTCAAACAATGGTTTATAAAAGCTATCCGACACTAATTGGCTCTTATAGCTTTGGAAGGTAGGTTTTAGTCTTTTAGTTTGTATCCTAATAATTAAACCCACTAGAATTGTAGTCCTATCTCTTCATGCTCTTCCTTCAAGCCTATAGCTATTGTGAATCTTGCTTACATCGAGAGTCATGATAGAGTTTAAAAGTCACAACAAAGCTTTTTTCTACCTTTTTGTAAGCCTTGATTATAAATCATGATTGAATCCCACTTCCATATGTCATTGGGCATCAACTAGAGTTGTTTAAACTCTTTGCAAGTATAAGATTATATTGGGAAACAATCCAATTTTGATTCACTATGGAGATCTTATATATATTATATTTGCTTGAACTTGGAAATTATGATTACATTGCCTATTTAAGCGACTTTACATTTTTTTGCTCATGTTTTATGAATTGAGATTGTTTTATAACTATTACAAGTTACTAAGATTAATTGCTAACTTTATTTTTTTATCTCATTAACCCAATTCTATGTGGATTAAGTGCAAGAAGCTAGAAATCAGAGCAGAACGACACTTATATGTTAATTAAATTGTAACATACAATAATGTTGACATATATGGATATACATATGTGGCTTGTTTTACATATCTAAGCATGTAAGATGACTTTAATTATGCGTCATATTGGTAGCCATCAATTATCTCTTTTGGTGTATGTAAATAATGAGATTTAGATAATATGGAAAATTGTAGGCATGAAAATGTTGCTATAAAAGTATGTATGGTGTTCGATAGATTTGCCTTGCCAAATTAGCTTAGATTTATATGGAGTCTTGAGGAACGAGTAAACATGCTGCAGTTTTAGCTATCCAATTTTTTGAATCTTTAGAGACATATGAATTGTCTAATTAATTGCAAAACAATGTTAGTATGGAATTTTGGACAAATAAGATTACCTAAGAAATTAATATACCCAGGGCCTAAATACATATATTTTTCCTTAAAGACTTTATACTGTGTAGTTGACAAATTAAAAGTAAGAAATAAAAAGTTTTAGAATTTCTTAATATGTTTTCTTAGCTTGTTTGTGTCCTAAATAATATAAGTACTATATTTCGACACATAAGCACTATAGAAATGTAGTAAAATGAAAAGTCAAAACATGAGAGTTTTAACTTAGACTATCAAGGGTTAACTTTACCAAATTTCATGAAATTTATAGTAAGTTTGAGTCCTCAATTAATGAGAAAACGATAAGGTACTGATATAGGAGGCAAGATAGAATGGTTTAAGAAATTGACCCTAGGTAATAAATTAAGGAGTCAGAAGCCTTACTTTTAGTGGTAGTTACTAGACATATAACACTTCAATTTTGGTGAGCTTCATAAATTTTGAACTGTGATAATTTCATCAATCTTTTCCAAAATAGCACAAACTTGAGTGAAATGCCAAGAAAAGCATATAAATTCTTTATGATCATAAAATTGTCTTCCCATGGCTATAAAGTCATTTAGTTAATCTTGGTAAATTGAGATTTAAAATGAGACTCAAAACCTTATATACAAAGTATTAAGCCTTAAAGGAACCTTGCTTTGATAAAATACTATTCATAGGCTCTAATTAGCTATATAATATCACTAGTCACTAATTCACCTCACATTTTATGCCCATCACATCTCCGATTATTGGGTGTGATTGATTACTTCTTTATTGGTAAAACTTGAAAACTTTATCTTCATAAAGCATGTTAGGATGTGATAACTGATGCAACTAGTTTGGGATGGGTTATTCATATAACTTGAATTACTTTTGAAAGTCATAGTGTTCATAATCTCAATGAATAGTAATGAGGACATCGATCAAATCTTGAACTCCAGTGAAGTGAGACTTTATGCTTATGATCATCGATTGTAAACATTCTTCCACCTCTCATGGAGACGATTGGTGATGCATTTTATTGGGTAGGGTAGCTAAACATGACAACTGATCATTATATCAAACATGATTAAGATTAAAAAACAACTAACAAAATTTGGTAGACAACTTATATTAAGTAAAATATTTGGTATACTCAATTTTGAGTGCAGTAGTACACCCAATTATAATGCAAGGATATAATTATTATATTATTATTTTTTAGTTCATATTATTACAATTATGTCCCTATATTATAACTGGGTGTACTAGTGCATTTAAAATTGTGAGTGCATAAATGATAACACGTTTATTTAATATCATATCATATCTTAATAATTGAATATAAAAGTTAGAACTTAATGTATCAAAATTATTCCTTATCAATCCATAATTTCACTTATAGTCTACATTATCTCCTTCCAACTCTTCCAAATTTCTTTTTGCCAAGCTTAGCCACTAATTATCATCTTGATCCAACACTCTATTATTTTTTGGTTATAGCCTAAGTTAAATTCAAGTGACATATAGCTAATTTATGAATTTGTTAAGTCTAACTACTATCTTCATATCTCTCACTTTATTTAGTTCAACATGGTATTTATTATGTATGACAAAAATTTATTAAATTTAAAGATTCTAAGAGGACTATTCTTGTCACAGTCCTAATACTGAGGATATGATTGGCACGACAAACAAGGTAACCCTAGTTCTCGTATGCCTATCAGACACCTCAAAGAAGATGAATTTCAATTGAATATGCAACATTTTCATCAAATAAAACTAAGACCAAATACATTCATATATACCAAAAGAATCAGTTTCATTTGTGTAAAAATTTAAGTAGAGTTTCCCTTGAAATATGAACCTTTTGAAATTTCTACAACAACAAAATTTGATATATAATAGAAAAGAGAGCTATGTTCTCTAATATTTACAACAGACAACCATCATCAGAACAACAACAAAATAGACCATTTGTCTGTATACAAGGGAGCCAATAAGTTCAATTACAAATTCATAACAAAAGGGTAAGAAAGTCTTATCCTTACAGACATGCAAGGCTCACCAAAAAGAGTGGCACCTGTAAGCTTTTGGCTCTGTAGTAGAGTGTTCAAGATTTGCGTTACTATCTGAAAAATATTAAATAGCATGTTTTACTTCAGCATTAAATACACTTACCAACCATCATTATTTATGTAAATACTTACAAGATCTAAGCATGCTCAAAATAGGTCAATTAATCCCTTCTACCGTGCTCTTAAGTTTCCAATCTCATCCAATAGCTTATATTATACCAATCATAACCCAAAAAATTATTCAATAATAATAGTCACTTCTATTGTACTTTCATTAATCAAACTTCCTTGTACAATAGAATTTAAGATAAATTTGAGAAAAATTCTCAAAATAACTTACCTCTCATAATGAAAACTACGAACAACTTAATATCTTTTCTTAAGGTTTAACCCTCTATGCACTTCAACTCCTTACCAAGAGAAAGGAGTTTTAAATTTATGACCAAAACATTAAATTGATAAATGGGAAGTGTTAGAACCTTACATAGGATCAAAGCCACCAAGAAATTTTACAAAACTCCTCTAACTCAAGCTCTAATTTTGAATTTGAGCTACTATTCACTCTTCTTCCCGCAATAAGGAGAGCTTTTAAATTTAAAGGCTAAAACTCACAATCAAGCATTGAAATTAAGAAAGAAAGGGACAAAATCTATAAGGAAAGTCAAACCTTTATAGAATTTGCAAGAATCTCACCTCAATCGTGCAAAATTTTGACTTATAACCACTGTCCATTAAAGTTCAAACAACAGACAAGGGGATTTCAAATTCATGAGCCAAATCACCAAATTAGAAGTTGAATTAGGGGAAAGTTGACCGAAATTCACTTATGAAGGAAAACCCCAATGAAATTCAATGTAAAACTCACCAAATTGTGTGATAAGAAAGTCACACCCTACTTCATATGTTAATCATTGGAAATCTTTGTGTTTTTTGGCCTATAACTACCATAAAATGGTTGAAGGCATATAAAAATGAGAAAGGCAGCAATGGAGGAGCAAATCACAACACAAATTGAAGAGAGAAGAGGAGAAGAAATTTTTGCACAATGAAGCATGCATATGAAAAGAAAAATGACATAAAGAAGGGAGAAAATTAAGGGCATTGTTGTAACTTCACAAATTACAACACAAATTGGAGAGAGAAGAAGACAATAAATTTTTGCAAGTGAAACACGTAAATGAAAAGAAGAATGACATGAAAAAAGAAAACTTGGATTATTGCCTGATTTGACTTCTTTGTTTGCACAGGTAAAACTTTACTATTTAAACCAACATAATTCTCATATAAAATGCTACTTGAATTAATATATGAGTTCTTCTTAACTTTGTATTTTTGTCAATTATTTAAACTTTTATATTTGTCCAAATATATTGCCTCTTTCTTTTGATTAATATAAATCTTTACAAAATGATTCCACTAAGATAAAATTATTAAATGAGAATTTCCAAAAGTATTATGATTCCATTCAAGAAGGATATAAAACCTCTTTAGTGTGGAAGAAAAAAACCTCTCCAATAATATTTTAGGGACCTAGATCAAATTTCTTAACCTACGAGGTCAATTTTCAATAACACACCCTTAAAATTTTTATACACGCATATTATTAATTTAGTAAATTTTTTTGTGCATTTATAATTTTAAATGCATTAATACATCCAATTATAATATAGAGATATAATTGTAATATTATTTTTTTTGCTAATATTATTACAATTATTTCTTTATATTAAAATTAGATATACTAATGCACTCAAAATTATGAATGCACAAAAAATGACACCTATTAATTTTATTTCTTTTTAATAATTTCTCTCCTATTCATATGTATATTAATTTAAAAATAAAAAATAGCCCAGCCAGCCCAAATCCTTTTTCTCCCTAAAACTATGTTTAGATGAAAGATCACAAAAAGAATGATAATAAGTAGAATAACTAATTTAAATAAAATGTATGTTTATATATTTTTTTAAAAAAAGAAAATTGAATGATAAAGTAGGGCTCCAAAAACTCTAAGTAACATTTTTTTGTCCTTCAATTTGGGGAATAAGAATGGATAGAGTCGTCAAAGCAGTGGGTCGAACCTATTTAACCTACCTAAGAAGTGAGTTGGGTTGAGGGGTTCCTTTGAGAACCCATTTAATATACTTTTATCAACTTAACCTATTTAACCCACGAGTTAAATGAGTTAGCTCGCGGGTTAAACAGGTTGCCCATTTTAAAAATTTTTTTTTTTCACTCACTCAGTCCAACACTCCAACCCACTACACTTTCCTATTTTAAAAAATCAACCCTCATGTATGTGTTGTGTTGTCTCTATTATTTTGTAATTTGCTAGATTTGAATATTCTGTTCATAATCATATTTTTATTATTAATGAATAATTGAATTATTAGATTACTCTACTTATTTTAATCCGTTGAAACTTGCTTTTTATTTAGTTATTTTATTTATTTATTTATACTAATATAGAAATTGATTGATTAAACAAGACATATGTTTAAAGAAAGCAACATTTGAATTTTTATAATTTTTTATCTTATTTTTATTTTTTTTAATTTTTTGATGGGTTAAACGGGACAACTCGATTAAATAACCAAGTGGGGTGGGTTGAGATTTTCAACTCATCACCTTATGGTGGGTTAAAATGGGTCAGCCCATTTAACCACCAACTAGGGTGGATCAACTCGGGTGGGTCAAATTGACTCACTTTGACAGTTATAATCTTAATAACTGTTAAGTGACTAAAAATGACAATTTTCAATAAGTGAAGGTCATTTTGAAAAATAAAATAAGATATGAATCAATAAGTGACTAAAAATGATAATTTTCAATAAGTGAGAATTATTTTGAAAAATAAAATAAGATATGAATCAAAATGATAATTTAATAATGAGTTATAGACTAAAATGATAATTTGATCTCTTATTTATTTTATTTTACAAAATGGTCCCAAAAATTATCACCTTTGGTTTGAGATCGTTACCATATATTTATCTCTTGAACTCGGAATCAAAAGTAATAATTTTTATTCAGTTAGGTATATTTTAGGAAAAAAAATAAATAAGAGATCAAAATAAGAATTTAATTATAATTTAAGGATCAAATTAATATTTTTCTCTTTTTCAATATAAAATTATTTTTCCAAATTGCCCTCAGCTTCCCTCGATGGCTACACTGCCCCCTAAGCAGAAGCGGAGCCGAACCGTAGCGTTGGGGTCGAGTTCAGTAAAGCCAACCCTCAGCAATAGTATCGTCGGCGAAACCTTCTCATTTGATCACTCTAAACTCCGTTTAACAGTCGAAGAAGAGAATACAGAAGACCACGCCATCACACCCTCCTCTTCCTTCTCCTTCTGCATACTGAATCCTTTCTTATTGTAAGTGTTTTTTTTTTTTCTTCCACTCCTGCATGTTGTGTTTGAAAATGATTAATATTATCGGTTTGAGATCAAATTAGGGATCATATGTTTTGATTTTGGGAAATGAAATTAGCTCAATATGTGTATGTTAGCTTCTTTCCTACTCTCTTTTATTTCTTTAGGTAAAGCTTATTATAGTTTGTGGAAAGTAGGGACCAGTTACTGTCACAAAAATGAGAGAAGTTTCTATTCATTTTCGGGTCATTGAAGGAAATCGCAATTGTACGAATATTAAATTCCAATTCAAGAAAACCTTCTCTATACCCCATACTTATATTACGGAAAGGAAACTTTTTCTTACTATGATATTATAATGGTCCTCTATTCAAATGGTTTCTTGCATCAAACCTGTTATTTTGCACTACTAAAACAGCTATATTGAAAGACTTGAATTCTGATATTTAAGTAACTATCTGTTAAATTTTTATATAATATATGTTGAGTAGGCTGTAAAATTGAAATAGTTCATCTTCCTTCGAAGTAGTCGTCTTTATAAATTTTGTAAATTTTTCATATGTTTAATCAATTTCCACAATCTCCATCCTTCAAATTACACTTTTTAATTTAGATGGCTTATAATGTATTTTGAACTTACACACACACACACACACACACACAGACACACACACACACCCAAACACATATATGCACCTTTGTTTTTGAGCAAGTAGCCTCTATATAATGTAAAAACCTTGCTCTCATATATTGTGAAACAGGGGGATAACATGATGGTTGGTACTTGTCAGAATCAATATAGCAATATGAGAATCGTTTTTGAGTAGCTACTAGTGGTTTCAGTCTGTAGCAAATAAAAATCATGTTAATCTGTTTGGGTTCGCTTGTCTGAGTAAATAAGTTGTATGTTCTGAAATTATGTATTATTTTCCCACTTTCTCAAGGTTTCCTCAGCTCTACCCTTAAGACTCGTTATTGTTGTAGCTAGGCTTCTGAAACAGATGTTCAAGTTTTCTGAGAATGAACATTTTAGATATAAACTTATATGTGAAGATTAGTGCATTTTTTATATACGTAAATGGTGTGCACGCGCACACATACACATATATGTTCTTCTTTTGGCATTAGTTACTATAGCTTTGAAAAGCTTTTGGGCAATGTTTTACTGGTGTGTACTATATGTGATTTTACACATTTATGGTAGCATGCTTACTTTTTCCTTTGTGCTGAAGTTAAGCTTGATATTGTTCTGAGCTGAAAATGTTTGTCATACTGTTTGACTCTGATATGAGTGCTACTTTGAGAGAGTGAAAAAGAAGTTGGTTAGGATATTTTCCTACTGATGATTTTCAGTGGGTGGGAAGCCCAGGGGAAACGTATCTTAAATTTTTCGTTTGTCCTCCCCATAGTCTTCCTTCAGTTGCCTTTGTGCTGAATTTAGGCTTGATATTGTTCTGAGCTGAAGATATTTGTCATACTGTTTGACTCTGATATGAGTGCTACTTCGAGAGAGTGAAAAAGAAGTTGGTTAGGATATTTTCCTACTGATGATTTTGGGTGGGTGGGAAGCCCAGGGGGAAGGTATCTTAAATTTTTTGTTTGTCCTCCCCATAGTCTTCCTTCAGTTACCTTTTGCTTCTGGCACAAAGTCTGGGCATTCTGTGATCTTCTATACATAGAAGATTGCTTGTTATTTAACTGATTGGATTTAGAATATTTTTTCTGATTAGTTATGTAATAAGTGTTGCAGCATCTAATAATGATTTTCAAAGTTATGACTACATATTTAATTGAAGGTTGTATATTGTTTACATTATCATAAAATGATATCTTAGTAGGTAAAAGAAAAACTTTCAAAATAATTTCCCCAATGTTTGAGACAGAATAAGTTTCTGCTTCAATTATGACGTACATAACAGAATATAGAAATCCACCAGGTGCAATTATTGAGTTTGATGTATTGCCATACAGGCCTCCACCTCAGAGTGCATATGTGGAGCAACTTCATGTGGTATGTAAATGATTTATTGGCCCATGTTTCCATGTCACTTCTAACATGTCTTCTCATACTTCAATATTGGGCACAGGCATGCATGAAGTAAATCAGAAAATGAAAAATAGGTCATTTTCATTATTCAGGTGGTCTCCTTATGATTTTGCTCAGTGGTTGCAAAAATGCATTAAAGGAAAAGCTTTGAGACCAGGCATGCAGGTCCATTCCATGTTGTTGACAAGTGGAATGGAAATGAACATCTTGTCTTTGAATTCAAAGCTTGTTGGAATGTATGCTAGCTGTACAGATCTGAAGTCAGCAAAGCTTGTATTTGATCAAGTACAGCACCCGAATGTCTTTGCATTCAATTGGATGGTTTTGGCTTTGGCGTTTAATGGGTACTATGAAGATGCACTAGTTTATTTTCGGTCAATGCGTGAACTAGGGCACATAGGCAATAAGTTCACATTTTCAATTATTCTTAAAGCATTTGTTGGCTTGATGGATATAAACAAGGGGAGGGAAGTTCATGCGATGGTCTACAAATTGGATTTTCACAATGATACCTCTATTGTTAATGCTTTCATAGATATGTATGCTAAATGTGGAAGAGTTTCTTATGCTTCTCGTGTGTTTGACAAACTGACTGAAAGAGATGTTGCCTCTTGGACATCACTGATTAATGGATTTTGTAATATAGGGAAAATTGAGCAAGCACTGGTGTTGTTTGAGAGGATGAAGTTGGAAGGATTACAGCCAAATGAGTTCACATGGAATGCAATGCTTGCTGCTTATGCCCGGTCAAGAGATAGCACTAAAGCTTTTGCGTTCATCACTAGAATGAGAAGAGAGGGCTTTGTTCCTGATCTGGTTTCGTGGAATTCATTAATTTCTGGTTTGGTACAAAATCATATGGACATGAAAGCATTTAATTTGTTCCGGGAAATGCTAATTTCAAGTATTCAACCTAATTGTGTAACCATTGCAGCACTATTGCCTGCATGTGGCTCAGTTGGTTCCATTAAATGGGGAAGAGAAATTCATGGATTCATATGTCGGAAGGGGTTTGATGTCAATGTTTTCATTGCAAGTGCTCTTATTGACATGTATTCAAGGTGTGGGAGTTTAAAAGATGCTCGAAATGTGTTTGACAAGATTGCAAACAAGAATGTTGCTTCATGGAATGCAATGATTGATTGCTATGGGAAGTGTGGCATGGTTGATTCCTCCATTGAACTCTTTGGAAAAATGCACGAAGAAGGACTACAAGCAAATGAAATTACTTTGTCATGCATTCTTTCAGCATGCAGCCACAATGGTTTGGTGGAAAAAGGTTTGGAGATCTTCAGAGTAATGAAAGAATGTTTTGGCATTCAAGTAAAGGCAGAGCATTATGCTTGTGTTGTTGATATCTTCTGCCGTTCTGGGATGATGGTAGAAGCATATGAATTTCTCAAGGCCATGCCAATAGAACTTACGGAGTCAGTTATTGTAGCTTTTCTCCATGGGTGCAAAGTGCATGGAAGAAGAGATCTTGCTAAAATGATGGCTGAGGATATAACAAGAATGGAATTAAAAAGGCCTGGAGGCTTTGTAACACTATCAAACATATATGCTGCGGTTGGGGAGTGGGAAAAGGTTGGTAATGTGAGGAAGGTGATGAAGGAGAAGAATATCCACAAAAGGCCTGGTTTTAGTTGGCTTGAGAAGATGGATGGATACTTGGAGTGAAGAAAGAGAAAGAAGGAAATAAGTGGGACCAATGCATTAGGTAGGGGTGTGCATGACCAGCCATTTCTGCATGACCATATTCAAAGAATATTAATGATTCTAATTTTCTAACCTTTTCTTTGATTTCTCCCCTATTTTTGATATATATAGATATATGTATATATATATATATAATATTGTTTTAAATGGTAATTTGGAGACGAGTAGATGAGTTGTTTGAATTTAGAGTCCTTTGGTTTTCTTTCCATTCCTTCATTTCTAATTGAGGTGATGATTTGTGGGCTGATGCTTTATTCAAATTTTGGTTTTTCATTTTTCTTTTTGAGTTTAATTAGTTGCATTATGTCTGTTTCTGACTTATGGAAATTGAGCTTGAAGTTTTTCCCTGTTGTTCCCCTTTTGGTGGCTTATATATTGCATGAATCTAGTTTGATATACGCATAGTGTGCTGGTAAGAAGGCACTTCATATAGTCTGAGTTAGCTTTAGTGCCTGAGCATCTTCAGTTGAGCTGCATCAGCATAATTTCACAATTTAGTTCTGCATAACAAAACTTAAGAACAATTATTCAATTTAAAATGGTATTTAAACTATGGAGCCTTACTGAGTTTTAGTTTCATTAGCTTATGACTTGTGTGGGGCTCTAACACCACAAAATGCACATGGCATGTTATAGCAATACTTGATACCAAGTTTCATCATTCAATGTGGGTTTTGCAGGGGAGGGCTTTTCAGCTACATATGCTAAACAAGTTTCATCCTAGTTCCAAGAGATTCTCTCAAACCCCTATCATAGAAGAAGACATGGAACTTTTAATTCATGTTTTAAGAACCTTTTAAAATTGTTGTTGTAGTCCAGAGGCCGTTTCTTTATTTCTGCACTTAAAAAAATGTTGCTTCAAGGTGGTTTTTTTTTTTTGGAATTCGTGACAAAATTTAATGATTTTTAGGTTAATTAGTTTGTCTGATTAAAATGTGAAAGAACAGCACTGGTTCCTAATATTTATATTGTATAAAAAAGCTTTTGCTATATGGATATATGCAATGTGATCTTCATTACCATTGGCAACATGTCCATATATGAATTAGCCTTTTTGAGGAAAAGGAAAGAAAGTGAAGTGGGTCATGCATTCATGCTCTGAACAGTAGAATATATATATATATATATATATATCTGTGTGTGTGTGTGTAAAATTTTGTTTTAGATGGTAATTTATCTCAATTGAAAATTACGTGTAAGCTAGCTATGCAGCCTTGGACTTGGAAGATGCTCTTTAATGCTGTATTTGCATTGATAAAGAAACACACACACACACACAAAAAATAAATTTATAAACTGAAATGAAAATGAAAGAATGATTTTTCATCTGCCCCTGTACCTGTAACAGCTGGACCTCATACTCATACATATGGACTCAATTAAGAAATTGATTTTCACTTTCAAAACTATAAATTAGTTGTCTCTTTTAGATTCACCTTTTGGACATGAGAAAAATCCAATAAAACCTGAGAAGTACCATAGCATCACTAGTTTGATCCATTTTCCTTGTTTGATCAATTCTTAATGAATGATTTAGTCTTGCTATCATGCTATATTTTGTTTTTTTTTCAAAGCTTTATGCTTTAGTCTGATTTGCTGCTTGTTTATCTAGCATCCTTTTTATATCAGTTGAATTATTATCTTATACTCTTTTAATATTAGTTTTTATTTACTTAGAATGCACTATTTAGGTATGTGTTAAAACTATTTTCTTATTTTTCTGTTATGATAGGATAGTTAGATCTTTTGAAAGTGTGTTTAGTCTGTTTGGAGAGGATTAGTTTTAGTTTATCTCCATATTTTTTAGACGTTTCTTTCTTTTGTTTAGATGGCCTTTATCGCTTAATTACCTGAGAGTTTGGGTCTCTCTCTTATTATCTATAAATGTATTTTAGTTCTATGCAATAAAATAAGTTCAGAGGAAGCATTAGTTCCTGAATGTCTACAAAAATAATCTCTTATCCTTTATTTATTAGTTAGAAGTAAATTATATTATTTAGGAGTATTGTAGTTATCTTTTCATTATCTTTAGGAGTAATTGTGATCTTTGAGTATTATTTATTTGTAATGAGATTTTAGTATAAATATTAGGAAGCAAGGGGCTAGTGCTTGCATAAGTGTAGACAAACAAGCCTTCTCATTACCATACCTTAACTTTAACCATAAGTTTTAACAATCTGTTCCACCAGGATTCCTTGATGGGCTCAAGCATGTTGCTTTTTGCTGTCAACATTGCATTATATAACAAGTAGTCTATATTTTTGGTTTTATTTGTTGTGCACAAGTAGTTGAAAGGAAAATTCTTAGACCACTTCAGTTTAATTTGCTTTTACTTTAATGGCATGAACATTACTTGCTACTATGTTGTATAACTTTGGTTGCTTCTTTGGTTATTCATCGTTGTGACAAAAAATATAATTAATATGATCAATTACTTGCTGCTTTTCAGGAGTTAGTTGCTGCTTCTCTTGGCTGCTCTTTGTTTTGTGATGTCTATTCCCAGTCAGTAACACAGATTTTCCAAATATCTTACTCTGATCTACTTTCTTGAATTGTTTGCGTAATAAGTAACTTTTAGCTATATTTTTGGAGCTCTAAACCTTCTTTGATTGAGAGTGGGCTCTAGGCTGCCATACCAAGACTTCCAGCTGCTACAGTTGATAACATTGCATAATTACATTTGAAATTTTGAAATGCACTCTATGGCATTGTGCCATGTTGCTATTAACAACTATGTTTCTTCTGCCATTTTAATATTCTTTATGTTCATCTTATTTCTAAATTTATTGAAGGATTAAGTTTTCATAACCATCAATGTGTTTACCATTTGTAATCATTATGCCTCTTGGTGTAACTTTACTAGCATGTAGATCATAGTTCTTCACATGAATGGCATATGGCATTGTGCTTGTGTCTCCCAAGTTGTTCTGAACTTGCTAATTGTTTGTAAGGCTTTATAGACTCTTTTGATTTTTGATGATTGCTGAATCACTATCAAACATTACTTAATTCTGATTCAATAATTTTATTTTCACTTCATCTCCTAATTATTTTTGGGGAAAGTAGGAGGCTTAGTAATATTGAAGCTATATTAGTCCATGTGCTAGTTGCTAATTTTCTCCATTGATTAGGCTGAGAACTATAGGCCTGTGAACTTCCACTATAAGTGTAGAATCATTATATTTTATATACTTTTGTAGATTGGTATAATGTGAATCTTTCTTAATGCATGTTTTTAGGTTTTGATGAGCTTATGACAACTTGCTTCCGCTTTTGCTAATGGTTGCTTTATACTTTCCGTAGACCCTTTCCCTTTTGTCCTCTTGGTAGTAAACATGCTATCAAGAATTTACCCTATCCCAGACACGGCAAAACTTAAGAAGAAGTTATAGGATTATGTATCTTGGCACTTGTACTATATTCAAATCCTAATTCCTGAAACTTCCTATTTGGTGATCTACTTCAAAAGAAAAATATCAACAGTGTTAACCTATATTTTATAACCTTACACTGTTAATTTCCAAAACAATCTACTAAATAAAACAATTTTAAGCTATATTATTCAAGTTATTCATGTATAAAACATTAGGAAAGGGAAAAAAAAAATCAAAATCCATTTTGTTGGGACATTTATGTCTGGCGTATGACCAAACCAAAAAAAAAAATTCTGACAAATTGTACTAATATTGGCAGCGTGTCGTGGCAGTGTTGGTTCCCAACACGAATATGACATATTGACATGCTTGAAAATAGTTGAGTGTGTCTGTTATATGGAACATTTTATGATGTAAAGATAAAATAAGGACAAGGAAAGTAGATTAAAGATATATTGGGAGCTACTTACAAATTTTATATTTGAAATTGGATATGCCAAACAAACTATCGTTTACCTGGTAAGTCTTATACCCTGCCAACTTTTGAAAGAACTAATCCTCTTGCTAGATTATTATGTCTATTTATTTGTCATTTTTGTTGAGCCTTGGCTATAACATCATGTTGGCTTTACTGAAAATTCCAGAATCATTGAGTTCCTAGGAGTCCTTGAACTTCTCTAATATTTTGACAAAGTAAAATAATGTAGAACTTGAGAAGTGATAGAAATAATATGCTTATCTTTCCATTAATTGCTTACTATTTGTCAAAGTGTTTCCTCCTTTATTTGTCAAGCTGAAATACATATTGGGGAATTGAAAGGTTTCTTTTTGAATTGTGAATTATATCATATCGTAGGTTAAGATACAGTACCAAATTAACAGCTTAAAGCATAATGTGAAAGATGAAACATAATCAAAATAATATATTTAACCTCAGTTTGACAAAAGGTAACATTTGACACTTGATTATGGATTCTGAAACTGAAACTTAGTTAACTGACCAACACATGTATTGAATAATTTCTCAATTAGAATTTTCGTAAGTGTTTATGTCTTAAAAGGTTGCAAACAACATTACTTTTATATCTAATTATCATCCTCTTGGTGAAGAAGATTGTAACTATTACCACCAGGATCATTGTTGCCATCTAACACTTTCATCTCGTCAATTCATCCTCTTCCTCCACAATATCACCATTGTCATCTTCAATGACGTCAACATATTATAAGACACAGTATAATTGGGTTGATCAAGCCCTTCTCTTTGTTCTTTTTCAACGTAGGGGGCATTGAGATTGTTGGATTTTTTATCTCTCAAAATTTCGACTTTCTCTCCATTTCAGCGTTTACTTTTTAAAGTATCTGAATAATTATGCTTTTGTTTGGTTATGTTTGCAGCACAGGATGCAGCTCAATAACTTTCTAAGTAGTTCACTTGGAACGAGCTCTGCAGTAAGTATGCTTTATGTTATTATTCAATAATTTTTTATAATCTTTCTCGTGGTATCTGTGTTGACTTCAACAAAGCCTGAGCACTGCTTGTTGTAAAGTGCAGTCTTATCTTGAAGATTAATCAAATTACTTAAACATTGAAAATGTGAAATCTTGTTTTTCTAGTTACATGTCTTATAATTATGGTTGTTAGCTAGGTTAACCATCATCTGCTTTTGCTATCACCATTGAAAATGTTATATGTTGTTTCTCCTTGTTTAGTATTGTTAAAACTTAATCTTGATATTATATGCTTGGCATGCCTCCTACGTAATATTTTTGTCATGGTTTATTTTTTCAGCTGCTGGAAAGATAGGGAAGATTATATAATATATCGTTGGGCTTAGGGTTAGTGTAATCATTTATTGGTTGGGATGTTCCTTGTAGGTAATAAAACAAGTTGTTTTAGTATCAAGAATGTTTTTGTTTTTGGTGGAAAAGTGGTTGTTGTGTTTGATATGCTTGCTAGGGGATTACTAGTAAAGTTATGGCCTTATAAGAAATGAGGGTTATACAAGAGATGAGTTAATGTCGTGTATACTAGCCCTTGAACAATTATTCTCATAATTATAAATTCTTATTGGCAGTGATGGATCTTGATATGTTTGTGTAAATGTATGTAAAAAGGAAGACACTACCATTTTTGCAATTTCAATTTTTTATGGAGTTATTGATTAGTAAACTCTGGAAATGGGTTATTAATTCTAAGAATTACAGGTTATTGATTCTAGTTTTGCGATCATCAATATATGGAAGATTGACTGTTATTTCACTGCTTGGATTTAGAATATTTTTTCTGATTAGTTATACTTAATAGGGCTTTTGGTTTTTTTGCTATTTGTAATTGTTGCAGCATCTGATAATGATTTTCAAAGTTATGACTATATATTTAATTAAAGGTTTTATATTATTTACATTATCATAAAATGATATCTTAGTAGGTAAAAGAAAACCTTTCAAAAAAATTTCCCCAATGTTTGAGACAAAATAAGTTCCTGCTTCAACTGTGATGTACATAACAGAGTATAAGAAATCCACCAAGTGCAATTATTGAGTCTGATGTATGGCCATACAGGCCTCCACCTCAGAGTGCATATGTGGAGCAACTTCATGTGGTATATAAATAATTTATTGGCCCATGTTTCCATGTCACTTCTAAAATTTCTTCTCATAATTCAATATTGGGCACAGGCATGCATGAAGTAAATCAGAAAATGAAAAATAGGTCATTTTCATTATTCAGGTGGTCTCCTTCATTATGATTTTTCTCTGTGGTTGCAAAAATGCATCAAAGGAAAAGCTTTGAGACCAGGCATGCTGGCCCATTCCATGTTGTTCACATGTGGAAATGGAAATGAATATCTTGTCTTTGAATTCAAAGCTTGTTTGAATGTATGCTAGCTGTACAGATCTGAAATCAGCAAAGCTTGTATTTGATCAAATACAGCACCTGAATGTCTTGGCATTCAACCGGATAGTTTTGGCTTTGGCGTTTAATGGGTACTATGAAGATGCACTAGTGTATTTTCGGTCAATGCGTGAACTAGGGCACATAGGCAGTAAGTTCACATTTTCAATTATTCTTAAAGCATGTGTTGGCTTGATGGATATAAACAAGGGGAGGGAAGTTCATGCGATGGTCCACAAATTGGATTTTCACAATGATACCTCTATTGTTAATGCTTTCATAGATATGTGTGGAAAATGTGGAAGAGTTTCCTATGCTTCTTATGTGTTCGACAAACTGACTGAGAGATGTTGCCTCTTGGACATCACTGATTATGGATTTTGTAATATAGGGAAAATTGAGCAAGCACTAGTGTTGTTTGAGAGGATGAAGTTGGAAGGATTACAGCCAAATGAGTTCACATGGAATGCAATGCTTGCTGCTTATGCGTGGTCAATTGATAGCAATAAAGCTTTTGTGTTCATCATTAGAAGGAGAAGAGAGGGCTTTGTTCCTGATCTGGTTACGTGGAATTCATTAATTTCTGGTTTGTTACAAAATCATAAGGACGTGGAAGCATTTAAGTTGTTGTGGGAATGCTAATTTCATGGATTCAACCTAATTGTGTAACCATTGCAGCACTATTGCCTGCATGTGGCTCAGTTGGTTCCATTAAATGGGGAAGAGAAATTCATGGATTCGTATGTCAGAAGGGGTTTGATGTCAATGTTTTCATTGCAAGTGCTCTTATTGACATGTATTCAAGGTGTGGGAATTTAAAAGATGCTCAAAATGTGTTTGACAAGATTCCAGACAAGAATGTGGCATTGTGGAATGCAATGTTTAATAAGAATGGAATTAAAAGGCCTGGTGGCTTTATAACACTATCAAACATATATCAGTCCATTTGGTTGGTTGAATCCAGCTGAGCGAATGGGAATGGGAGAGCTTCTCAATCCCATTGCAACGTTCGTTGAGTCAACTTGGTGAGGGAATGATAGGTGGAAGGGATTGGCCATTCCATGGTGTGTGGTAATGGTCATTCCATCAGGAACCCGAAGGAAAACGTGCGGACTCCTGGGAATGAAAAACAGTCTGACCATTATGCCCTTGTTGCTTTATTATATGTCGAAGTTTGCTGTTTGCATCAGAATAGAGCAGCTGGGTTTGGTGAGATACATGTGGGTATCGCTGTATGTCCTAGCCATTGGAACTGGAGTATAGCTCGACCGTCCACCAGCAAGCATCACCGGAGCAGCCCCTGCATTGTGTTTGGTGTCCTTCGGAACAGAGGATCAGGTCAGTGCTGTTTGCTGAGGCTGAACATGTATCTGAGTGTACTGGTTTTCCATGTAAGCTAAGATCTGCCATTGTATGAGACCATTTATATGGGGTTTGATCCATGGGATTGCTATATGATGTTCAAAAATGCTCTCTGCCTGTACTGATTGATTTGAATGCATAAAATATGAGATTAGGACCAAAATTCCCTGATGTTGCTTGGTATTATTGTGTAAAAAGAACTCCTAACCTCTGAAAGCTGGCAAGAATGAGAAATGTGAATAGAAATCAAGCCTCTTGCCAGCCAGGATTATAGTTCCATGACAGAATCTTCAAGAACGCCTGGGCGATGTATTTTATAGCTACCCCAGTAAAGACCATGCACTGTCCAATTCTGTCATTAACGATATTAAGTAGAATAAATCAGAACTTTAATAATGAAGAATTCCACCCGCCCACAGACACAAACACATAATTATGATGGGTAATATTTTTACTGTGTACAAATCATAAGCATGCCACAAAAACCAGACAGAGGAACCTGGGTAATGACGGAAGTTAATGCCGTTATGTTAGGATAGTTTGGCAGCTGGTTTGGGGCTGATATACGACTTTTTACCACCATTGTTTGAAAGGAAAAGAAAAGGAATTTACTAGCTGCAATAACATATGCAATTGTAAATCTTTTTTTTTTTTTTTATTGTGATATGACGGAGATAATGTGATCAAAGTAACCAAACAATACAGTAAATATGATATGATGGAGATAATATGAATTTTTTTTTAAATGTTACAGTTTGGATGTATTGAGATTGGTCTTGGTTACCAAGTGCGGGATTTCAACCACTTGCAAGTGTTGTCTAGGTGCCTCTGCAGGTGTTTAGTTGTACCTATAACTATGTTGAAACTTGGCCAGTGTTGTTAATCTAAGTATGATCTATATTGCTGATCACTAATCTGAATGACTTGTATTATAAACATGGATATTGATTTGAGAAGCATGCAGATAGTTTGATGTTTCTCTGTTCATGTGCAGTAACTGTTGCTCATAATTTATAATTAATACTCCATCTGAGTTGAAGGGCCCATAATAAAGTCAGGGGAATTTTCAGAAGCAGCATGCACTTGATAAAAGAAAATTTGACCGACGTCAAAAATAGAATTCTGGAAATAAGGAGAGTAGCATATATTTTTAAAAAATATTACAAAACCTCTTCAGAAAAAATCGCATGCAGCTGCTTTGCAGTCCATGTCACGTCAGCGAGTTTATGAAGAGGATCAGCAATATCATCTGCCATAGTCATCAAAAGTGTTCTGCATTCTGCAATATACAGATCATAAAGCTTTTTAAAAAATTAAAATTTCTTTAAACTCAAATGGAAGTGCACTTGCATCTATCCATCATGATGTTAAATCTTCTTTCTATCCCAAGTTTCAATATATACTTTCACTAAAATAATATATATTGCTCAGCAAATAGGGATATATCAAGTGCTCTAATTTGGACAGTCTACGCGGACAAATATGGTTATTAAGAGTATAAACTTTAAACGGGCAAAAAAAATACCAGTCTTATTGGTTTGAACTTCTTTATACTTTTGTTATTATTCAATTAAAATATAATAAGTTCCCGTCTCCTTTTAGTATGTCATGTATATATTGTACAATTGCAACCACTTTTATTCGCGTACCAAACAATTCACCTTATATTAATCTTTTGATTCATGAATTTCTTTTTGTGTTTTAGATTCATCCTTTACATTTTAAATATCATAAAATAATCATTTAAATTTGAAATTTATTTGGCACAAACCATTATAATAACAGGGAAAATTCAAATTTTGGTTTATCTTAATTTTAATATGGTCTTTATATGTTAATTATAATTAGGTACCCATAGTTTAAATTATTTTTAATTAAGTCGTTATCACTATATTTTTGTTAATACTTTGTTATATAAGTGAGTTAATTTTTCTTCATTACTTTTTTTAACTTATGTTGTTAGTATAAATCTTACATATGTAAAGTATTAAGATATTATATAATTAGTTACATTAATAAAATTTAATAAAATATTAGCAAAATTTTAACTGTTGACACTAAGTTAAATTATTTTTAAACTATAGTGACTTAATTACAAATTTTAAACTATAAAGACTAAATTGAAAATAAAAAAAATATATGGACCAAAAATATAATTTTCTTTATAAGATCTTTTAACAAACTAAGCGTCCTTCATACTAGAAAGATAACTTTTGGCAGTGTACTCTTAGCATAATTCTTTGTGAATAAATAATATGCAATTTTGTATGATATGTATTGTGTGTTCTTTCTGGTGACATGACTTAGAATGTCTATTAATTTTTTGACCATGTATGGATTTTGATACCCTAATTAAACTGAAGTTAAATTCTTATAGTCCAATTTTGGCGTGAAATGTAGAGATTTGACTATGATTCTTATAATTTTCATTATTGAATACTTTATGATTGTAGGCTCGCTTGCCATCCGTCTGATCACAATGTTGTCTTGAAGAAAATTGATTAAAGAGAGATCATTAATTACTATTTTGAGTAGTTGATTGTAAATTGTTTTAAAGATGATCATATTCTATTAATGTGACATTGTTAATGCAATTTAACTAGATGATGTCGTAATATTACTATTACCCTATGGATACAAAAATACTAGGAACATTTACCTATTCTCCCTTTAGCTGATATGAAATTGTGCTGTAATTTTTAATTGATCCATTATAATCTATCACCTTTAGGTGGGATTATGTTGGATGATCCGTGTAATTGAATGCATTTAAATTTTACTGATAGTTATGTTATAAATGTTTCGTGGTTTGTTTTCTTAGCTTAATGTTCCTTCACAACTGTCATTGATAAAGATGGCACAAATCTAACAGAATTCGCCTAATAATAATGATATTCATCATGAGCAAAACCATCAGGCATGATATTCCATATAAAACAATGGATGTGAATTTCCCAAAGAAAATTATTACCAAAATCTTAAACTCAATACAGATACAAATGATGTGTCTGTGTCATTGTCACCCTTATCTTTTCTTCAAACTCAAAGAGGTCATATTGCCATGAGATCCTGAGCATCCATGATCATATGTCTTTAGTGGAAGAAGTATTATACTACTTGGTAAGTAGAGCTTTCATGCTTTATGAAAGTACAGAATCCAATAACCAGGTTGAATAATTTGAATAAGACATGAGATGTTCATCATTTTATAGCATCTCCAAAGGTCTAAAGCTACATAATTTTTTGACTAATATTTGGAATAGGAGCTTCCAATCTCAAAAGCTTATAATTTTTCTTTCTTCAACTTATAAAAAATTCAAAGTCAACTTTTTGACCTAAAAATAACAAAAAGTATAGATATATTAATGATTAGATATATATCATTTGTGATATAGACGGATACAAATATATTCTCTAGTATTTCTTCTACTTTCAATTTTTTTATCTTTATTTATTTACTTTTTTGGACTCGTTTATTTATTTACTTTTATGAGAGTGAAATAAATACTCTGATAATGGAGGAGGATCCATGTAATTGATAGAAAAACTGAAAACTTGGGGGACTGAAAAATTTAAATTCTGATAATTTGCCTTGGTTGACTTGAACCATTCCCTTTTAATGACTCGTCAAATAAAACTAAGTTATTCAACCTTTTTCTTTGCAAAAATTATTCTTCATATGTTTTAAAAAGGATTTAACTACACAACCCATCCTCTCATGAAAAATGATCTCCCTTCCCCATAAATTAAAAGGCGAACTACAATAAAATTCATTTTAACTAAAATACTCAAATTGTTAGAAAAATTATTATATAAATTTAAAAATAACTACTTTTAATTTAAGTTTCTCTAAAATTATTTAATATAAATTAATCACTAAAAATAAATAAAAACCTTCATAAAATAATTTTTTAAAATTCTTTGGCTAATAAAAAGATGATGATATGTAAACATTTAATTTCACTAAGAACAAGTTCAATTAGTGTTTTTCTTATCATTTTAGTACTATTACTTAAATTATTGTTTTTAACAAAATAAAATTATTGAGATAAAAATTTTAAGAAAATTTTTTTGATAATTTAGAATTAATAAAAAAAAATATTTTGTTCAGAATAACTTTAATTATAGTTTACTACTATTTTGAAACAAGAAAAAAATAAAATATTTGAATGAAATAAAAAAGATTATGCAACTCAAAAAATTTTTTTTTGAAACCAGAAAAGATAAAAAAGATTTTATAATATTATTTTTTTAATATAATGTTCTAAAAAATTAAAAACCAAAATAACATTTTGAAAGGCTATAGGGAAGATCAAATTTTGATGTTTCGGTTTTCATTTTCTATATTAGAAAAAAATATAAAACATTTTGAGAGAATTTTTTTTTCATTAATAGTATTGTGGTAATCTTGATGAAAACACACAAAACATTATAGAGGAACAGTTTTCGTTCAAAATAATTTTTTTATTTTTAAAAATTTAAATTAATATTCTAATATCATATTAATTTAATATTTTAAATCAATCATTTAAATTTAAATATTTTCAAAATGATCCCTTAAATTTTAACTTTACCTAAAAACATATTCTAAAATCAATTACATGAAGCAAAGTCCGATTATTCTTATTGTTTTTCGTAGATCTAGACACACCCATCATCAACACCCAAATAGTAAAAATTAAAAAGTAACGAAATACCATAAACTATATAATCTAGAAGTAAAACTAGAGCACCGCCAACATAACATTTTTATTATTAATTGGAGAAAATGACACAGAAGTTCATTAAACATTTTTTATTAAATCATTTTAAACATAGGCAAAGAGGAGGTTAAAGGCTGCTCTTTTTTACTGTAAATGCCAACATAAGATCCCTGTTTCATAAGTTACCGAAAAGTTTCTATGTTTCCAAATAATGGTGCATCTGGGAAATTCAAAATAACTATTGTAAACATCTTTTTTTTGTCCGTGAATCTCTTAAATTAATACATTCTTTTATTTAATTTTGGAGTCTAATTTACCACAATTTATGAGTTATTTTTACCATTGAAGTTAGAGTTAACGTTTAGTCATTTTTGAGCCTCAGTTAAATATAATTTTATTTTAAAAATATTGTTTCTTTTAGGTCATTCTAATTCAATTTTGAGTAAGCATAATTATTTTTTTCTTTAATTCTAAGTTCGTTGAGTCAAAATTAAAAATTAAAAAAGAAACTAAATATCACATTCATTATTGAAAAGTAAGAAAAATTAATCATACTCATTTCGATCATCTTTATACGGAATAATGAATCCTTTTTATCATTTCTTTTTATGTATTCCTTTGTACGCATAATTTACCATTATATATTTAAGTACTCAATTTTTTTATGATAATTTCATTAATGAGATAATATTAAAAAGAACTAATTATTTAATTTCTATACGAATTTGGAAATTGATCCTTACGCTTTTACTTTTTAATTCACTTCTCATAATTTCAATTTTTTTAATATGAACCCTACGGTCAGCTGTACCACTAACTCAGTTTGGTTTAGTGTGATGTTAATTACCTATATGGATTTTGAGGATCCAAAGGCCATATCATATGCCAACAGTGGTGGAGGGAGAACATTTATTTGAGGGCGCCAAATAATATATTGTAATATATTAATTTTTTTGTAGGAAGTTTATTTTTACTACCTACATACATACGTGTATATATATGTGTATTGTATTAAAATTAAAAGTTAATGAGATGGTATGCTCATTATTTGTACAACACATTAATATAAAAAATACATAAAAGCAAGTACAAATTTCAAATGAATCTTATTTTATATTATATATTTCATTAATTAATTTTGTATAAAATATAAACTAATTTCATATATAAACAAATAAATTAGGCCTGATGATGATGATGGTAATGATAATAATAATAAATAAGACAACTTATAAGAACTCAAGGTGAGAAATTGAATGAAGATATGTTTTTTCGAAAAAGAAATTGAATAATATGACAAGAAGCGCTAGGGAAGAACATAAAAATCGTAGAAGGAAACCTTACAAGCAAGCTTAGACCAACAAAAAAAAAAAAAGTTGCTCAAAGCGAGGAGCAGTGATCTACGATTCTCCCTTTCGATGACAAGAGGTGAGCTTTATCCTTTATAGCAGTCTTTTGGGATTGATTCATGTGTGTCTCAATGTACATACGTGTCTGTTATAACATTCTTTTATTTTGTCCCGATGATATATATATATGTTAACTCTACTCTTGTCATATATTGATAAATATTTTCATAACAAATATAGAATGAGCTGTATGTAAATCTAATCCTATGCTGACTTTATATTTGGGGCAATGTCAGTATTGAAATCAGGAAAATATTTATGAAAATTGAGATAGATTCGTTTGGTTTTTCACCTTAATTTACTGTCTCTCCCTATTCTTCTTTCTTCTATTTTGAGGCATTTTGTAATTTTGTAGTGGCAGATGCAATAAGAGTTCAAAGTTTAAAACGCTTGCGTTCCACTTCTCAAAATAAGTCAAAAGAATAAAACTAAAGCAAATTCAGCCAGCAAATTTCAGCCTAAATTACAGCCAAATAGAGCAGATTTCAATGCCACTTGAGCAGCCAGAACATAATAGATTTTAATGCTATTTGAGCAACAAAAGGCAGCAGAATTTTGACATCATTTGGTCAACAAAACAGATCAAATTTTAGGCAGTACACTTGGGGCAGAAAAAAAAATCAAAACGCAACATGTTTTGGATAGAGACGAAACATCAAAACACAGCCTATTTTGAGTAGATATGAAGCATGATTGGAGGCATTTTTGGGCAAAAAAGATGCACTACAATGGAGGCCACTTAATAGGGGATAGACCAGAAGATTTCCAACACAACTATCAAGCAAAAATGAATAGGGAAAATGCTGAATTCATTACCTCAATTCCTAGCCTCTTGTAGTTCAAGTTTCCTCCTCTTCTCTTCAATTTATTTAGTACCTTTTTCGCTACCCTTTCACGTCTCCCTCCTTTTTTAGTGTTTTCTTATAAAATGCTCCTTCTTTTATTCAGCCGATTTCCCTTTCATTTATAATTTTAAAAAAAAAACTAGGGTTTTTTTAATCCTTTTCAAATTTTCATTTTCAAGATTTTTCAATTTCATTGTGTCTTGGTTCTCAAGAAAGAAAATTCTCCACTTTGTTTTCTTTTTCTTTTTCAATCATTGATTTTTTTTTTCCTTGCTTATTTTCAACCAAAAAAACTAGGGTTTTTTTTTTTTTTTTCTTTCAATCATCCATTTTTCCTTGCTTATGTTCAATCCTTCATTTTTTGGGACTCTCCTATTTCATTTTACTTTACTTTTCAAGAAATGATGAGTGAGATATCTAGTCTATTTTTTTAATTTTTAATTATTGACTGAACACAAATAAAATTAACTAAAACAAAAATATATGATTATACTAACACAAAATTAAATTAAAATTACCTGAAAGTAACAATGACTCAAAAATAAAAATAAAACTAATTGTGACTAAAAAAATAAAAATTGTGATTAAAAATTAACTAAAAAATCAAGATGAAGTTGATCCTAAATTATTAGTTTTAGAAATACCTAGACAAAATTCATTGTTCACAATTTTACAAAAGTAAAAATTATTAACATGCTATTTTAAATAATAATCTTTAAAATCCTTTACATGTTTTAAGAATATAATTATTATAATATAAATATATTTATGTTAATTATATTACTAAGCATAACAAAGAAAATAACTAGTAAAATCGTCCATATGTCTACATACTGTAATATGATAATTATATTACAAACAGTTTTTATAGTTAAATAATAACAAATACACATTTAATTATATGATAATAAATAGTTTTATTTTTTTAACTTACTATTAAGTATAATATCTTTCCTCACAAAGATTCAAGCCCGAGACTACTCGGATGAGTATGATGATTCCTACAATTGGACTATTCTTATTATACTCAATAGTTTGATGTTAACGTTATAAATTTGTTAATTATCACAAATAGCACATATTATAATAATATATATATATATATATATATATTACTTTATGATTAGTATTATTAATTGACATCTATATAATTAAATATAAATTTAACTAATAGAAAAGCTGTATTTAATGACAAAAAACTGGTGACAGACTATAAAAGAGAAAAATAAAATAGTAATATGGTTGGGCTTGTCCTAAAATAATATACCATAAAATAGGGATTAAAGTTTTCATAGATCACTGGGAGTAGAATATTAATGTCGTAGGGTATTAATGTCACAGGGTTAGTGTTTTTTCATATCGGTGAAACTTGGTTGATTTCTCTTTCTTTCTTGTTCTCTCAATTTCTCTCTTTTCTATTTCTATTTGGTTTTGAAAAAAATATTTTTAAATTCTTCAAAATAATATCATTGACCATGACTTCAATATCAAATCCTTTCACTGAAACAATCGTCTTAAAGTGTAGAGTACCCAATTTGATTTGAGGATGTATCCATCTCTGCACAATTTTCTTCTTCTTTTTTCTTTCTTTCGTTTAAACACTCTTGAGCTAATAATATTTTAAATTTTCATGTATTGTTGTATTCTTTTATCTTTTTATTAATAATTTATTTACACGGTTAATAAAATCAAAGCATGCATATTACTTTAGATGGTGAGGTAAATTATACTCCAAAAGGCAAATTATACATAAACTTAAACAGAATTGGTAATACACATAATAATGGTAAGAAATTGATAGACATATACATTATTACGGGAATATATTCCCTTTGTTCCTCATTGATTTATCTTTCTCATTATATATGAATGATTTAAATTTAATAAACCTAATTCATATACTAAGTGCGATAAATCAATGAAAAATAAATAAATACAAAATATAACAATTAGTCCTTTTGAACATAAATTTAATTATGTGCTAATAATAAAGTTTAACAAATAATATATAAATACCATACTCTAGGAAAAAAAAATATTGAAATAGTTAATTTACCTAAGAGTAGGCGTGAACATAAGGAGCAAGTATTAAATTGTAATGACAAGTCTCTATATTTGAAAAAACGTCTCATACTTCCATTTATCAAATCAAAAATCCTAATGTCCTGGTCACAAATCCTCCTTTTTTGGTCTGCTACATAGATATATGCAACATATACAGAGTTTGGATGCACCAGGATTTGTTGAGAAGTATTATTATTATGGATTGTTGCTGAAATCACTTTACCACTATTGACATCTAAAAGATCACACGATCACCCAAATTATAAATATATATCCGTCTCGGTTCATGCAAATCCAACGTAAACCCTCTATTTCCTTTTATTCCATAGTATTGAAGAACTACAATATTGTTTGGAATATTTGAAAAGTATGGATCATAACGTAGAATGACCATAACCACCTCTCTTCCTGTTGGATCTATCCCTAGGAAAATTCTTTCTCTATCAAATCTAAATATAAATCCATTATGTAATGTTATATTACTATATCTACAGTGAGGCCTAGGGTTGAGCATAATCAAAGATTGAGCTTCTATTGTATTGGCATTTTTAAGATGAAAAACCATAACATTATATATTGATGACATACTCATAGCTGAAAATGATATGGAGCTGATCAATGAGATAAAGACTTAGTTGTCATCTCGCTTTGAGATGAAAAATATGAATGAAGTTGCATACATTCTTGGAGTTAAGATTTCAAAAAATCATTCTAAGTAATTCTTGTATCTCTCTCAAGAGAATTACATAAAAAAGGTTTTGAAACGTTTTAATATGGAAAGTTGTAACCCTACTGACACTCCTATCAATACAAGTCGAACCTTGAGTGCCGAAATGTGTCCTAAGACTAACATGGAAAGAGAGTGTATGAGATGAACTCCATACAAGAATGCAATTGGTTGTCTAATGTACGTAATGATGTGTACTCGACTTGATATCTATCAAGTAGTTAGCTTGGTGAGTAGATATCAAACCGATCCAAGTCTTAAACATTGGGAAGCTAGAAAAATAATCTTAAGATATTTGAGGGGGCTGCTGATTATGTGCTCTACTATCAAGGTAGCAAAGATCTACAATTGATAGGATACACTAATGCTAATCATGGAGGAGACTTAGATGAGCGAAAGTCTACCTCAGGATATGTTTTCTTACTCAATGATGGTAACATATCATGGAGTAGTAAGAAATAATCTTGTGTATCGTTGTCCATGATGGAGGCAGAGTTTATGTCCCTATCTTCAGCAGCCTGTAAGGCTATTTGGTTGAAGAGGTTCTTGGATCAATTGTTGAGTAAAGCTGAAAATATTGAACCAGTATTACTATACTGTGACTGTGAGATTGCAGTTGCATACACTAAGGATTTAAAGTACCGTTGTAAAACAAAAAACATAGATATCAAGTATTACTATGTGAGGGACATGGTTGCACATAAGACTATGAATATGAAGTATGTTTGCATGAGATGCTGGCAAATTCGCTGACCAAGCTTATTTCTAGAAATGTTTTTATGAGACACTTTAGGTCTTTAGGATTGTGTAGAATTTAGTATACTTTATTTGTATTTTTAATTTTTTCCCATTGTTTACAGACAAAGATGTTTTGATGTTTTTGATAATCAATAAAGTTTGGTTTTTATGGCTTACATATCTTTATTTGAATGTTGTGTACATTCTTATTTATTGTTAAGTATGTCAGGTAGATAAAAAGGTTAACCTTCTCACACAAGTAACTGCCTTAGTGTTTTTGTGACATTGGAGATTAGACAAGATTTTAAGAGAAATTATCAAGATGATAATTTGAGAGCAACGATACTTAAAATAATTTAAGTCACTTGATTAATGACATAGGGTTATTAAAATTGATTTGATGAAAAAAGTTCATCATTTCTAGTCTACCTTAGTTGCTAGATGTGAGTTCAAGACATTGTGTAGATCTAGGAACTCAATTTTAGACTTGTGGTGTCTAAAATATCATATGTACAACATTATTTGTGAAGTAGATATACATTCCACAGGAAAAGGAGAAATGCTATAGCACATAGTTCATACCATGTATGCAAATGCCGACCATATGAGTTAACATAAGTGTGATCTTAACTTATGATTGTGTAAGATCCTTGAGCCTTTACGTTGGCTCTATATTTGTACCCTTGGACTTTGATCAGGTACTTGAGATGCAGCTTGATGTTTACTATTTTAGCGTGTTGCCTAAGGATTATGGGTAATGATTTAGTCTGACGGCACATGTCTAGAAAAGTGAGCTAAGTCAGTGTTGACAGGATCGTGAGAAGAGAAAGATCATAAAGAGAATCTCATTATTTTGTATTCACCGGTATACCAGTTATGACTTGTTTGTCATAATTGTGAATACAAGATATTATGATAGATAAGATCATTGAGAGATATCTGAATGTGATTCTTATGATTTAGGGTGCATACATACTTTATGATTTACATGCAAGTGTATTTTCGAAGAGAGGCTATATATTCATAATTGATGTATAACATTGATGCTTTCATAGTATGCTGGTCGCACGACCTACTTTTCTTGTATGAACGACTACAGATTATAAAAAGAAAATATTCTTTTGATTTATTGAGAATATTTTTCTTGGGTTTAGAGCGTATGAGCACTCCCATTATGTGTGAGTGAGAGATGTTAGAATATTGTATAATATCTAGGGTTTAAATCTGTTAAGATATTATACAGAGTCTACTCATAAATGGTGCTCATAAAATAAGGGTAAAATAGTAATTATAGGAATTACTATTAAACCTTAACCCTAGTCAGCCTTTTATAAATAGGGCTAGACTATTATACGATAGATAACTTTCACAAAAGAGAGATTTGAGACACTTTGAGAAGAATATTTGCGAGTATTTTGCAGTCGCATTTGAGAGGGGATTTAGGCTTTGAAAACCCGAAATACACCCAATACACTGTGGGTATCTCATTTGATTAGTGATTCTAACCAGAGTTTGATAAGCTTTTACAATTTAAAAAATATATAAGTCTCATACTCTGAATTTATGAATGCATTCATTTATTTTTTAATCACTTCAAGTTGTATTCCCAGCCTTCTTGAGCTACCCCCCTGACAAGACTTAAAGGGATGGCATGCCTAAGCTTGCAGCATGACAGCCTCGAGTTTCCACTTTTTGTTTCTTAAGCCCAACTCATGTTTCTACTTTTAGAGAACCAAACACCGTCTACTACAGACTCCATTTTGGTCTCATTTTGTTTGACTTTGCTATTTTGTTTCTCCTCGACTTTGCCGTTGAAGTTTGTTATTTTTTGAATTGTTTTCCAATATAGTCTTTCCTCTTTAGTTTATTACCTTCTTTATTAGCTTTGGCTTCCTTCTTTATTTCATATACTTTCCTTCTTTCTTCCTTTTGTTCTTTTTTTTTTCTTTTTGTTCTTTTTTTTTTTGGTACTTTTGTTTCTTTTGGTTTTATTTACTAATTTAATTAAAATTTTCGATTATTGCCTCTTTTCAATAGAAATATTTTTGGTACTTCTTTCTTTTTATATTATTTATTGTCTTATATATTTTTGTAATTTTTAGTTAATTTCTATCTCTGTTTTTTATTTCATTTAACCATTTTAATGATTTTTTTAATCAAAATTTCATTTTATATTGGTTTTTAGATGAGATGTCCATAGTGACAATATCATATCAATATATATATATATATATATATTCTATGTCAATATAAAACAATTGATTGTATTTATATTTTAACTCTTGTATTTTTTAGATTTTATTTATGAACTTATAATTTTTCTTAAAGTTCTCAAATTACCCCTCTATTTTATATTTCACAATAACTCTCATAAAAACATTAGTTTGTAAATTAGGTAATCAACTTTTCACTTTGTTTTATTAAATTTTTTAAATAACTCTTCAAATCTATAATTATATGCAAAATTTTAAATTGGATTGTAGAGGGTTGTTGAGAAATAATAAAGTAGAGGGGATAGTTAAAATTTCCAAACAAACTTCATTAATCAAAATTATAAAATATTAGGAAACTATACATGTAAAAAATTATTATGAATTGATATACAGTCACCTTACTGGGACACATCATTACCTCATATATATTTCTTAATAAACTACAAAATAATTGTGTGAGTATAATCACTTTTGCTGTTACATCAAAAAAATGGTTTAAAAGGATAGAGGACCGCCAGGGCAACACGGTAAAGTTCCTATTGAAATTTACTCTTATTTTTGGTCTTCATATATGTGTTCTTCTCGTACTCCTCGAGTTTGTATTAAGATTTTTTTTATAATATTTTCTGGTTAAAAAAATTCAATTTTATTAAATTTATTAGATTTTGTGGCTAGTGACTTTTATTGTTATTTTTAGCAGAGTTTTGGATTCCATGAAAAAATTTTGATGTTGATATATATTGCCCTAGTGTCTAGTTTAGGCTTACGTTGCATATTTGTGGCAACTTCAACTAATACTATAGAATTTAGACCTTCTCAATTGTCATGTATATTTTGGTCAAGCTTCATAACTGAAAGTGATGGATCTTTTATAAAAAATTAGTCAATATATTAGGACTCTTTTAGGTCATTGATTTGATCCTTTTTCTTCTACTTTTCTAACTTCTATCTTATTATTATTTTATTCTTCCATCATTAGGTTTATGATTATGTTTCAGTAAGGTTAAAAAAAATAAAATATATGATAAGAGTGTAGAATTAATTTGAGGTAGGAAAAAAAAGCAAGAGATGCTTGAATCTTGTATTGGAACAGGTTCAAAGAACCTTATGGAGGATGATGGATTGCTTTTATGACAACTACTCAGTAGCACTCATATTTTTGAGGAGGTGGAGTGGAGGTGCCATCAGACCCAAAAGTCAAAGTCATAGGCTTTCAATATTTTACTATTTTGTTGTGAAACTAGATATCTGAACCACTAAAAATAATTTACTCACCTTCTTGGGCAAGTTATATATACACACAGAAATGTTTGGTTAATTTTTGTTAGCATTGCATTATGATAGAGTCAATTTGAAAATACCCTAATACATTCTCAAACTCGAGAAGTCTCCATATTCAAAAGAAAAGAGATCCTAGCAACTCTCAATTCATGGAATAAATAATGCTTGGTAAGAGTAAAATATGTTTGTTAAGAAGTTAACCAGCAGAGTCATTACTATCAAATCATTAAAAGGAAAAAAATTGAAAAGTGTCGTGCTAAACATTGAAGAAAATTAAGGAGGTTGGTGGCCAAACCATTGACAATTAAGAGGAAAGAATTTTGTAATTGTAATTTAGTCCTTTAAAAATTATATTGAAGCCCTTCATCCATCTATATAAATAGAGAGTTTCAAAATCTCATTTTTCACAACTAATAAAGGAGCAATCCTATATATAGAGAAAGAGTTGTGAGATATATAGAGAGTTGTGAGATTAGTATTCTCCTATTAGTAAGAGATATAAAAATATTATATTATCCTCGCTATATAGAGAGAAAGTGTAATTCCTATTTTTCTTATAGTGAAGCCCTTTCTTCCTTGTTTGTGGTTTTTACCCTATTGGGTTTTTCATGTTAAATTCTATATGTCATATCAAATTATTTGTTATAGTTTTGCTTCTGTCCTGTGTCTATTTTCTCTACAAGTGGTATCAGAGCTTATTTGGGTGTGTAATTATCTACTTATCATATGCTCTGTGGTTGTCACTGTTATAGTGGATCCTCTACATAAGAGAATAAGTAAGATTATTTTCACCCAAGGTATTAGGTACTATTTACATTTATGGTGAACTATTCATACATACAGTTATTGTTCATACGTATGGTTACTATTCATAAAAAATAGTGAGAGCTATTTTTGCTCACAAATAGATTATGATTGAAGCAATGACGACAAAATTTGAGATTGAAAAGTTCAATGATAGTAGTTTCTCACTGTGGAAGCTGAAGATGAAGACTATCTTGAGAAAGATAATTGTCTTGTGGTTATCAGTGAAAAGTCCGTGGAATTCACAGATGAAAATAAATGGAACAAGATGGATGGAAATGCAGTTGCAAATTTTCATCTAGCACTTGTAGATGCGATATTGTTCAGCATAGAGGAGAAAAGACGGTGAAAGAAATTTGGAATTATTTGACCAAATTGTATGAGGCCAAGTCGCTATACAACAAAATTTTCCTTAAAAGGAAATTATACACTCTACAAATGTCCAAAACAACTTTAGTGATGGAGTACATCAACATTCTGAATACTCTATTTTCTCAACTCACATCGTTGGGTCATAAAATAGAGGTGAATGAACTTGCTGAAATTCTGCTACAAAGCCTACCTAATTCTTATGACCAACTCGTCATCAACTTGACCAATAATGTTCTTGTGAACTACCTAGTTTTTGATGACATTGCACAGGCTATTCTAGAAGAAGAAAATCAGCGCAAAAACAAGGAAGGTAGGTTAATTAGTTCACAAGAAGCTAAAGCATTGGCAGTGATGAGAGGAAGATCAACTGAACGTGGCTTAAGAGAAGTCATAATTACGATATATCAAAATCAATGAGCAAAAAAAATATCAGATCTTTTAAGTGCAACAAAAGGGGACACTATAAAAATGAGTGTTGAAATTTGAAGAAGAACGTAGCGACCAAAGGCAAAGATACTAAGTTGTCAAGTGCTCAAGGATGCATTGCAAGTACCTTAGATGACGAAGAAGTCTTATACAGCGAGGCAGCAACAATTGCGGAAGGCAGAAAAATGTTTAGTGATATTTGGCTTGTGGATTCAGCTGCAACATGGCATATAACCTCACGAAGAGAATAGTTTTATCAATATAAACCTGTCTCTAGAGGATATGTGTTTATGGGAGATGATCATTTCTTGGAGATTGTTGGAATAGACACCATCAAACTAAAGATGTATGATGGTTTAACTTGCATCATCTAGAAGGTCTAACATGTAAAGGGTTTCAAGAAAAATCTATTGTCTTTAAGACAATTTGATAGCAATGGGTATAAAACCCAAATACAGGATGACATTCTAAAAGTCATTAAAGGTGCGCTTGTAGTTATGAAAGCAGAAAAGATAGTAGCCAACTTAGATATGTTTAAAGGAAAAACACAACAATAAGGAGAAGTCTCAGTTGCATCAACTGATCCAGCAGTTGAGGAATCAATAATATCATGGCACCGTAAACTTGGCCACATGTTAGAACATGGATTGAAGGTTTATGCAGAATGGAATCTTCTTCCCAGGCTTAAAAACATTTTTTTACCTTTTTGTGAGCATTGTGTTACAAGTAAATAGCATATATTAAAGTTCAACAGCTCTAAAGAAAAAAGTAAAGCTATCTTAGACTTAGTGCACTCTGATATTTGGCAAGCACCGGTCTTATCCCTGGGAGGAGCAAAGTATTTTGTGTCATTCATTGATGACTACTTCAGGAGATGTTGGGAGTATCCAATCAAGAGAAAGGGAGATGTGTTTGAAGTTTTCAAAACCTTCAAAGTGCATGTGGAACGTGAACATGAGAAAATGATTAAATGCTTAATGGAGGAGAATACACCAATGATGAATTTAATACTTTTTGTCAACAAGAAGGTATTAAGAGGCAATTCACAGTGGTTTACACTCTACACTAAAATGGAGTGGCAGAGCAGATGAACAGAACTTTGTTAGAAAGGACAGGGGCAATGTTAAGAACTGTTGGATTAGCCAATTCATTTTGGGCAGAAGTAGTCAAGACAACTTGTTACATAATCAATCGGTCACTATTAACCACAATTAATCTGAAGACCCCAATGGAGATATGAACTAGGAAGTCAATTGATTATACAAACCTTAATATGCTTTGAAGTCTAGTATACATGATATACAAAGCTAGATCCTAAATATAGAAGATGTTTATTCTTGAGAAATGTTGACGGTGTAAAGGGGCATCGCCTGTGGGATCCTATTAACCACAAGGTTATAGTCAGTAAGGATGTCATCTTTCCTGAAGAGAAACAACATATACATGAAGGTGATATCACTTCAAAGGAAATAGTAAAGACCATTACAGTGTAGATTGAAGAAAAAGAATATAAAACATAAGTACTAGATTCTTCTGAAGCAATATTAGAGTATGATGAACAAGAACAATATGATCTTATAACTCCACATATTTAATGGTCAACTCGGGAGAGGATGGAATCAGTTTGGCATTCATATTACATTATGGAAGGGAATGTTGTATATTGTCTATTCACAGAAGATGGAGAGCCTTTAACTTTTCAAGAGGCTATGGAAAGCTCAGAAGTTTCTTTGTAGTTACTAGTAATGCAAGAAGAAATTGAAGCCCTCCATAAGAACATGACATAGGATCTTTTTCCACTACCAAAAGGATTTGCTTAGAAAGAAGGCATTGATTACAATGAGATATTTTCTATGGTTGTTTGACTTACAACAATTTGAGTGGTCTTAGCAATGTGTGCTACACTTGATTTACATCTAGAGCAGTTAGATGTGAAAATTGCATTTCTTCATAGAGATCTTGAAGAAGAAATTTATATGCTCCAACTAGAAGGGTTTGAAGAAAAAGGAAAAGAGAACTTGGTTTGCAAGTTGAATAAACTTTTATATGGTCTCAAATAGGTGCCAAGATATTGGTATAAGAGATTTATTTCCTTCATCATGAGGCTTGGATACAAAAGACTTAATATAGACTCTTATGCTTATATCAAGAGGTTTGGTGAAAATGATTTCATTATTTTGTTGTTGTATGTAGATGACATGCTAGTAGCAGGCCCCATCAAAAATCGTATCAGTGAATTAAAGGCACAAGTAGCTAGGGAATTTAAATGAAGGACTTGGGATTGGTAAACATGATTCTAGGGATGCAAATTCACCGAGATAGAAATAACAAAAAGATTTGACTTTCTTAAAAGAATTATTTAAAGAAGATCTTGCGACGCTTCAATATATATGATTGTAAGCCAATCTCTACTCCACTTTCTGTTAATTTCAAGTTATCCTTAAGTATAAGTCCTAGCAATGAAGAAGAGAGGAAGGAAATGTCTCAAGTACCGTATGCATTAGCAGTTGGTAGCCTAATGTTCACTATGATTTGCACAAACAGTGGGAGTAGTTAATCAATATATGGCGAATCCTAGACAAGAGCATTGGAATGCTATAAAAAGGGTCCTCAAATATATTAAAAGGACCACGAATGTTGCATTACATTATGAAGGATCATATTTGACCATCAGAGGCTATACAGATTTAGATTTTGCAGGTGATCTTGAATAGCAAATCCACCAGTGATTATGTGTTTACTTTTGCAAGCAGAGTTATAAGTTGTGTTCAAAACCACAACCTATTGTGCCCACTTCAACAATAGAGACAGAATATATTACAGCTACACAAACTAGCAAAGAAGCAATCTAGTTGTTGATACTAATAGAAGAGCTTGGGCACAATCATGGGAAGATTACACTATTATGTGATAATCAAAATACTCTTGATTTGGTGAAGAATATGACATTCCGTTCTAAGACTAAACATATACGTGTTCAATACCATTTTGTCTAAGAAAAGGTGGAAGAAGGAAGTGTGGATATGCAAAAAATCTATACTAAAGATAACCTAGCAGATGCAATGACAAAGTAGTGAACGCTGATCGTTCATATGGTGTAGATTTTCTATTGGCCTTGCAGAAATGTGAGCAGCAGGAGATGGCAATGAAGGAAGAATGGTATGAAAATTGATTGATTCTCAATCAAATCGTTAAGTGGGAGATTGTCAATGGTATGTGCCATACATTGAAGAAAATTAAGGAGGTATGGTGACCAAACCTTTGACAATCAAAAGGAAAGAATTTTGTAATTGCAATTTAATCCTTTGAAAATTGCATTGAAGTCCTTCGTCCATCCCTATAAATAGAGAGCTTCAAAACCTCATTTCTCACAAACAAAAAAGGAGCAATCCTATATATAAAGAGAGAGTTGTGAGATTATATTCTTCTATTAGCAAGAGATATAAAAATATTGTATTATGTTTGAGAGAAGGTGTAATTTCTATTTTTCTCATAGTGAAACCCTTTTTTTCTTGTCCTTAGTTCTTATCCTATTAGGGTTTTCCACGTTAAATTTTGTGTGTTATTTCAAATTATTTACTACAATTTTGCTTCTATTTAGTGTCTATTTTCTCTACAAAAATGTTGTTAGGCATTATCTTTTAGAAGTATAATTTATTCTCTTTTTAGTCTATACATCTTTCACTAATTGTGCACCCTTGCATTTGTCACATCCTGAATAAAGATGCTATCAGATTCACTTCTCTCATAAAATTTTTTTGGCATATGCACTATTAATTCAGAATTTCAGTTTCTCAATATGGGAAGCTATTGGCTGGATATGTAGACTTTGACCTAATACAAGTTCATGTTTTATTTTATAGCCTTTAGCAGTTGCAATTACTACAAAAATCATGATGTGGTGAAGCTTTTGGAAAACATGGTGCAAAGCCTCCGATTTGTAACTTGATATGATATTCTTAGTTCTATTGACTTAAATTTTATCATACTGAAACAATTTTCTTTTAACTTCCGCTCGCTTATTCTAGATGGCTCCCATGCATGTCCAAAATGCTCGTGAAGTCCCAGAATATGAGATCGACCCTTCTGAATTCTATTTTACAAATAGTGTTCACATAACAAAGGTACACATTTCAGTTTCATCTTTATATAGCTTGTATTTTGATGGGCCTGTGCCTCCGCATAGGTGGGATAAGGCTTACAAGAGAAGGGTTGGAGGAAGGAAGAAATGAGAGAGCTGGTAGCTAGTGGTTAGTAACTAACTGTTACACAGGTAGGGAGGGGAATGGTGAGCTAATCATTATAATAGTTAGTTATGCCAAAAGGTGAGGTAGGTTGGATTGTACTCAGGTGGGAGAGTACAGGCCTCTCAAAAGTCAGGAGAGTATCTTTTCTCTTTCTGTTATCATTTTCCAACTGTTCTTTGAGGGAGAAACCATTACTAGAGGGCTTTCTCCCTCTATTCTCATAAATAATACAGTATTTTCAAACCTACTTAAGCTAAGGTCCCCATCATATTTCTCTCAAATATTAACATATACTCCCAAATTTTTTTGGTCACTAACATATACTCCCAATTTAGAATAATCAATTCTACGATTTTTTTTTTCATATTTCGTATTAAATACAATTTTTAGGGAACTTTTCGTATTTTATGGCGTGGCACTTACGTTGCTGTCAAAACACTTGGGGGGAAGTGTTAACTGATGATGACAAAGTCTGGGTTGGTTTTAATATACATTATGTAGTTTTGTTTGTCCACATCACTTTGTTTATTCAGCTCAAAATTTGAAAACTTTTCTCAGTGGTATCTTTTATGCCCTTTTTTGCCTCACAGAAAGGCATTTCATGATGAGCTTGCATCACTTCAAAAAAATACGGCATCCAAATGCAGTCCAATTTAAGATGCTGTAACCCAGAGCACCCTGATGATGATTGTCACAGAATATTTACCTCATTTTAGTCCTGACACTATATTGACAAGAAGAAGGATTGTGATGCAATCAATGTAGTGACTAGTGACTACTTGAATTTCTAATTTGTTGTTATTTATTTTTATTTTAAATAACGGCATGACATTAATTTACGTGTTTATGGAGAAACACTATTGGTTTAGTTGACTATCTAGGAAAACTTTATTTAGTGTAATACTGCCTGCTAATTAATAGAAATAGTGGAAACAAACATGAGCTGCTGAATTTTCTGGCCTGAAAGCAATTTTATCCCTGAACTGTAGGGCAAATGTTGGTCTAAGAGCGTTACTGCATCAATTTTATCCTCGGTTTTTAATTTTCAGCACCAATGTTATTCATGTATTTTTTGTTTAATCGAAGCTTATAATCAAAGAGATGAGTAAGGATGTTAAACCCAGTTAAAGAGAGTTTAATGTTGGGAGTACTTAGCAAGGACTTAAAATTACCTATTTATTTTTTGTAATGTGTTAGACATAGTTGTCACACTAATGAGTTTATAATTCGAGTTTATGAGTTTACAATTGTACATAAAGAAAATGAGTCAACTTGTTGTAGATTCGAACTTAATACAAATTCGGGTAAACTCACGAGTTGACTTATTGAATCTATCGAGTTTACAATTTTAACGTATCAACTAGCTTGTAAAGTCAGTAACATAATAATTTAAACTCAAAACTAAATAAGATATAAACAAGTTTCTTTTCCATGAAGCCTTTATAATTTATTTTATTACAAGTTTGAATTTACATAAAAAAATAATAAAATTGCATTTAATATGTACTTATTAAATAAAATAAAATAAATATTATTTAATTAGTTATATTGAATAATTATTTATGTATGACCATATTAAAATATTCATGTTGAGTATTACAAATTATGAAATATGAATAGCTTTTGTTTGATTAAGTATAATTTGAATTATATTTAAATAATTTTTTAATGTATATAATATTTAAACTATAAAATTATATATTTTGATAGCTATTTATTAATCGAGGCAAACTCTTACGAGTTTACATTACAAATCTACGTTATAAATTTATCTCTCTTTTACAAATTTACCTAAACTCATTAGTTTAATAAACTTGGTATTAGGAGCTAATTGCAAGATTCAAGAGTTAAGTCCCATATTGGGAGTATGGGATTTTGTATGGGGAGCCCAAGGTCCTACAAGAAAATTACACCCTTTCTGTGTTACGAGCCCTCATTGGAGCAGCGTTCATTGACACCCATTTATGGGTGTTGATTGTTATTTTAGGAAGTAGGATGAGCTCCTTATCATTAACCTTGACTTCAATATCAAATCCTTTCACTGAAACAATCGTCTGAAAGAGAAGACCAACCGATTTGAAGTTGTATCTATCTGAAGCAGGGGAGCCAAAACCTATTGCGATTACTGTCTTTCTTCTTTTTCTTTTTTCTTTTTTTAATATTTAGCTATATTTCACTGAGATTACCAAGGGCGTCCTCTTATAGGATGATAAGGTAGGTGAATAAATGTTTCCTCTTATTGGACATATAGAGCTATGGATAGCAACAATTCAAATGAGTGGATTGATGATTTGTAGATTGGAATTTCTCAAAAAAAATTTAGGTTAGAGAGTGAGCGAAGTCATATAGGGTGGCTATATGGATACCATATGGAAGGGCTGAGGTTACTCCTGCAATTTATTTATTTTAAAGGTGGTTTTGATGATATTTCTATTTTAATCAGATACTTTCTGTGGGGATATGCAAGTGAGATATTTCTATGCACAATTTTCTTCTTTCTTTCTTTTATCTTTGTTTCACTAGACAATTCATTCAACAGCTATGTCTTATTTTGGATGCGCAGTTGAACATGTACAATGAAACAACGCTGTCATGGAACCTTCCTAGATTAGAACAGGTGAACTTCTCTGCGTTGGCTGAACACATTGCATTTATCTTTTTTTTTTTTTAATGGGAAAATTGTATATATTTAGTTGTTCAGAGACCATACCTTTTAATCTTGGGTATACATTTTTTTCTATTTCAAGGTCAAGGAGCAATAAGATCTTTAGATATAAAGAGAAGAGTTTTTTTTACTAGTTTTCTTGAAAATCTGCTATCATTTTCAGGTGTGACATGCTTCCTTTTTCTTGGCCTTTCTTCCTCTTTTTGTGTGTGCACGAGTATGTGCAAGTATTTGTTCTGGTTTTGATTGTAACGGAAAAAAAAAATTGGACATGAAAGAAAAGGCAAACATTAGGTTGTAAACATTTGCTGAAAGTTGGTTTTCTCTTTATTTATGGGAATTGTTAGATAAAATAGATTCAGACAAATAGGAAAGATGAAAATTATGCCAAAAAATGTGTATTTACCACATTTTCCTCAAAGTAATATTTACTCTCACTATATTTATTGTAGGGTTAATGACAAATCACCTTTAAGAGTTATCCCAAATATTTAGAGATTTACAGACATCAACTTATAAAAATCTCTCCTAAAAAACCATTTAAAAAGTTTTAGAGAAAGAATAAGAATATTTAATCAAACTCTCATTCTTAATAATGATAATTTTATTCTAATATGTAAATAAGTTCTATTTATAATAAGAATTTGTACTGATACAACTCTTTTTGAAAAATTATATCTTTTTTAAAGAGTCATGTTAGTATGTCTAATAATTTCTTTTAAATTTAAATTTTAAATAGATACAACTTTTTTTTTAAAATGTTATATATTTTTTGATGAAGAGTTGTGTTTTTATAAAAAGTCATTTCTTTTCATATTTTAATTTTTAAACAAAATAAAAAATTTAATTTGATCTATTCAATTTATTTAATCCAACACATATATAACTTAGTTTTTCAAACTAGATATATCCAACAAATGTCTTTGCTGTCTAGGTTTTACCCTATTTTTTAGGACTTTTTTCCTTTTAAAGTTCTACTTTTCTTAAAAAAAAGGGTGAAAATACAAGCACGCTTGCCCCTTTTGGTTAAGGGTTTTTTTCCCCTTCTTTTCAAAGTTTTATTTAAAATATGTGGAGTTCTATTATATAAAGAACTAAATATAGAAAGCGTGCTTACATTCAACTATTGGCATAATTTCTTGATCTCTGCCCCTCACCCCCCTCCATGGGAAAAAAAAAAATTAACTAGTCATTAATCTGGGGGGGTTTTAATGGTACTGATCATGACCGTTAGACCGCACTTGACCTTGATAAATTCTTAAACTCAACAAGGGGGAATGGTTAGACAGGTGTTTATGGGATTTCAATCAATTTCACAAATAAATAATCTGAAAAGAAGTGACGAGGAACGTATTAATTTGAATTAAATTAGTGAAGCTGAAGTTTGTGAAGGAGAATTTGAAAATTTGGAATGGGAGGTCTTCGGGGATATAAAGTTAATGAAGAGGGATGTGTTTACTGATTTGGATATTTTGGAGTCTTCCTTGTGAATTTACGTAGGAATTGTGAGCTCTTTTGAGCTTGTGGAGTACGAGTTAACTCAAAAATCCAGGCCTACTCTATTGGTTCTGTTCCCCACAGCCTAATTACCATTGCCGAAAAGTGTAATGGCAAATATTTCAAAAAGTCTAAGGTTTATTATTTTATTTCTTCTATTAAAAAACGTAAACTTAGACGGATATATATTGTTATCAACTTGAGTTTACTTTCTCTTTATAATTATTTAGAAATAATATCTTAAATGTAAGAAAATCCTATCAGGAAGCCCACTTACGCTTGAATTAAAAATTAAAACATTAATTTGCATAAAATTAAATTAACATACCAAATCAAGATATTAAATATATATAGAAAACCAAAATATTAATTTAACTCATAATAAGTATGTTTATAAACGGTCAAAAACAGAAAAATCTTACTGATTCTAAAGTAGGAACAATCAAATCCTAATCCTATAAATGATTTAACATATTTATAGACAAACACATTTTTTTCCCTATAATTTAAAATTGCCGAAAGAGAAATACTAAATTATCCCAAATTCTCAAATTTAGTTACATCTTAATATAATAAACATCAAATCATTTCATGCTACATTGTATACGCTCAAATCAATATCACATGCAACACTGCCGTAGTGAAACATTACAATGAGATTGTGAAAGAAAATATAAATAGAGTAAAGGAGCATCATATTCTTACCAAATGTCTAATTAGAAATTAGCGATGGAGAAAAGCAGTCGTCTGCTTCAGCAGTGCTCGCCCTTTCTGAAGCAACAATAGTACTGTTATTAGTGTTATTTACACTTCTAATAATTTTCCTTTTTTTATTTTTTATTTTTTATCAAGAATTAAGATATCAAGCCACGACTTAGAACTAACCATTCAAATATTGAACTGTCATGAATAGGATTCCCGTAAACCAGTTTGAGTTCGAGAAAAACTACTTCAAGTGAATAAAATTGGACTCTAGAATTTGAGGATTCAAAAGAGAGGGAACTATATTTTGAATTTGTCACTCGCCCAAATTTAAAACCAGAGATGGGTCTAATACTTCTGTACAGGTCTGAGCTTTAGTACTGTAATACACTACTTGTGATCATCTCTCTCATCCACATCTTCCTTATTGCGTTGAGGAGCAAAACTTTTATGGAACTATGAGACCTTGGGGTCTGCTAGAATCTTTGAGCGAGTAAACCCAGAGAGATGAAGACCCTCCAAGCTTATGAATTTAAAGCCCAAATTTAAAGCCAAAGCCAAATGCTCTTCACAAGTTGGTGTGGATTCCTTGACACTTATGAATGCTCAAAGCCCATGCCAGTATGAGAGGAATCTGTTTCCTCTAAGCAAAAACTTCATCCCCATCCATTACTAGCCAAACTACAGATTTCACCAACACAGTTTTTCCTGAATCAAATTTGACTACTAGCCGCAGCTTACTTGGGCTTGTTTCATCATAATCCTCTGCCTCACAAAAGGCTACATCTTCGCCAGTATTACATTCCTTGACATTCTGGTCAAGTGAAGAAGCAAAGAGAAACGGAACAACGAAAATTATAAAGAATGGGTAGCGTTTCTTGCCAAATGGAGGGATTTTCTTGAATTTGAAAAGCTTCGAAATTGGAAACAACATTTCAGTTCCATGTCATGCCACCAAGGCTAGTGGCCACCAAAGGGTTTTGTGGTAGTTTTAGATTGTGTGAAGTAAAGGTTGGGCCTAAGATGGATGGGCTTGGGCTTCACGTTCTCATGTGATAAATATTATATCTAAATCCATATTTAGGACTTAATTGGGCTTCCAATGCTCCAAGTTTAATTTCTTGCCTTGCACTGTGGCCCTTCGTTTTTAATTTGGGAGGTAAATATGTGCATAACCTCCTTTTACTTAATATTTTTTGTGGCTAAGTAATAGCAAATTTACCCAAGTTTTTTGACAAAATAAATAGTTCATTTATTTAAAAAAGCATTTAATTTGGTTTTCAAACTGTCTGATCAGACGTCTAAAAAAATTAAGATAATTTTTAATAGTAATAAAAGCAATTTTTACAATAGAAAAATTAGAGTATCTAGATAAAACTTATTTTTATTAACGATGTTAGATGTGAGAAATTTTGTTTACTAAGTTTTGATAATTAAAGGACAATACAGAAATTAAATAAAGGCATGTCCCAAATGTAAAAAAAATATATCTCCTTAGGGCAACTCTGCCCATCTTGTCTCTCTATTTAAGTTTATTAAAATCCAGCCTACACAATATGGGAATAGTTTATCCCCTCCTATAAATGTCGCTAAAACTACTCAATTTGAGAGCAGATCACGTACGGTTTTTCACCGTTCAAAACTTTTTTTTTTTTTTTTAAATTTTCTTTTTGTTCAAATTTCTTTTTAGTGTGATCAAGGGCTGTACAACACCAATGCTGTACAGCCCTCGATCCACTTTCACTCAAGTTTGAAGTTAATAGTTACAATTGAAGATAAATTTTTGCATAAATATATAGGACTAACTAGTTGTCTAGGGAATCCATCAGAGCACCCGGTCCTCTGATTTCATTGTTACTGTTAGTATATTCCCCATGATATTTGATAATAAGCAATTCTCTTTATTGCCCTCGGTACTACTGTTTCACACTTCTTTCTCATATAGTCTTGGGCACGACTACTACTATTGTTACATTACAGCCACATTACATTAGTAAAATATTATTATTTACTTGTAAATGAATAAGAAAAGCTTAAAATTACCGAAATTACTAGCTAAATAAAACTTTTAATTGTCTGCTCTTCAAAGCTGTGTGAGATCCTTAATTGAGATGAACAAGTGTTTCCCAAATATATACTATTCAATGGCATACAGGAACTATAAAATTTATCACACTACAACAAAAAATGGCATGAGCTGTGGTTCTACCAACTGCAGCTAAAGGCACAGTGGCTAAATGGATTAGGTGGTGTTTTAGCCAACCACGGGTAAATACAAGGTTAGTCAAAATGTTTAAAATATTAACTACACGGTAACACGGCACAATTCTTGGAATCACAAAATAATAAAGCAATATTCAGACATAATGTTTACACAATGGAGCCAACCATTCTGTTCTCACATATGTTTATTAAAACAATAAGCCAAGCTCTACAATAATTGCTATGCTTATATGAACATGAAATAAAATTATTCATACCAAATGAAGTTATGAATATATTTTAAAAATAGTACTTACAATATGTATGTTGTCAACACCACAATGAATTGCAGCAGCCAGCTTTGAACAAGGATTCCAAACCCTATACTCATCTTTGGAACCATCCTCATTCTGCCTATAGGAGCAGACTCCTTAATTAAGATATAATGCCAGTAATAATATGCCTTTTGTTGAAAGCATGAAAGTACTATTCCCTATCTCCCTTTTCAAAGCATTGTTACTTTTTTTTTCTTCCCTCATTATTTAAACACTCATACTACTTGTTTATTAACAGAAAGTAAATACAACTAATTATAGTATGATATTATTTTGATGGTAAAGACAATTAATTTTATTGACAGAAAGTAAATAATAATGAGTTTTTGAAATGAATACATATATATATAAATATTCAAATAATTTATTTATTCATTTGTTTGTCTTTCATTAGAGAAGAGAGGGATCTAATTAAGCACGAGGTGATGTGGGCTTTAATGTTCTTTGGACTGTTATGTAGGCTTGTTTATTTATCTTTTGTCAATGTTATGTAGGCTTAAATTTTCCATTATATGAAATGTAAATAAATAGGAAGTTATAACTTGCTTATAAAGGTATGTGTATTTTCCACGTCAAATACAGACAAACAAAGAAGAGGATCAAAATTTTAATTAAAACACTAAGTTTGTTGTCCTTTGGCAATTTCTTAGTATTAATTACAAGATTGGAATAACGTAGGTACCCAAGAAAAAATATTAAATAATTTTAGTATATTTAAGTGACAGTTAATTTGATATACTAGTTCCAATAAAATCATTTAAAAAAAAAGAGTAAGAACCATTAAATAAATGATATTATTAAAATCGATACACCACATCAACTCTATTTAACTGTATTAGGACCAAACAATATCTGTTTGGTACCAATGTCACAAACAATAGCATAACTTAAACTTGACCAATGGGAATTCATTCTGATTAGCATTTAGGGATTCAAAACAGAATAGCAATAATATTATAAGTGATGTATCCAAACTCAATAAATAAAGCTTGAGTTTCCCAATTCATTGCTAAGTCCCATGATTGGTAGATATATAATGCATCAAATGGAATGCCATTGATACAAACCCTCCTTACGTTTCTCAACTGTCTACTCCCTTATTTGGCTGAGCCACTCCATGAACTTCTGCTGTAACTGCCCCCACTGCCCACTATGTCAGATAACTGCTACCCATTTCCCAATTTTAGCAGAACTGCCCCATATTTTATGTTTTATGCACTTGTAATTTATATATATGTATTTCACACTTTATTTCGGGAGGCTTAGGATGTTTAATATCAGAATTCATCTTTTCCGTTGTTCTATAACTTCCTCTCTCTCATTCTCTCTTCCCCTGATTTTTTTGTAATCTGTTCTCTCACCTTCTGTCTGTAATTTTTCTCTCTCACCTCTTGCTTTTATCAGCCATGAACATGATCGATTATCTTAAGCAAATCTGAGTCAAAACCTTCAACCAAAACCAATGACATTATCCCTCTTAATTCTTTCACGGGCCATTGGAATGCACTTCAGGCTTGGCATGCCAATTTTTTTCTTCATTGGCCATTCTTTGAAAGTAAGTTGCTGATCTTATGCAGACGAACATTGCACTTTTGTTATAAACATGGGTCAAATGTTCAAAATGGTCTTAAGTTAGCTGCCCTTTCTTCTGTACGTAGGACACCACCATAAACTCTAACATGCTCAATATTTTCTTACGTGAAGATTGAACTTATCTCAAGACTTTAGCAAGTTTAGCAAGATGATGATATTGTGGGTCATGGTCATTAGTTTAGCAAGTTTTCCATTAAAGTTTCTATAAGTGAGCTAATATTGTTCAAGATAATTGTAGCATTTGGTTTTCCCTTAGAGATCCACATGTTAAATTGTGCAAATTAATTCTGAATCTTTATGCATACGCAGACAAAGACAGGAAATATTCAATTCAATATAAAATAGTATTTTATAAGATAATGACCTCAAATGGAGCATATCCATTCTAAAATGGAAATGAAAACAATGATTACTCCAAATAATCAATGACAGGAAATAATTCAATTCAAATAAGATGACCACATACTTTCTTCATAAGCTTGTTCATTTAAAAAGTTTTCATAATTAATTCAAAGAGGAAAGATAAGAATAAAGAAACAAAACTTCTTTGAAGATTATGCCAGATTAAAAAACACACAAAGGATGAGAACACTACCAAGAAATGAGGAAAGAAAACATGATAAGTCAAAGATAAGCATAAAAAAAATAAAATTAAAAGAACACTTCCAAAAGCAACTGGAAAAGAGCAGCATGATGCACTACCTATAATCTGCAGCTCATTTGATAAACTTGTCAGTTATCAATGAATAGTCCATTAAATTAAGAACTGCTTACAAACTTAAACAGGGCAAACATAATAACGTTAATTCAAACTTATATATCTATTGTCTAATTAAAAGGGAAAGTGAGAGTGGCTCTGGATACTAATAGTTTCAGAAGGAAGGAGGAAGGAATACCTCCACAAAGTACGCACCCTCCTTGGATCAAACCCCTTAAACTCAAGAGATAAATTCAAATAATTAGAGTGAAAAATGAAGGATAAGTAGAGACCAAGAAGTGCCAAACTGCATAGTAATAAAATTTCCCCAAAATAAACTTTCTTTCATTCACATTCTCCAAGAATAGCAATAAAACATAAATTTCGACCATGCATAGATTAATTGTTGATAAAATACCAAACTTTCTATCAATTAGAACACTATAACGATAAATAATAAGTGGAATAAACATACACTATGTTATTATTAAAAGTAAAAATTTTCATGATGAACATCACACTTGACGGATTATGAAGGCTAAGAAGTGAACTTAATTTCAAATCTTACCTTCGTGAGGGCATAATGAATGTCACCAAGAAACACCTAAATCTCTAATAATTATTGTGTTCGTTGTATTGGCTTTTGGCCTCATGACAATAATCTAAGAAACAGAACGGGGTTAAATAGTAAAAGTGAAAGCATGCTAATAAATGAAAGAGATTTAATTGTTATGAATCTGTAGAATTCAGCAATAATGTTTGTTTAGCACAAATCCTTCTACATCTTTTGGAATAGTGGTTAAATCTCTGCAATTAAACAGATTTAGTCCAGCACAATTCTCATTCAACAACCCATACCCTCATGTAAAATGATCTCCCTTCCCCATAAATCAAAAGACAAACTACAATAAAATTCATTTTAACTAAAATATCCCTAAATTGTTAGAACAATTATTTATATAAATTTAAAAAGAACTACTTTTAATTTAAGTTTTTAAAAACTATTTAATATAAATTAATCATTAAAAATAAATAAAACCTTCATAAAATAATTTAAAAATTTTTTTGGCTAATTAAAAGATGATGATATATAAAAATTTAATCTCACTAATGACAAGTTCAATTAATGTATTTTTAATCATTTTAAGTATTATTATTTAACCTTATTGTTTTTAACGAAATAATATTTTTGAGATAATAATTTTAAGAAATTTTTTTGATAAGTTATAATTAAGAAAATTCTAATATTTTGTTCAAAATAATTTTAATTACAGGTTATTTCTATTTTGAAACAAGATAAAATGAAATATTTGAATAAAATAAAAAAGATTGTGCAACTCAAAAATATTTTTTCTTAAAAAAAATAAAAAATATTTTCTAATATTATTTCTACTGTTCAATAAACCTAAAATCCAGAATAAAATTTTAAAAGGCTAAATATAGAGAACATCAAAATTTTGATGTTTCCGTTTCATTTTTCATAATAGAAAATTTCATAAAACATTTCGAGAGAAAATTTTTTTCATTAATAGTATTATGGTAATTTTGATGAAAACACAAAATATTATGGAGGAACAATTTTTCATTCAAATAATTTTTTTTATTTTAAAAAATTTAAATTTGTATTTTAATAAATTTAATATGTTAAATGATTTATTTAAATTTTAAAATTTTCAAAATGATTCCTTAAATTTTAAATTTATCACATTTTAAAATCAATTACATGAAGCAAGGTCGATTTATTCTGATTGTTTTTAATATTTCGAGACACTCCCATCAACACCCAAATAGTAAGAATTAAAAAGTAACTAAATACTATAAACTGTATAATCTAGAAGTAAAACCAGAGTACCGCCAACATACACATTCTTATTATTAGTTGGTAAAAATGAAACAGAAGTTCCAATAATATTTGAAACCCAACTTGCATTATTAAACAATTTTTGTTAAATCATTTTAAACATTTACTTTTATTTAATCAGCAAAGAAGAGGTTAAAAGCTATTCCTTTCTCCAACGTTCTAAATGCCAAAACAAGATCCATGATTTGGAAGTTTCATTTCTATTTTTTTTTTGGCCTGCCCACTTTCGGAAGTTAACAGAGTTTCTATGTTTTTCAATAATGGTATATTTAGAAAATCCAAATAATTATTAATAACTATTGTGAATACTGTATTTTATCTAAATATTTTATTTTAATATATTATTGTAATATGAAAACAAAAAAAAGAATTATAAATGGTTATATATATAACTAGTAGTGTTTATAAAACAATTAATTAGATTAAATTAGGAAAAAATTATATATTTTTTTAGTGGGGTGAGAATTTTGCCGCCAGCAGCTCATCAATCATCATCATACTCACTTAATAATGCAGTAGTTTTTCATTGCTTTGGCGCCATCTTTTTAGTCCAGTGAAAAGAGCTGGTGTTGGGTGACTAATTTTCCCTTTTCATGTAAAATTTAAGTTTTTTTTTTTTTTAATCTTCCTTCATCATTCATTTGTTTCGCTGCATTCATATCCTGTTTCTACATATTTTGTAAAATACAAAAATAATGTCCTAATCCATATTTTAAGAGTTCCCAGTGCAAAAGTAAAATAATTTAATGAGCTAGAGCAAAAGAGGGAGACTTGTAAATGGTGTTCGATAGGTATCTAGATTATGCAAGCACCAAATTTAAAAGAAGAGAAGAGGTGATTTGTAAATATATGAACCCAGCAATGCAGAACTTGTGAAGGTGAGGACTGAGGAGCATTGTTAAATCTGAATCGCTCACTGGCAGTTTCATTTCTCTCAGAAATTTTGTTATTAGCTTAAACCTCCCTCAGTGTCCGAAGCATCATGCGATGCAGTGACTACGAGAGGGAAGATGAGGTATTAGGGCTACAAAACACGACATCGTTTTAAATGGTCAAAGAAGTAAAACACAAAAGCACATAGTGACATGACATAATTTTAACTGTCCTTAAATTCGGATTTTCTTTTATTATTGAATGATTTTCGATTACGGAAGAAAATAAAAAAAATAATATTATATAATATTTTATTAATAAAAAATTATTTTTTTATTCACCCTAGTTACTGGAGAAGGATGTGATCCATTCACCAATCTGAACCCAGTCGTACAGGTGAAGAAAAGCACATACTGGGTTGAATGCTGGAGAGGCTTCAGTTTTTACAAGGCGTGAGTGGAATTATCATATCATGCCCCCCAAAACGCGTTATCGCTTGAAGTTTTAAAGTTAGAAAAAAATTTGGCCCAGCTTATCCGCAACATGGCAATATAGGAGCCATTAGATGTAGTGGACGACTAAGATCACTGCACAAAATGCAGCAGAAAATTCTTTCCCGCCAATGGCACTGAAGATATTAATGAAATGAAGTCATGTATTTAATAGCAGAAGAAATATATATATCAAGTGCCAATGATTCAGTTATTCTGTTAGTTACCCCTATTCATAGTTGACTCACATTACACGTGCACTTGATACGCTTTTTCAAATCCTACATTTATATAAGCAATTCTAAAAAGAAACTGAAACGCATTTGAAGTTTGGAAGGACGAGAGCGGCTAAGGTTTCTGGTGAGTTTCCCTCTATTCATCTTTGTCTTACTGTTTGCAGATTATCCTGTCTGTTTTTTGCGATTTCTCAATTCACTTTTTCCGAACTCTAAACTGTTCGATTATTATGGCTTTTTTTCTTTGTTTAGATAGCTATGGATGGTGTTAATAATACGATTACTCAGAACAATTAGAGGCTAACTGAAGCTGAGCAGTTCATCCGAACTGTCAACAACTTATCGATCATGGTACAGAAGTCTGTTGGATTAGCAAATGAGTTGAAGCAATTCGACAAAGAAATACATGTATAACTCCATATACTTTGTGCCTGATTGCATCTGCTCTGTTTTTAATTCTACTCCATTTACTTTGTGCATGATTGTGTCTGTTCTGTTTTTAAAACATCATATGTTTACAAGAATAACATGAAGCATGGAGTTGATGTTTTCGATCTGGATCACCTCTACAGTAAAAGGTTTGACTAGATAGATCTAATGCCTTGGAAATATACAGACATCTAATGAATTTTTCATCACCACGGTGAATTCTTCTTTCTCTGACAAATCAACATCGCCTCCATTTGAAGGTTTCCAATCATAACTCCAAATCATATTGGCCACAAAATACTCCATAGGATTTTCCCATACCTTGGGGTCCCTACCCATCTCTGCCACCATGAAATTCACAGTCCCATTTTTGGGCACTAAATAGTTATTAAAAACCACATCCTCTGACGGCGCACTTGGCAACACAAAGTGTGCAGGTGGATGACTCCTTAACCCTTCAAGAATCACACAGCTTTCAGTTGCCAGGATCTCTCTTCATTTGAATATGGAGATTTCACGAGTTTGACAATGTATTTTTAATCAGTTCAAGTATTATTACTTAAACTTATTGTTTTAAACGAAATAGTATTATTGAAATAATAATTTTAAGAAATTTTTTTGATAAGCTATAATTAAGAATATTCTAATATTTTGTTGAAAATAATTTTAGTCATTGGTTATTTCTATTTTGAAACAAGATAAAATGAAATATTTTAATAAAATAAAAAAAGATTGTGCAACTCAAACTGTTCAATAAACCTAAAAACCAGAATAACATTTTAAACATTTACTTTTATTATAATCAGCAAAGAAGAGATTAAAAGCTATTCCTTTCTTCAACGTTCTAAAAGCCAAAACAAGATCCATGATTTGGAAGTTTCTTTTCCAAATCTAAATGCAAGCACCAAATTTAAAAGAAGAGAAGAGGTGATTTGTAAATATATGAACCCAACAACGCAGATCTTGTGTAGGTGAGGAGCATTGTTAAATCTGAATTGCTCACTGGCAGTTCCATTTCTCTCAAGAAATTGTTATTAGCTTCTTAACGGACAAACTTCCGTTAGCGTCTAAAACATCATTGCAAACCTCCCTTAGTGCCTGAAGCATCATGCGACACAGTGATTGTGATTTAACTCAATTTTAATGTGGTCCTTATACTTTAATTATAGTTTGGTACTCATAGTTTAAATTATTTTTAATTTAGTCCTTATCACTATATTTTTGTTAATACTTTGCTATATATGTGAGTTAATTCTTCTTCATTAATTTTTTTTAACTTATGTTGTTAGCCTAAATCTTACAGTACTAAGGTATTATATAATTAATTACATTAATAAAATTTGATAAAATATTATCAAAATTTTACCCATTGAGACTAAATTAAATTATTTGTAAACTATAATGACTTAATTACAAAGTTTTAAACCATAAAGACAAAATAAAAAATTAAATGAATATATAAGGACCAAAAATTATAATTTTCCTTTAATAATATCTATTAACATACTAAACGTCCTTCTTATTAGAAAGATAACTTTTGGCAATTTACTGTTAGCATTTTGAGTTGAAATTTTTTATGCATAACTAATATGCAATTTTGTATCATATATATATAGTGTGCTCTTTTTGGTAATATGACTTAGTATGTCTATTAATTTTTAGACGATGTATGGGCTTTAATACCCTTATTGAGCTGAAATTAATTTTTGACTTTAATTCTCCTATTAAAACTAAACTCTTATAGTCCAATTTTTGCGTGGAATTTACAGATTTGACTATCGTTATGATAATTTTTATTATTAAACACCTTATGATTGTAGGCTCACCTGATGTGTGCCTTGTCACAATGTTGACATGATGATGTCATAGTATTACTATTATCCTATCAATACAAGAATACTAGGAACATTTACATATTCTCTATTTAGTTGATATGAAATTGTGCTGTAACTTTAAATTGATCCATTATAATCTATCATCTTTAGGTGATATTATGTTTGATAATCTGTATACTTAATTGCATTTAGTGACTTTTAAGGGAAACATGTTGCTGATAATTATGTTATAAATGTTTTGTAGTTTGCTTTCTTAGCTTATGTTCCTCTGCAACTGTGATAAAGAATGGCACAAATTAATACATTTTTATTTAATTTGAAGTCTAATTTGCCATAATTTATGAGTTATTTTTATCATTGGAGTTATAGTTAATTTTTAGTCCTTTTTTACCCTCAGTTAAATTTAATTTAATTTTTAAAATATTGTTTCTTTTGGGTCATTTGAATTTAATTTTAAGTTAGCGTAATCATTCTTAATTGTAAGTTTTTTGAGTCAATAATTAAAAATAAAAAATAAAAAATAAATAAATATCACATTCATTCTTGAGAAGCAAAAAAAAAAAAAATTGAAAATAAGAAACTCCCAAAAAAAAGAGGAAAGATTAAAAGTAATTAATGGATGAATCAATAATTTTAAAAACAAAATGTGAATATTCCTTTTACTGTTTCTTGAAAAGCAAGACAAAATAAAATACAAAACTCCCAAAAACAAAAAGATTAGAAAGAATTAATTGGGGATTTGAAAATCCTCTTTTGCAAAACCCTAGTTTGTACTATAAAAATGGAGAAATGCCAATTTTTTAGATAAAAAGGGAGAGAGAATTAGAAAGATCGAGAAGAGGGGAGGAACCAAAATTAAGAAGGAAAAGTCAATGAATAAAAGAGTGGAGAGAAGGAAAACAAAAAGGGAGTGTGTCTTGCATCCCGCGAAGTTATATTTTAGCATGAGAAATCGGTTTGACAAGAGGTAAGTGTTTAGCACTTCTTTCATTTTCCTTTTATTTCAGGAGCAATTTGAATAAATTTCATTAACATAATCCTCAACATGTATTTTTAAGCTTATTATTTCAAAGCTAAGATATATTGTGAAATTTAACCGTATTATTAGTCGCTTGTATCTAACTGCTTCAATTTTAATTAGTAATTCATTATTCAGTTGATTCAAGTTTCATGTTTACAAAAATTTATCGTTACAGTGCTTAGATCATATTAATTGGCACAAATTGCAAAAACTCTAAATTTTACTTAGCATGAGAATTTTGGAAAAAGATAAAAAAAACAATAACAAGAAACTTCGTTGCAGTATGAAAGTTGGTATTTTTTATTTTCATGGTTTCTGGTGACTTCATATGAATACTGATTCTAGTGTGAAGCTTTAATTTGATTAGCTAATTTTGTTCATTAAAATTTTTATTAGTGCCTAGAATGTTCTAATATAAAATTTCACTAATTTATGTGCTATAGTTCTCTCTATGAAATTATAAACTTTATTTCAATTTTTAGTTAAGATTTTGATTCGTCATAATAACTCTTATTGAAGTTATCATGTTTGAGTCTTTATTTTGTATGTGAATTGGATTGGAATTTCTTACCTTAAGCTATGAGCTTTCGGTATAATTCAAAATATAAAGGAAAAATCTTATATGTTGTTTTTCTTTTTATAATTTTGTTATGTTATATTTCTTTGGCCAAAACAAAATGTTATGTTGTTTTTTAATTAAAAAAAAACTCTTGTCAATAATACCACCACGTGTATAGTTATCACAAATGTATAATTTTTGAATTAAATTATATGTCTTTTAGAGTATAATATCTTTTGATTTTTCATTCATCACCAACTTGTTATTTTGGTTTCTCTCTCGTTAAAATGTCTATGATGACTTTTAACTCATTGAAAAGTATCACTTTTGATCTCCTACTTTTTTAAAAAGTATTAGATTTAGTTCTTTGAACCTAGAGTTCAAGATTTGGTAGAGGGATTAAATTTAATAATTTTTTAAGTGTGACATTTTTTAACAAATGAGAGATCATTTTAAATATTTCAATAAGTAATAAATCATTTTGGCCATATATACATGACTTTAAGAATCTCCCAAATTATATTGGATTAAACTAGATGAGCTCTTAATGTTGCATAATTATCTTCCAGTGTTCAGATCATGGAGAAAGTGTGGTTACCAAAGAGTCTTGGGATTCATATATTATGGGAATTGGAAACTACACTTGTTTAAAGATAAGAGACAGAGTAGGTCTCAAAGGAAACGTCTAAAAATTATGAAGACCACCAAACCAGATAAAGAGGAAGAGGAAGACGGGGAAAAGGCATTCATGATTGGTTGCATCTTCCCTCATAAATTATAGATCAAATTCTATAAAAGTTACCTATTTTGGATTATCCTAAATACCGAGCTTTATGCTATGATTGGCGAATAATAGTTGATAATTTCATAGCACACAAGTGCCATTTTCCAAATTCTTAACTTACATACATTCTGTTAAGCAAAGAGAAAGGTAATAATCAACTCTTTAGTTTAAGCTAGGAAAGAGGGTGTAGATGTATTGGTTCAATTGAGGGGTGGTTAGTAATTGCACGTCCCTTCTTTAATAGTTATCATTATAATTTCTTTTTGAATCCAGTGTCTAGTCGTGAGATTACTGTCCCACCTACAACAACTATTCCACTTCAAAGCAACTTTACTTGCAACCCATTTGACATTAGTGGTTGCCTCCTGTACACCAGATTCCTTAGAGTGTATAGCAATAGCCCTTGCCTATAATGTTAATGTCACTCACTTGGTTTTTTGTAAGATTAAAGATGAATCTTGGACTATAATTAATGTAGATGAGGATGCTAGACGCCACCATTTTCAAAGTATAGTTATTCTTGATAACAAGTTGTATGCTATGAATGGTGCTGGAGCAAATTATGTGATAGTTTCTTATCTTGGAAATGCCAATGCAGTAGTAGCTCAATCTTTGATTATGCTCAACCCTAGGCCTCATTATAGATATGGATATGGTCATACAACATTACATGATGGATTTATATTTAGATATGATGGAGAAAGACTTTTCCTAGCGATAGATCCAATAGAAGGAGAGGTGTTTATGGTCATTCTGTGTTTTGATTGATACAATTCAAATATTCCAATCAATATCGTGGTTTGTTGATGCTATGGAATAAATGAATGTAGAGTGTTCAAGTTAGATTTGAATGGGCCCAGATGGATACCTATTTATAATTTGGGTGATCATGTGATCTTTGTAGGTGTCAATGGTGGTAAAGTGGTTTTAGCAACTATCCATGATAATAATACTTCCCAACAAATTTTGGTGCATCCAAACTCTCTGTATTTTGCATATAGCTATGTAACGGACCAGAAAGAAGAATTTACGACCAGGGCATCAGGATGTTTGATTTGACAAATGGAAGCGCAAGACGATATTTTAACAATATGAGACTTGTCATTATAGTTTAATACTCGCTCCTTATGGTTCACGACCACTCTTGGGTAAATTAACTATTTCAATATTTTTATTCCTAAAATATGGTATTTATATATTGTTTGTTAAATTTCATTGTTAGCAGCTGATTGAATTTATGTTCAAAAGGACTAATTGTTATAGTTTGTAGTTATTTATTTTTCATTGATTTATTGCACTTAGTATATGAATCAAGTTTTAACTTTAAATCATTAACATATAATTAGAAAGATAAATAAAATGAGAAAAAGGGAATATCTTTACGTAATGATGTATATGTCTGTCAATTTCTTACCATTAATATGTGTATTACCAATTCCGTTTAAGTTGATGTATAATTTGCCTTTTGAAATATAATTTACCTCATCATCTACATTACTATGTATGCTTTGATTTTAATAACTGTGTCAGTAAATTATTAAACAAATGAAAAAGCAATACAACAAAGGAGTTATCAGAAACCACACGTCAAAGATTAAAATATTATTAGCTCAAGAGTGCTTAAACGAAAGAAATAAAGAAAGAAGAAAATTGTGCATAGTTGAATACATCTTCAAATCAAATTGGGTACTCTTCTCTTTTAGATGATTGTTTTAGTGAAAGGATTTGATATTGAAGTCATGGTCAATGATATTATTTTAAAGAATTTAAAAATATTATTTCCAAAAACAAATAGAAATAGAAAAGAGAGAAATCGAGAGAGAAAAGAAAGAAACTAGATTTCACTGATATAGAAAAAAAAAAAAAAAAACACTAACCCTGTGACACTAATATTCTACTCCTGGTGATTTATGTAAACTTTGATTCCTATAATATTTTCTTAGGTCAACCCCACCCTTATTACTATTTTATTTTTCTCTTTTAGTAATTATTTTATTTTATTTATAAATATTCCATACTACTCATTTATTCATTTTTTATATGTTTACCTATTATGTAATTATTTTTATTTATTTGTTTTCGATTTATAAATATTTTTTCTCTATTATAACTATTTTTTAATTTATATTATTATTGACATATTTTTGTTAATCTTTTATCTTTTAAAAATATTTTTATATTTCTAAGCATTATTTATTTCATTTTTTGGCATATGCTTTGGTTAGGGCAATTAAAAAAAACACAAAAGTCATATTTATTTTGCAATGCTAACTTAGGTAATCATTCTTATGATAAGATGTCATAAGGTGTCTATCACCCATTTTACAACACAAATAGATTGTTGAACATGTTTTTGAAGCACGTCACATTTTCTTTTGAAATGATTTTTTCCTTCTTTTTAAAATTTTGGTGGAGATTCCAATTATATAATTTTCATAATTAGTTTTGAGAATTAGTTTATTTTTTCTTCAATTATCAATGTGTTATCAGGTGTGATAATATGTTTAATCGATATAGGGACTATTATAAATGTAAAATAATTAAATTTATTTTTTACCAAAAATAATATTATTGTGATAATTTTTTTGAAAATATTTTTTTGATAAGTTATAATTAAAAGATTCTTATATTTTGGTCAAAATATTTTAATTATAGGTGTTACTTTTATATTAAAGGAAGGTAAAATTCAAATAATTTATAAAGGTTAGATATAAATTTTTAAATATTTACTATCAAGTTCTTGAAGTCATGTAATAATTTTTTTTTTGTTTACATAATACATGAACACAGAATATGAAGATTTCAACTTATTACGACCTGACCTGATGAAAATGACATAGTGTAGATTGAGTTTTGCTAGAGAAAAACATCAACTCATAATACTTAAGAGAGATCTCATAGTAGACAACCACTATAAAGAAAGTTATCGTCGCGATTGAAATTAGGATTTACGTCAAAGTAACTTATAAAGTTTTATTTTAATAATAATAATAATTAATTAATTAATTATAATATTAAAATAAAACCCTTAGACATACATTAAAATAGTTTCCTATTTCATTATTTAAGAAAGGAAGCCTATTAATTCTCTCTTAATAATTAACTCTTAATTAGCAATCTGATAGGATAATTACTAATGCTTTTAGGTTGTAGGTTGGGTCTCTGCCTAGTGGGCTTGTGGATAATCTAACCCATCATTGATTACCCACAATGAATATAAACCCAATCAATTCTTAGGTTATCAATTATATTATTAATTACCTAATTAGTCATAACAAGAGATTAATCTAATAGTATAATTAATGCTAACCCATATTATATTAAAATATTCTAATAATCTCCCACTTTGATAGCATTAATTAAATTATGAGGTCAATCAACGGATACATAATTAAACAATCAGTATTCACCTAAACACATAGATGTGTATATATTTATAAACCATACAAAATTCAGAAATGAAACCATACACAAAGATCATTGAAATCGATATGGAAACAAGTGATATTAACATTGTCATAAATAAGTTTCAATATCTGAATAGAATGGAATACAAAATAACATTTAAGCTGTCATATTACAATCCAAAAGTTCCTTAAGAATTTAACTCAGACTCCCACTAAACTAAGGTTACATTAAAATTTTCAACAGCACCCATGAGTTGCATGATTTTTGAAGACTCCTACGGGTAAGTACGTTTTTGGTTAATGGATCTACCAACATATATTAACCAAGAATGTGAATCAAATGAGTTTTAGATTTAACAATCTTTTCTCTAACAAATAGAAACTTAACATCAAAATATTTAGTGTGATTGGAGTTCCTATGATTATGAGAAAAGCTAACAACAGACGAACTATTGCAATATATGTGTCGTAATCGACCTTTCGGTGAGATAGGAATAAAATATGTTTAAATTAATTTCCAAAAATGAATTTTGAAAATCAATTTATTTGGAGTCGCCACCAAAATTTTTAATGGAAAACTTTGGAAAACTAATTTAAAACAAAAAAGGAAAAAGGCAAAATGGTCTGCGAAAACAAAAATGGGTTCAGGAGTCTATTTGAGTGTGGGGAAGGTGTTAGGTACCCCACAACACCCATCCATAAGGACAGTTACCTTAAACTAGTCAGCTGAAATAGAATATGACCTTAAATTTATCTCAATTACCCTTTTATTAACATGCCTACTCATTAAATAGAGGAGATAAAAACAACAATAATGAAAGCAAACAAGCAGATATTTACAAAGGGTAGACTTGACCTAGGATGAAAGCCTAGGGCCTACGTACTCCATGATAAGGATCAAAGTCCACGTAGTTCGACTAAAAAGGCGTGTCTGTTGGTTAAAGATTTGTAATTTTTGAGATGACAATAGGAGAGTTCAAATTAAACAAATTTTTATAAACAAAATGGGATTGGAATTTGGTTTGTGTGTTTTAATTTACGACAACCTGATTAATCTAGCTCTCTTGGTTTCTTCATTTTTCCTTTTTCCTTTTTTTTTTCTATTTTTGTTTAGTTTTGGAATTTTAATCTTTATTTTTGAAATTTAAATAAAATGATAATGAGCAAAGATTTTAGGATTTTTAGGAATTTATATATTTTTTTGGAATTAAAGTGAAATTATAATAAAAATATTTTTGGACTTTCAAATTTATTTATTTTTTTCGGATTTTCAAGATTGGAATTTATTGTTGAAATTGGAATGAAATCATAATAAAAAACTATTTTCGGGACTTTTGAGTTTATATATATTTTTTTGATTTTTGGATTTTCATTTTAATTTTGAAAGTGAGATCATAATGAAGAAAGGATTAGGATTTTAATTATGAATAATAGGTAAAACAAACCCCCTTTTTTTTTTTTTAGTTTTTTTTTTCAAATTTAGTTTATCTTTGTATTTTTGAAAATGAGTATTAAATTTCAAGGCTTGAGGAGACTAATGACCTCACGCGACCCTGACTAGTTAATTCCTAAATACTTGAGGAGATTAACTACTTCACGTGGCAATTTGAAATGCGGGAGAAATTATTTGTGATTTTTTTACTTTCACATTAAAATAAAAACTTTAAAATCAAAGATTAATGTATTTTTTTTAGTCCTTTTGTTATTTTAAATAAGAGAGTTTGAAAGTGGAAATAAAATTTTGGAATCATTTATGTTTATTTATACATATGTATATATGTGTGTGTGTGTGTGTGTGTTTTGGAACGAACCAAAAATATTTTTCAAATTATTTATTTTCTTTTACATACACACACACACACACACACACACATATATATATATATATATATATATTTTAAAAATTTTAGATTTGGAAAGAGGCATGAGAGCTTAAGTTTATTTAGAAAGCACACAACCTATCTAATATTAAGTAAAACCTGAGGAGATATGGAGTCTCACATGACTCCACTGGTTGATTCCATAATTGCCTGAGGAGACATTTAATCTCACACGGTGACATTTAATACAACAATGACATAGGAATAATTTATGACTCAGAGATTACTTTACTTTCTTTTGCATTTTGAAATTTAAATGTTAACTTTCAATGCCTAAGGAGATACAGATCCCACGTGGCATTATCCATGAATATTCTATACACCTGAGGGTATTAATGGTTTCACATGATTTCTATCAGTTGACTTTTAAATGTATAAAGATATTAGAGCTTTCATGCAGCGAACTCCTTTTTCACGAAAGTAGTAGACTTAATTATTTTGTATTTTGACCTTATGATTATTTATTTATTCATTTATTTTAGAAAATTTAAACTGACTTCTAGAAATCTAAGGAGGCTAAAGGCACACATGGTCTCTACTTGTCAATCACTAAGTGTCAAAAAAACAAGTTGTACATTGACTCTTGAAATCTCGAATTAACCATTGCAATCGAAATAAATAACAAGGATAATAAATAAAAATAAATGCAGACTTATCATTCTTTTGGGATCTTCGGGCTGAATTCTTCCATATTTTCAATTCCTTCAATTTTTGTTCCTGCCAAAACCTTTTAACTCTTGCTAGAAAAGCAGTCCCTACAAGCTCGATTCATCGACAAAAGGATGACACTGTTAAACGTTCACACAGTGTGATGCTTTGCCTTATTGGAATCACACCAATGTTGTACAACTTTTCTAAGAGCATATCAGTCATCTCAATCCGACATGGGTTCTTCAAGTCCATCTCCTTCAGTATGTTTACTAACTTCTAAACTATTCAGCACAAACTTGAATATTTCTTGTAATCATCATGTCTAGTGTCATGATAGCGCTGCATAACATGACTTTCTCTGTAACCTCTTTCTCTCTTCCACTCCAAGAAATTTACCTCCTTCAATAGCTTTTCTTATGAAACTTCAGCTTCCTCATTGCTTCCCTCTATTCAAGCCAAGACTAGTTTCGTGCCAACTTTATTAATCAAAAGACTCTTGGTAGAAGCCAAGCCGTCGCCGTCGTCACCGTCGGAAGAATGAAGAAGCTGTCATGTTGCCGTCTTACTGCTGTGCACTGAAGAATGCTGTCTCACATTGCTGCCGTCGTGCAGGAACCATCGCGTGGGACGGAGAATGCTAAAGAGGGAGGAAGTATGGTGTTTCTTCGTCGTCTTCTTCTTTCTTCTTCGAGTCCCTTCCCCGACAGCCTTCTACCTCTATTTTTTTGTTAAGATAATAGGGTGCCGCAGCTTTCTCTCTCCTCCTTCCTCGTTCTCCTCCAACCCGTGCTCACTTAGCTGTATTCTTCCTCCTCTCTCAGCTTGCTACCTATCAGTCTCTCCTTCTCTTCTCTCCTTCTATTTCCTTCTCTAAAATGGCCATGTTTGACTTTAGATCCTACAGCTTTGTTTCAGCTGTTTCCAATTTCATACCATTCTCAGGATTGCCTGGTGTTTCACTTATTCTTGCCTGACACTTGGAGACCTCAATAGCCTGGGCTTCAGCTTCCTGCTGCATTCTGTCATAACGTTGAGCTAGATGCCGAGCATCCTCCAACGGAGCTCCCATCACCGTTGCTCTTAAAGGTTGTGCCACCGTTGGCACATGTATTTTCTGCACCATATTTCCTGCTATCTTCTGAAAACTTTATTCTTATTTCAACTTGCTTAGATCCAGCAACAATATAACCTTCTACACCACGAACAATATCCCTTTGATAATGCTTTCCTGCACGTGTTGATATATAAAGCTTCTCAAGTTTATGATGTTGCTGGAGCTCTATCTCATTAGTAATTACATCATCTGAACCTCCATATCCCCCTACCCCAAATTGTTTTAGGATAGCCTGTTGTTGGCTAGCGACCTGTTCTCGGAGCTTGGAGGCTTGCTTTTGAATTGCATCCATTCACCACCAAATGGATTGAATCTGCTCGCAGATCAGTTTTCGACCAACACCACCAGCAACTGAGTTCATATTAGAAGGGCAGATAGAGCTGAAGAGAAAGCAACCAAAAAAGAAGAGAGAAACCAGCTGACCAGAGAATCTGAGCTATCGACAGTGGGATGGAGAACTTGGGAGATATCAAGAGAGAGGGCTCGACAAACAAAAAGAAGAAAGAGATGAGCTGAAAAACCCCCACTACCCCAACAACCCAAGAATAGAGTCTGAAGAAAATTTGTGGAGGGAGACTGAGCCAAGGAATCCAAGGAAGCGTGCATGCCAAAACCGAGCCAAAGGACCTCCCCCCTTCAGCCAGCTCATTTTTTCGCTGTCTGCCCTGCTTTTTTTTAGCTTTTTCCTGTAGCTGTTTAATATGAAAGTTTGTTGCTGGCAACCTTATTACTTTTTTTTTTTTTTTTTTTAAGTTTTATTACCATTACCATTATTATTAATTAATATTTTTTGAGTTTTTAATTTTTAATTTTTGTTTTGTTATATATATTTTATTATTTTTTTTTATAATTTTGCTTTAATTTATTATAATTATTTTAATTAGCTAATTTTATTTTTGAGTTTTAAGTTTATTTAATTGTCTCCCATGATTTATTTTTAATTTCAAATTGTCCCTAATTGAAAATGTCATTTGAAACTTTATCATTTTTAATTTTTCCTATTTGCTTAATTATTAATTAATTAGTGTGTCAATTAATTATATAATTAAGTAATTAGGGATGTGGTGTTCACAATATGGTTATAGACCGTGATATAGAATCAACCAAATGTATGCCAGATATCAATTTCCTCAACCATATGGCCTGGCAGGTAGCCTCAGAATAAGCGATATACTTTGCCTCCATAATTGAGGTAACTATTATTGATTACTTACAACTTTTCTATGAGACAGCTCCTCAAAACATCATAAGGATGTATCCAGAAGTGGATCTATGAGCATCCACATAAGATGCATAGTCTGAATATGAATAACCCATTATTTTAAGTAGCTCTAATCTTCTAAAAGTAAGCATATGATGTTTTGTACCTTGGAGGTACCTCAAAACTTTCTTCACAGTCCTCCAATGATCAGGACCAAGATTACTCAAATATCTACTAAACACACTGACAACAAAAGCAATATTAAGTCGTATGCATACTTGATCATACATAAGGTTGCCAATAGCAAATGCATATGGAATCTTATCCATTGCAATCTTTGAATTATCATCTTTAGGACAAGATGATCTAAACAACCTCTCACCCTTTTGTACAGGTGTAGCACAAGGAGCACAAGCATGCATGTTAAATTTCTTTAGCACTTGATCTAAATATGTCATCAACATACAATATGAGTATTATAAAGTTATCTCTGTCAAATTTCTGATAGATGCACTGATAAGCAATATTCTCTGTGCAACTAAGTAAGGTGATTATCTGATCAAACTTCAAATACCGCTATCTTAAGGCTTGTTTAAGCTCATAGATGGATCTATTCAATTTGCACACTAAGTGCTCTTTCCCTGTTTCAGTAAATCCATCAGGCTATGTCATATAAAAATCCTTAAGTAAATCATTGTTTAATAATGCAGTTTTGACATCCATATGATAAAGTTCAAGATCCAACTGTGCAATAAGAGCCATTACAATTTTAAAAGCATCTTTAGTAGACACCGGTGAGAAAGTTTTTGTATAGTCAATCCCTTCCTTCTGATTATAGCTTTTAGCTACAAGTCTAACTTTGTATCTTTCAACTTCACCATTGGCCCATCTCTTGGTCTTAAAGACCCATTTGCAACTAACAGGTTTGCAACCATCTAGTAACTCAATCAATTTCCATACATGATTACGACACATGGAGGTCATCTTATCATTCATAGCCTTCAACTACTCAGATGAATGAGAACCTAACATGAGCTCATCATAAGAAACTGGATTTGTGCCATCAACAACGTTTGACTCAAATTCCTGCAAATACACTATGTAATTATATGAAATTATAGGTCTATAAATCCTATGTGATCGTCTCAAATTAATGACTGGTTCTCCCACATCAGTTGTAGGAGCTCCACAATAGAATCAATTGGATTCTCAACAAGAGTGTTATCTCTGATATCATGATCCATAGGTAGAGATGATAAATATGGCATAGGTAAGATGGTATCCACAGAATGCAAATTGATTACTCCAGGAACATCACTCTATTGTCCAAGTCATCCTCAAAATAGAATGCTCTATCAAATTCAATAACCCTGGTAGTATGATTAAGATAATAAAATTTGCATCCTCTAGATCCTGAGAAATACTCAATGAAGAATTTGCTAACAGTCTTGGAATTAAATTTCTTAAGCTGTGGATTATAGGGTCTCACCTCTACTCTATAACCCTATACGCAAAAGTGCCTCAAATTAGATTTTTTACTAGTAAAAAGTTCATATAGGGTCTTTTCAACTTACTTAGAACTTGATTCAGGATATAAGCTGTTGTCTTAAGGGCATTGTGAACACCGCATCCCCAATTGTCTAATTATTTAATTAATTGATACACCAAATTAATTAATAATTGAGCAAATAGGAAAATTAGAAATGATAAAGCTTCAAATGACATTCTAAAGTAGGGGCAATTTGAAATTAAAAATAAATGATGGGAGACAATTAAATAAATTCAAAATCTAAAAATAAAATTAGCTAATTAAAATAATAAATCTAAGCAAAATAAAAAAAATAAAAAATAAAATAATTGTAATAAAAATAAAATTAATAATAATAATAAAAAAGCATAACCCTATGGACTTACTGCTACTACAGTGGCTATCATGAAAAGGGAAAGAATGACAACCTGCTCTGAAGCTACAAGAAGAAAGATGAAAAGGAGAAAACAAATGCAGTGCTTCCTGTAGCTCTGATTCGCTTATGCTTCTAACCTCTCTCCTTTTGCCTTTTTCAAAAACCAAGGTCTGCCATCCCACCCTCATCACCATACCTTCACCCTCTCACTCTTCTGGTCCTTATTCTTTTTCTTTTTCTGCAGAAGAGGCACGGACTAAGGGAGAGAAAATGACTAGTCGAGTAGAGATAAAGAAGGAGAGTTTTTCAGGTTTTCAAGTTATAGAGAGGAAAAAATAGAACAAAAAGGAGAGAATATAGCTCGAAGAGAGGATGGAGTCGAGAGAGAAGCAATAGGAGAGGGATACCGTGCTGGTAGAGAGAGAAAGAGTGAGGATAGAGATTAGTGAAAGAGAGAGATCGAGAGATGATGGAGAAGCAGAAGCAATGAGGAAGAAGAATGAACAAAGAGAAGAAGAAAAGGAAGGAACAGAGAAGTAAAAACTGTAGAGTCCTAATGGTGAAGGCGGTAGGGGAAGAAACCCAAATTTCACAGTAAGAGAGCATTGAAGAAGAAGCATCACTATTGGAGCAACAATCCATGGTATTTTGCCATCTGACACTTTCACTATGTATTTCCAAGCAGAAGAGAACGGAGAGGATGAAGAAGATGGCAGGGCAGAAGAGAACGGAGAGGATGAAGACGAAGATGAAGATGAAGATGATGAGAAAGAGAGAAGTATTGAAGAGAAAGAGAAAGGAAGAGGGGAGAGAGGAAGCCAAGAACAAAAAAGGAGGAGGAGAGCACCAATGGAGTTCTGGAGGAGACAGTAAGCGTGATTGAAGCCAAGAGGGGGTGAGACATGATAGTTTGATACAATGGATGTAGATGAGGCATTGCATCACTCTATTCGCCCTTCTTTTCCAGATGGGCTGCTCTACGAAACTCTCATGCCTTTCATAGTCCCTCACACATTCACTGAAAAATTAATTTTTGGTGAAAAATTAATTTTTTATATCCTAATAAATTTCAATCAAGTAATATGTGATTACTTATCATTATGTTAATTAGTTTAACATTGTTTTTATTAAATTGTTTTGTCAATTTTCTTCCAATAGAAAATTTAGAAATATAATGTTAATTAGCTTAACATTATTTATTTGATAGTGTTAATCTGTTTAATATGCATAAGCCCTTACACTTATATCATAGCTCTTTGGATTAGTGTATCAGTTGGAAACCTAGAATTGCGAGCTACTAGTCATAAGAGATATATTTTAGATCTATGCTCTTGGTCTAACAATGGCACGTACATGATCTACTATTTGTTAAAGCATTAAATGCATATATTAAATATGTTGATTAGTTTAACATGTTTATTAACAAATGTTAATTTGTTTAACATTTGAAAAATCATGATTTACAATTTGTTTGTAGCATGATTAGGACACTTAGTTGTGTTTTGATTTCTTTGATTTACACCTTGCATATAACCTTAGGACGATGATTGGCACTTTGTGCTCTTTCGGCTTCGGGTTATGCATATGTTAATTAGCTTAATCATACGATACTTAGTGTCATAATTTGTAAGCATGGTGAACATTAAATCCTGTGTGTTTTTTAATTATCTGATCCTTATTCATGTCTGTCTTTCCTTATATGTAAAGAATGACTACAACTTCCAAAAGTATTGTTGCTGAGCTCAATAAGGGGTTAAAGCTAAATGACGACAATTATGAGATCTGGAGTATGAAAGTCTAGTATCTCTTGAAAGAGCAAGAGGCTCTTGAGGCTCTCAATAATGTAATGGAAGAGCTAGAAGCTGGAGACACGACCCAGCATATGCGAGACCCTGAGGCTTATGTCACTTGGAAGAAAAAGACTCCATTGCTCACATTACGTTATTGAGCACTCTGGAAGATGACATCCTAAGGGAGTTCAAGGACCACTAAAGTGCTATAGGGCTTTGGAATGCTCTGAGAATAAGGTTCAAAACTACGTCCGTATCTAAATTGCGTTATCTGATGATCAAATTTGACTTATATAAGAAACACCCAGAAAATTTGATAAGGAAATATTTGAGGCTAATGTCAAATATGATCACCAAGCTAAAAGATGTTGGAAATGTCTTAACAGACAAGCAGCAAATCCAAGCCGTCATTCACTCTTTGCCTAGTTCGTGGGAGCATATAAAGATGCATCTCACTCATAATGACTGAATCACAATTCTGGAAGATGTTTGAAGGCACCTTGAACTTGAGGAAGAAATGCTTGAATTAGCCAAATTGATACATGCGTTGCATATGGTAACTTTAGGTGAAAGATGTGATTCAAAGAGAAAGAGCTGGGGAAAGAACAAATGACTAGCTCAACCTTAGAAAAAGCTAAAGACTAATTCGCAAGGTAAAAAGAAGCAGCAAAAGGTGAATATGGCAAAAGTTAAGTGCTTTAATTACTAGAAGAAAGGACATTATGCAAGTGATTGCTCTGAGCCTTCCAGAAACGTAACTTATACTGCTTATGCTAGTGAACTTTATGTTTCTAACTCTATTATACTTATTGAATCTTGTCCTATATGGATTGTAGACTCAAGAGTCACCGACCACATAGCGAGGGACAGTGAAGCCTTTATTGACTTCTGACGAGTTCCTTATAAAGCATTCTGGATATATGTGGGCAATAACACTAAGTTTGCTATCAAAGGGATCAAAACATGCAAGTTAGTCCTGCGTGGTGGTCAAGACTTGATCTTACATGATGTCTTTATGTGCCTCAAATTTTTCAGAATGTTATTTCAGTTTTGGTTTTACCTAGGCTAGGCTATGATATGTATTTCCATGACAATTGTGTTAAATTGAGTTACGACTCAGTTTTTTATGGTTTTGGTTATGTAACTGAAGGTTTTATTTCAATGGATTTAGATGATGAATCTTACATTAATAATAATGTTAGTTTTTCCATGTTTGCCTCTATGCATGATTATGATCATGATGTAAATATATGGCATGCTAGACTTGGTCATATTGCCTAACAGAGAATGCAACGATTAGTAAAAGAGGGTTTGCTTCCTAGCATTGAACGAGTGGATTTGTCTACTTGTGAATCTTGTGTAGTAGGAAAATCTACGAAAAAACCCTTTGGTAAAGTAACTAGAGTCGATTTTTCATTGTAATTAGTTCATTCTGACATCTGTGGGCCTATGAATGTTAGGGCCAAGCACGGAACAAACTATGTCATCATATTCATTGATGATTATACTCATTTCGGTTATGTCTATTTGATTTCTCATAAGTCAGAAGCATTAAGCTACTTCAAAAACTATATGAACTTAGTTGAGCATCAATTAAAATAAGAAGATTATGGTTCTTCAAACTGATCGAGGCCGAGAATATTTGTTGGTTTAATTTAATAATTATGTGATGAGAAATGAATAGATCATCAGTTGACTATTCTAAGTACTCCACAATAAAATGGTGTTGTGTAAAGAAGGAATCGAATGCTCCTTGAGATGGTTAGGTCTATGATGGCACAGGCTAATTTGCTAATCACCTATTAGGGTGATGTATTGATGTCTGCTACCTACATACTTAATCGTGTGCCTACAAAATCAGTTGTAACCACTCTATATGAGTTATGGACTGGGTGAAAGCCTAACCTAAGTGTTTTGAAACTTTGGGGATGTGCTTCGTTTACATATGATTCCTCTCACAAGTATGGATAATTGAGCTTGAGAGGAAAGAAAAGTATCTTTATTAGATACTCAAAAACCTCAAAAGGTAATGTGTTTATAGGTCAACAAGACAGTGAGAGCATGACTAAATTCGAATATAGAGATGTCACATTCTTAGATAATGAATATTCTAATAAAGGTGAGGTAGGTCAAGACCTATCCTTATTTGAGATAGAGGATCTGAACACACTATGACCACTTCATTTGAATGAGAGGGTTATAGCAAATGATGAATTAGTTTCTCATCAACAACCTTCTTCATTATTAGATGCGAATGAAGGTGTTCCTGAGCTAGTTGCTGCAAGTGGAAGTGACCAAATGGATCTCATTCCAAGTGGAAATAAGACCATTGTTCTTAATTTGAGTGGGAGCAATATTAATCCAAATGGGAATAATGAAGTAAGATTCAATGAATCACAACTGAGACATGGTTCACATAAAAAGACTCTTCGCTAACGATATGAGATTGGAGGTGGCAAACTTGTTACAATGGTCCTACAAATTGAAGATGAGCCAAGAAATCTAAAAGAGGCTCTTTTATCCCCTTCTAAGGATAAATGAACTAAAGCTATGGAAGAGGAAATGAAGTTTATGAGAGTTAACAATGTTTAGGAACTTGTTGATCTTTTAGATGGACGTAAGGCTATTGGGAAAAAGTGGGTTTGTAAAATCAAGAAAAGAGCCGATGACACAATTAAAAAATTTAAGGCTTAACTAGTAGCAAAGGGGTATACATAACAAGAAGGAATTAACTATGAAGTGACTTTTTCTCCTACTATATGATTTACTTCTATTCACCTACTTTTAGCTATAATAGCTTGTTTAGATCTTGAATTACATCAGATAAATGTAAAGACTGCCTTTCTCAATAGAGAATTAAATGAACAAATTTATATGGAACAAACTGAGGGTTTCATTAAAGAGGGCTAAGAAGAAATAGTTTGTAGACTTTTGAAGTTTATATATGACTTTAAACAATCTTCAAGGCAATGGTATATTTGTTTTCACAATACAGTTATCTCTAGTGGTTTCACTATGATGAGTGAAGACAACTGTGTATATACCAAAAGATCTAAGGACAAGTATGTGATTATGACATTATATGTTGATGACATACTCATAGCTGGAAATGAAATGGAGCTTATTAACGAGGTAATGACTTGGTTGTCATCTCACTTTGAGATGAAAGATATGGGTGAAGCTGCATACATTCTTAGAGTTAAGATTTCAAGATATCGTTTTAAGAAACTCTTGTATCTCTTGCAAGAGAATTACATCAAAAAGGTTTTGGAATGTTTTAGTATAGAAAGTTGTAACCCTGTTGACACTCCTATCAGTACAAGCAGAACCTTAAGTGTCGAAATATGTCTTAAGATTCCCATGGAAAGAGATCATATGAGCCGAACTCCATACAGGAATGGAATTGGTTGCCTAATGTACGTTATGATGTATACTAGACCTAATATCTGTCAAGCAATTAGCTTGGTGAGTAGATATCAAACCGACCTAAGTCTTAAACATTGGGAAGCTATAAAAAGGATCTTAAAATATCTGAAGGGGACTGCTAATTATGCACTCTGCTATCAAGGTGGCAAAGATCTACGATTGGTAGGATAAACTGATGCTAATTATAGAGGGGACTTAGATGAGCAAAAGTCTACCTCAAGATACGTATTCTTACTTAGTGATGGCGCCATGTCATGAAGTAGTAAGAAATAATCCTGTGTATCCTTATCCATGATGGAGGCAAAGTAAGTAGCCCTTTCTTTAGCAGCTCAGGAGGCTGTTTAGTTGAAGAGGTTCTTAGATCAATTGTTGTGCAAAGCAGAAAACTAGTGTTAGTGTATTGTGACAATGAGGTTGTGATTGCATATACCAAGGATCCAAAGTACCATTACAAAACCAAATACATAGATATCAAGTATCACTATGTGAAGGACATAGTTACATGTAAGACTATGAATGTGAAGTATGTATCTAAGCATGAGATGCTGGCAAACTCGTTGACCAAGTCTATTTCTAGATATGTGTTTGTGAGACACGTTAGGTATTTAGAATTGCATATAATTTAGCATACTTCATTTATATTTTTAATATTTTCCCATTGTTCACTGACAGAGATATTTTGATGTTATTTGATAATCAATAAAGTTTGATTTCCATGCTTACATATCTTTATTTGAATGTTGTGTACATTCTTATTTATTGTTAAGTATGTTGGTAGATAAAAGGGTTAGCCTTCTCACACAGGTAATAACCTCAGTGTCTTTGTGACATTAAAGATGAGACAAGATTTTAAGAGAAATTATTGGAGGATAATTTGAAAGCAACTATACTTAAAATCATTTAAGTCACATGATTGATGACATATAGTCATTATAATTGATTTGATGAAACAAGTTCATCATTTCTAGTCTACCTTAGTTACCAGATGTGAGTTCAAGACATTGTGTAGATCAAGGAACTCAGTTTTAGACTTATGGTGTATAAAATATCATATATACAATATTATTTGTGAAATAGACATACACTCCATGGGAAAAGGAGAAAATCCAACAACATATGTTTCATACCATGTGTGCAAATGCTGACCATATGGGTTAACATGAGTGTAATCTTAACTCATGATTGTGTGAGACCCTTGAACCTTTACATTGGCTCTATATTTGTACCCTTGGACTCTGATCCGGTACTTAAGATGTAGTTTGGTGTTTGCTATCTTAGCATGTTACCTAAGGACTATGTGTAATGATTCAATCTGGCGGGACATGTCTAAAAAAGCGAGCTAAGTCTATGTTAATAGGATTATGAGAAGAGGAAGATCATAAAGAGAATCTCATTATTCTATATTTACCGGTATACTAGTTATAACTTGTGTGTCATGATTGTGAATACAAGATATTATGATAGATGAAATCATTGAGAGATATCTGAATGTGATTCTTATGATCTAGGGTACATGCATACTTTATGATCTACATGAAGGTGTGATTTTGACAAGAGGCTATATATTTGTAATTGACATATAGCATTGATGCTCTCATAGTATGCTGGTTGCACGACCTACTTTCCTTGTATGAATGACTGCAAATTATAAAGAGAAAGTGTTCACTTGATTTACCGATAATATGTTTCTTAGGTTTAGAGCATATGAGCACTCCCATTATGTGTAAGTAGGAGATATTATAATATCATATAATATCTAGGGTTTAAATCTATTAAGTTGTTATAAAGTGTCCATTCATAAAGGCTGCTCATTAAGTAAGGGTAAAATAGTAATTTCAGGAATTACTACTAAACTTTAACCCTAACTAGCCTTTTATAAAAGGGTTAGATTATTATATGATAGTGTGAGAGACTTGAGACTCTCTGAGAGGACTACCTACGAAGTATATTGCAGTCAAATTAGAGAGGGGATTTAGGTTATGGAAACCTAAGATACACTAAATACACTGTGGATATCTCATTCGATCAGTGATTTCAGTCAAAGTCTGATAAGCTTTCTCAATCAGGAGAAATATGTAAATCTTCTAAACTAAATCTAACTGATGTCTGTTTGATATTAATTATTCCCCTTCACTCACATAGTTTGTGAAGCATGTAACTGCCACAAATTTCAAGATTCACATGACCTCTTTATTAGCTTTTATCTTCTCTACCTCGGGCGCACATATTTTTACCACCTCTATAAAAGTTTCTATAGTTTCAATAGTCATTATAGTTTGATTAACATATTGCTTTGAGCTATCATGTCGTCCATGACTTCCACGAATTATCTGATATCCATTAAGTCACAGAAAATCACTTGGAAACAAAGTGAGAAGAGATCTATATGGCTTTGGACTTGGAATTGTGTTGTGAAAAAGAGGGAAAGAGAAAGCATACAGTGAATGGAAGCAAACACGATACGAGTCAGGACTTATATATTCTACTTCTAATAAAAGATAAATTAAGCTACTGAAAAAATTATATATAGCACAGTTAAAAAAAACTAAAAAAGAGAGATATGTGACAATATTTTAAAAAAATCATTGGGAAAATTTATATTTTAATTAAAATTTAAACTATAATATACCATTTTTGAAGTCATCATAAGAAATAGAAAAGATCACATAATTAACATTTAAAAATCACATAATTGATTACAAGCCCATGCACGAAATCAATGAGTTAATTATCATCTTACATTGATTAGCTCATACAATTCTAAGTAAATACTATTTTAAAACATCTAATTGTGCGTTGACCATGAAAACAAGAGGTCAAGAACATTATAGGGTTTTCAAGAAAAATATTGAGTACAAATAAGAACTTCATATTATCAAAGAAGCTTAGTTAATTATAAGCTCACATTAACTAGCTCATACAATTTCGTATAAATATTATTTTAAAAGCAACTAATAGTTACTGATGAAAGAAATTGGAAGTCAAGAACACAACAGGGTTTAGAAGAAACAAATTTAGTTCAGTTTTTCCTAAAAGAAAAAGATGAAAACTTTTTTAAATAACTAATCAGCCACAATTTGACACAAAATAATCATTCAAAGGAATCACAGAGAAACTTTTTTTTTTTTTTCCCATAAATTTCTTTCTAAATAAAATGTAGCGGTAGAAATTTTATATTTAAAAGTTTTAGAACAACACAACCATATCAATTGACTATAAAGGCTACTATTTGGTGTAGTTACGATATGGTAAGGGGGAACGACAAATAGCTAAGTATAATGTAATATATATGTAAGATCATTCTACTTACCTATAAAAAAAATTATTGAAAGATAAATTTAAAGCATTAAATTTATAAAATCATAGTAGTAGTGGCCAAAATATAATGTATTATCTCAGAATTGAAATAATCAATTTAAGAACGTTAAATTAAAACAATATATTGTAGAGATGACATTTCTTCGCCAGAAAAGCTATAGTAATGTCCAACTAATTGAAGTCTCACTACAATTATGTAATTTATTTTATTCTCAATAGAAATATCCGTGATATATGTGCATGGTTGTGCTGGCAAAACTCGATGGTGGAAGTTGTCAAATATATAACCTTAAGGGACTAATAGAGTGTTTCGTTTATGGGAGAGGCTTAACTACTTGTGCCCACCCAAATCTCAAGTTCTATATTTATTTATTTAATATATGAGGCTCCTTAAATTTCTTTTTCATAACTACTTGAATTTCATGTTTGCCCCAAAAGCTTGCCTTCTTTTCTCCGATAAAATAAACATTTACAAAAAAAAATTTCCCTATGAAATAAAATATTAAATGAAAATTTTCATGAATACTACATTTGCTAGAATAGGTATAAATATAAAGTTTGAGATGAGATGCCATTAATGATTTAATTTGCCAAAGATTTGTTGTGTTGTGTTTGGATAATCACACTAAATAATTTAATGAATATTCTAATCATTACAAAAACTAAGATTTTTCGTGGCGACCCTAAAAGCATACTTTCAGTGATGACATTTATTGGTTATCACAAAAAGTCGTTACTGAATATGCTATATACTTATTCTTTTGTAGTAAAATTACGATCATACATATTATGAATAAGATATTTCTGTATTTATTAAATTTATATAATACAATGAATATTTAATATATATTTGATAATATACAAAAAATAATTATTTTTAATTTACCATAAATTTTATAATGTCCAAAATAAAATACGTATCATAAAATAAAAAATTTGAAATATAACATTTGATTAGTTATGTTTTAAGGCACACTTCTTTTTTAAGCATGTGTAGGAAAAGTTTTAGCTCCACCTTCCTAAAGTTGCTTCAGTCTTTTCCGCTAATTATGTCTTATTGTTTTTTTTTTTTTTTGGGTTCAGACACTAAATGGCAAAATAATAACAATGCATGTTCGTAGCCACCGAAACTATTACTTCAAACTGCTATACCATACCTATTTTTAAGAATAAAAAATGGAAATGCATGGGAGTAGTCCGCGCAGTCCCACTTGAAATTAATAAAAGAAAGAAAAAAAAAAAAACAGAAACTCCACTGGTCACGTGGAATGCTCCCACGCGACCAGTGGAGTCCAAAGTTTTTGCGAAGCAAATGAAGAGGTACATAGTAGGGGGGGGGGGGGGGGAGAGATAGAGAGAAGTGAAGTAAAGAATATCATAGAAAAGAATCTAGGAAGTTCATATACTACTAAACAAATACAGGTTAACTTAATATAATTGTGTATTTCAATTCTCTTACACTTGAACATCCATGGAATTAGATATATAAATTTCAAGGTTATGATTGTCGATCCTAAACATAACCAATAGAAGCAATCATAGCAATTTCAATAACATTCATTTATTACTTAAATGCCTCCAAGACTCCATATTCCTTTAATGCTAGCATATGAGATACATTAACATTAAAAGTCAAATTTCCTTTTCTCTATACAATTATTATAATATATTCAAAGGTAAATAATAATATTAATATGCCTAGCTACTAGACAAATATTCAAATTAAACAAGAGTGGAAGATAAATATCATAATTTTGAAATAAACCAATTATTGACAAATAATTTTGTCAGTCCTTCTTTTGCATTATGCATTGTATATCTAACATATTATGGTTTTTAGAAGGGCATGGTTTGCTCTAATCACTTGAATTTTTAAAATCCTGTTAAAGAAAGCCAATCATATAAAAAAGGTTTATAATTCATTTTTATACACACATATATACTTTTAGTAATATTGAAGAGTTGAAGAGGTGGCATATGGAAGTAAAATTATAATGAGTGCATATTTTTGGATTGCAGAGAGAGATGTGTGGGGGGAAGGCACAATCATAAATGCACACACATGTAGATTTCATTAACTAATCATCAATAATTCAACTTTATATTTCTCTCAATTTTCTTTTTTCCTCCATCCACTACCAAGAAAAATAAACAAAGTGGTTATATTCAATTAAATTTAACTACTTTGAATAATAGTCTCCAAGCACAAAAATCCATCTTCACATGCTCTTTTTTATTGTCAACTCTCTTGGCTTCAATTCATTTAGTTTTTAAAACGTGCCTCCATTATGATAGATCCTATAAACTCTAAGATTTTTATTCCCTATACATGTAGGTCATTTCATATTGTTGATGCATTTGTTTTGTTAGATATTATTATCCAATAAGATAAATTAATAATTATTTAAATGCTTAAACCTAATAAGATGATTGTTAAAATGATACTCATTTGATTAAAGTCAATCACATTGATTTTAAAGAAATATATTTTGAAAAAATTAGTTATTCTTCGAGAAATAAACCTTAGCTTAATTTTTCCCCCCGGAGGGAACAAGCACTAGTGCAAAAAATCGAGAAACATAATAGTGCACAACAAATAGAAAATAATCAAAAGCAATGGAAAACACAAAACAAAGGCAGAGGGAAAAAAATACTCATTACCAAACCAAATAATATTCTCATAAGCAGCACAGTTACCCTGTGTAGAAACCAAAGAAAAAGAAATATTGACATACCTTTAGGATGTTATCCACTATAGTGAAATATATCCAAGGACAACCAGCAAAGCCTCGTGCACCATAAAATTAGGAACCAAATATAGAACAAATGAAAAATATTCTATGAGATGTGTCAAAATATCTAATTTGAAACAAATATAACTCACTAAAAGGCAACTACTAAGAGAATCATATTATAGTGAAATTGAAAATAAGGATTCAAAGTTTTCAAAAATGATCATAAGGGTAAGCACATGGAACCATCTAAAAAATTTCACCTAGGGGTATCTTAGAAAAGTAGAAAACACAATACTATAGCATAGAGCTACACATGGGTCACCAATCATCATCCAATCGTGTGAAACAAAATGCAAAATATCAAAAATCAACAGTAAAATATCAAAAGGTACTTTGGCAGATACAAACAGAAATACGAAATTTTGAAGCTCAATAAACAAATCAATGGCTACAGGATACAATAAACTTAACAAAATATGCAGAAAGTTCAACACTTGGCAGTAAAATGCAGAGAACTAAATCTCAAAAATTAGAAACAAAAAACGAAATAAATACCTGGAATGTGCTTCTTGTTATGGTGGCTTAGAGGAAGAGACTTAGAGTTTAAACTTTTCCATTGTGGCTTGAGTGGGTATGGGAGAGAGGCATGGCTGAGGAGGAAGTTTTCAAAGAGAAAACGAAAGGCAAAGAGAGAAAGGGGCAAAGATTCAATATGGTAAGTCTGGTGAGTGAAATAAGACGTGACAAGTATAAAATATTAAGGGGGAAAACTAAGTCAGCAAAAATTTAGGAGAAACAAAAAGGAAATGCCAAAATATAAATTAATAAAATTGTGAAATTTGAAAAGACAAAAACATATATAAACGTTCCAAATGAGTATAAATATTTTCATCTTACCAAATGATTATTATATATTAAATATTGGGAATTTTGATATAATTTTGACACTTTATTATTTATATATGAATTTTAAATTTTATCCATTTTACAAAGATTTTCCTTTCCAAAACTTTTATATATCAATATAGACATTAGACATTGCATATTTTATATTTAAATTTTAATTATCAATTATATGAAGTTTATAGTTGTTAAATATTGGAATAGGTATATCTAGCTATTATTTATAGCATAACTTTATAGGATTGATTTATCAAATTAATAAATTCACAAATAGAATTTTCATTAAAAATATAACTAAAGCAAATAATTATCAAGGAAGATCTCATAGGATACACGAAAAATGATCATTTTTTATACTTTGAAGATAAGCCCTTTCACCTTGTTACCTATTGAAAGACTTTCCTCCCAAAGCTTCCATGGAAAGCATTGTTGTCAAAACCGCGATTCAACTTGTTATAATCGTTGATTTTACGATGTTAGGTAAGGATTTTGAGTTAAATAAGATGAAGAATCATAATCAATGCAAACTCAGTCAGAATCGGTATTAAATTGTGTATAATTGTAGAATTGGTCAAATCAGATGATTTTAGCAATTTTAGCATTTTTAGCCCAAAGTGATGCATTCTAGTCTTTTTTTTTTTTGGACACATAATCTAGGAAGCCCAATCCAATAAACATATTAGCCTAAAGAAAATCCCCAAATATAAATAAAAAAACTTTGCAACTATTTCTTTTCTAGTGATAATAATATTAAAGCGAGGAGGAAGAGTACTATTGTATTATGGATTATAGACTTTGGATTATGGAGTTTATCGAAAACTATATGTTGATAAAATGAGAAATATGCAATATATAAAATATATAAATAATATATATATATATATATATATATAATATTATATACTTATGTATGAAATGTTTTATGATTTTGGTCAATAACTATTCAATAATAAGTTTAGGTAAACTCTTACGATTCTATAATACAATTTTACGTTACAATTTCACTCCCTCATTTATGATTCTATCTAAAATCGTCATTTTGATAACATTGGTTGGAAAGTTTGAGTGGGAAACTAAAATTTTGGACAGATGATTGATGAATGAACTTTCTGAGGGGAAGCTAGCTAATCTATGGTGTGTAATGAGTACTACTCCATTTAGAA